>JBBBDQ010000252.1:245000-257500 GCA_037127315.1 Ascarosepion bandense
ACGACTACTAGCATCTATTTTTATTTTTACTCGCACCCACCTTACCTTTTTAGTTATTTATTTTGTTTTTTACTCTTTTTAAAAACTATTTATGTTTGAATAAAGCCATAGTAAAAAAATTGTTATATACAGTTATTTTTAATTCGTTATTTTATCGATTTTGTCATGTATATTAATGTTTATACTTCTTTATTTTTTCTCAATTTTAATTATCTAGTTTGAAGCTTAAACAGTGTCTACAGAACAAAGTCACTTCTTTGATAAAGTTTCACACTTCTGAAAATATATCATTTTTCATGTCTGCATGAAGGGCATGAGTTTTTTAAAGACCTACATGTTCGTGATTTTTTTTTTTTTTTTTGGTGGGGTAAATATTTTTCATTTTGCCTTAGTGGTTTTATTAGTTTCCTTTAAGTGCATGAAATACTTTGCTAAAAAGGTCTAGTTTCTGCAATTGTTATTCATAAAGGAATAAAGACGCTGGCACCACCTGATTTTAAATTTATTCTTTGTGCTACATATGCAAAATGGATTCTCTGTCGATGAGGTAATGCATTAGCAAATTACAGATTCAATAAGGCATTTATCATTTAGCGGACAGTTTTCCTGAATTCTTCATGACAAAACTTTTTTATTTTTTATTTTTATTTTTATTTTATATGTTTGATGCATTTTTTGTTTCTGGTTTGAATGTTTGTTTAGTTTATTTATTATTATTATTATTATGTCATTTTTCATCATATTTCGATTTCTGCTTTGGTTTCACTACCAACCAAGTCTGCGGGGAGACCTAAGGCAGGTAGTGGCGTGTTGTTATGGCTCCATTTCATGTTTTTCTATCGTCCCTATCATCCTCAGCATTACATAGATAAAGTTTTCCTTAGTGTGTGGGCTGTACTTAATAAGACAATTTTTTGTATGTCTCTTAAGCTGGGGTTTCCATGGATTCTTTCAATGTGTTGTTTTGTTCCATTTTTTATCATTCCAAGTGCACCTACTATCACTGGCACAACTTTTGTTTTCAATTTCCACATTTTTTCTATTTCAATTTCCAGGTCTTTATATTTTGACAGTTTTTCAAACTCCTTGATTGCTATGTTACAATCCGCTGGACAAGCCATATCAATTAATAGACAAGTTTTCTCCTTCTGGTTTTTAACAATAATGTCTGGCCTGTTTGCTTCAATTTTTCTGTCTGTGTAGATGGTGTAATCCCATAGAATGGTTACAACTTCTATTTCTGTAACCGGTGCTGGGTAATGTTCATACCATTGTTTGTTTACAGATTTTCCATAATGTTTGCACATTGCCCAATGTAAATATTGCCCAACTCTATCGTGGCGATTTTTATATTCATTTGGGGCAAGCACAGAACAGCCTGAGATTAGGTGGTCTATTGTTTCTTGGTGTTTATCACAAAACCTGCATTTTGGATCCATATTATTATGCATAATATTTGCCTGAAAGTTTCTAGTGAAAAGACTTTGGTCTTGTGGTCTTGTGCTGCAAGAATAAAGCCTTCAGTTTCAGACTTTAATCCAGATGCACGTAACCATCGATGAGTATTAACTTTGTCAACATTGGATTTATTGGCACGTTCTGGATATTGGCCATGCAGAGGTTTGTCTTGCCAGCGCTGTTTCATCTGTTCAAGAGCTTTATCTTTGGCTTTCATTTTCATATTTTTTGCCGCAATAGTTGGTTCTTGGCTTCTGTTTTGCTTTTCTACAGAATCTACTAACTGTAAATCTTGTTTGTATTTACTGCCTTCTTTTATTATTGAATATTTTTTCTTTCTTTCTTCATGTTGCCTTACTAATTGTATAATCCAATCCTTTGTTGTTTCTATGTATGTTAGTAAGCCAATAGTTGTTGTCTTGTATGACAATTCCAGCTGAATAAGAACTCTTCCACCTTCTTTACGGTGTATGTATAGACGGTCTACATCAGCCTTTGGATGATGCATCTTATGCTTAGAAAGAAGCTTTCTTGTTTTAGCATCCATTCGCCTGATGTCGTTTAGAGTCCAGTTTAAGATGTTAAAGCTATATTGGACAACTGGGATTGCAAGGCTATTAATGGCCATAACTCTGTTCTGTGAATTTAATTCAGTTTTTAATATCATTCGTAGCCTTCTATAGTACTCTTTACGCACTATTTCTTTCATTTTTTTATGGTGAATGTTTTCGCTCTCATTTACACCTAGGTATTTATAAGCTTCTTCTGGTTTCAATTCTTTTATTGTTACAGCAGGGTCTAAGCTAATTGAGGATGTTTCTTGTATTGATCCACGTAAAACTGTAGCTTTAGCACATTTATTCAAATTAAATTTCATTCCAATGTCTTCGCTGAAGCATTTTACAGTTTGCAGAAGACCTTCCAGCTCATTATCATTCTTAGCATATAACTTTAAGTCATCCATGTAAAATAGATGGCTTATTTTCTTTTGGCCTATTTTATAACCACATTCTGTCTTATTAAGTTGACTGGTTAGTTCTATTAATGATATGCAGAATAGTAAAGGAGAAAAGAATCACCTTGAAATATACCTCTTTTGATGTTTATTTAATCAGACTTATAGGTTCCATTTATATGATTGAGGTAAAGGGTTGTTTTCCATATAGACATGCACTGTTTGATGAAATTGATGATGACGGGCGATATCTTGTATATATTTAAAGTCTTTAAAATCCAGGAATGTGGCAAACTATCGAATGCCTTTCGATAATCTATCCAGGCAGTACTAAGATTTTTCTTTGTACTGTAGCAGTTTTCCAGGATCATTTTGTTAATTAGCAATTGGTCTTTACAACCATAACAGCCACGTTTGCACCCTTTTTGTTCAAGCGGTATCATGTCGTTTCTTTCTAAGAATAAATATGTCTGTTTTGTTAAAATAGATGTTAATAGTTTATATGTTGTCGGAAGACATGTAATTGGTCTGTAGTTTTTCGGGTTGTTTGTGTCACCATTCTTGGGTAGAAGAAATGTAATTCCTTTGGTCATCCATGCAGGAATTTTAGTGGGATCGTCAACTATTTCTTGAAGTTCTTTGGCTAGTTTTTTATGTGCTGCATTTAAATAATATAGCCAAAAGTTACGAATTTTATCTATACCTGGGAATTTCCAATTGTGTGCTTTTTTTTAGTGCAAATTTAACATCATCTTCTGTAATTCCAGACCATGTCTGTTCTAGTTTATTTTTCATTCGTTCTATCTCTTGCACAATCCAATGTACTTCCTTGCTATGTTCTTTAGGGCAAGCCCATATCTTTTCCCAGAACTGTGTGACTTCTTCCATTCTGGGGGGGGGGACTGTCACTTCAATTCTCTTTTTACCTATTTCCCTGTAAAATCTCTTTGTATCAGTCTGAAAAATCTTGTTTTGTCTGTAAAATCTTGCTCTTTTTTATTATTATTATTATTATTATTATTATTTCTTTATGATTCTTTGAAAATTACCATTACGGCAATATCCTGATTTTAACGTATTTTATTAAAGATTTTGCTGAGGATATTATTTTGTGGGAAGTGTTTTTTAATTTGTTGGAGAAATTTGAATCGTAAAATACTTTTAACGATTTGGTTGAAGTGGGTGTATACCAAATGATTTTCTAAGATTTATTTTACTATTTATTCTTTCAGAGTTATTACATTTAATATCGGGGCATTTACAGTCACTTTCAAAGCCTTATAAAATTTGCTATGTTCGTAGAATTTTTTTTATGGAATTTTCAATGCTCCTTTTTTCATTGGATAGAGGTATTTGTTTAACTATAAAAGGAGGATGATTTTACATAGGGTGGATATATAGAGGATTAATACTTAGTTTTCTATAGGGTTAGCATGTATTGTTCATTAAGTCTAAAGTTATAAATATGAAGTTTGATTTTTTTTTATAATAATATAATAATGGTATACGCTTATTAGACTGGATATCTTGGAGAACATACTGGGCTTCTTGTGAGTTTTTGATGAGTGGGAGGCTTACTGCTCTCTATAGCAAAAATAATAATTATAGCAAGAAAAATATATTTTAGTTCGATTTTGTCCAGAAAGGGAAAAACAACATTCAGTTCCGGTAAAAGTGTGTAATACTGCCCACACGGTGTCAAATCTGGCTGAAAGAAATAGTGGATAATAGTCTATGACTACTAGCTCCGTCCATAGCCCAGGGGTAGAGTCGCCGACTGACGCCATTTCGGTCGGGTTTCAATCCTGGGTAAAAAAGCAATCGGAGTCTAACCGTACTGATGAGCTGTGATACGGCGAAACAGATAGATAGATAGATAGATAGATAGATAGATAGATTGTGGGTATATATTTATACATATACTGTGAGTATGTGTATATATATTAAGGATGTGTGTTGTGGTACAGTGGATATCGGCTCGGAACGAGAAGCTGGGGTGCCGAGTTCGAACTTTAGTTGAATCCATTGTATTCACTTACGCGCAAATACCACTGGGAAAGGTATTAATCCGTCTATTCCTTCCAGTTATGGGCTAAATAACAGGACAGATTGGGTTCTATAGCCTTGGTCTATAGCCAGTCTAACGCAGAAAGCAATGACAACCTACTAATAATCTTCTGCCCAGTCAGTCATGTCTCTTTCCAGACATGATCGCCCAAGCGTGTATCACGTATGGCACTTAACTGAGTGACTAGCTCCGTGCTGGTGTCAACTGGTCACTGTCAAATATCTACAACAGCTGGCCTGTATCTTGGCTATTCGTCAGGCGACAAGAAAGAAACGCCTTCCTGACGCTCAATATTAGCATCGGGTATCAGTTCTTTGTTTTGACTCAAATAGGTAGGATGGTAATATTTATTAAAGACCTCGATTTAGTTCATTCGTGATTTTAGGGTCAAACCCGAGAATCTGTCAAATGAGTTTGCAATGCGGGAGGAAAGAGAAAGAGAAGAGGTTGGGGTTCGATTATATCTTCTGACTCAAACACAAATATTTTTCTCTCTCTTGCCTATATCGTTTTCTCTCTGTCTTTCTCTATTGTTTTCTTCACCATATTTATTTCTCTCCCACATCTCTCTATATTTCTCTCTTTCTTACTTCTCTATGTCTGTATTTTCCTATTTCCCACTACCACTTCGTATTTCTCTGCCTCTATCTATCTATCTATCTATCTATCTATCTATCTATCTATCCCTTTCGCTTTGTTCTCTTCTTATTTTTCATTTCTTTGTCACAATATTGCTCTCCTTCTCTTCCCCTCTTTATCTGTTATTTCTATCTCTCTCCTGTACTCCCTCCATTTTCCTTTTTCACTCTTTTCATTTCCTGCTCTCTGTTTCTCTTCCTTTATCAATCCTTCTACATTTATACTTCTTTCACTCTTCCCCCCCCACCCTCTCTCTTTCTTTTCACTTATTTCTCTTTCACTTGCTCTCTCTCTCTCTTTCTCTCTCTCTCTCTCTCTCTCTCTCTCTCTCTCTCTCTAACTCTCTCTTTTCTTTCCCACTCTCTCTTCTTCTATCGGCTCGGAACGAGAAATCAGGGAGCCGATTTCGAATTCCAATTTCATTCCCGGCATTCACTGAGGCGCAAATACCCTTGGGAAAGATATTAATCCTTCTCTTCCCTCCAGTTATGGATTAAATAACAGGTAAGATTGGGTTCTATAGTCTTGACTGGCAACCTGTCTATTGCAGAAAGTAATGGCAACCTACTGCGGGATAATTTTCTGCTTAGTCAGTCATGTCACTTTCGAGACATCATCGTCCGAGCGTGTATCACGTATGGCACTTAACTGATTAACTGACCTCTTCTCCGGTCTTCTTTATCCAATGCTCTAGTTAATATTGATATTTAATAAACGTAGCTAACGACGGCACTAGGAAAGTAAGAAGATTGCGTTGCGTCAATTCTTTAAGTAGGAATGATCTGCCTGCTGTACTGAAAAGTTAGATTCGATATCATGACTTTGTCTTGACAAGCGGGTAAGTATCTCATCCGCACGGTTGTGCTTTGTGATCTAATTAATATCAACTCGGAATGAAGAATTAGAGAGCTGTGTTCGAATTCCAGTCGGATTCATAGTAACGATTCCATAGTATCGATGCTTGAACTGACTTACCCTAACTTCAGCACTACAAGAAAGAAAACGAACATCACATAACCATGTTTAATTTTTCCTGTTATAAAATAAGTAGAAACTTTCCTTTGGTTTTTCCATCTCTGCGCAAGACTGACTGGAGCTTGACCATTAATACGTATTTAATACGTATTTAACTAAACTAAATTTCGGAACCAACAGAAAACGGACATACCTAAGATGCATTGAGAACCTTTTTTCACTTCTTCTATGTGCCTAGTCCTTTCAGTACGTAGGCGATTATGGCTTTCCACGTCTCCCTATCCCTGGTGGCTCTTAGCACGCTTTCTCCTGTTACACCAGGCAACTCCCTTTCCTCATCCACCTGCTCAGGCCCTTCAAATATGCTATCCGCTGCTTTTCCCTGTCTCTACCTTGTTACCTACTACAGTCTCCATAAAAAGAATAAACGTCCCTAGTAAAAATCAAGTTTTCGCATGCTTCTTTTTTTTTTTATATAAGCACCCATATTAAATGCATACAAACACGCAACCCGTTAACTTCCACAAGTCTAAAAAATGTGGCATATATTTGGGCAAATAATTATTTGCTTAAATACACTACCAGCCATAATTATTAAGCCACCCCAGTTTTTCTTAAAAAGTGATGTATTTTGGGGTTAACTATTTTCCCAATAGCTGGGATCCTAACAGATGCTACCATCCCGGGTCAGGGTGGACCTGGGAACAACAGCAATTAAGAAGTGGTTCTATTCTCCTCACAACCTTCCAATCAGAAGCCTTGCTGCCGGATGCAGTTTACCGTCATACCCAGGACCAGTTATTAAATAAGAAAGGTACGGTGATCAATGATCTCCCACAAAATGAATGACACGGCACGTACAGAAATTATATAACAATGTATATTTCTTCTTAACTGCTTAACAATATTTGGGGTGCATTTTAAGAGAGTCCGTAAGATGCGACACCGAAATCCGAAGAAGCATAGAATAACAAAATATGGCTTCCAAAAAGTAAGCATAGTATAATGAAACGGGAAAATCTCGTTTAAAACAATGTAAAGCGGGTTGAACTATGTAAAATATAAACTTTTATATGACAGTGAATGCTGGGTAATCTCCTCACTTATAAGAAGAAACTGAAAAGAATTATTAACTAAGAATAACATTTTTTTTTTTATCATTTCAGTCCAAGCAAAGCAGATTTACTGCCACTGTTGCGCAAGGGGTTATATAAGGAAAAAGTGATGAGAAAGAGGGATAAGTTATAGGGGGCAGGAAGGGGGTAATAGAAGGATGAGAATACTGGTGTGATGGAGGTGGAGTAAATGGAGAAAAGAGCTTGAGAGAAATGATATGAGTCAGTGAGATAGGAGATGGCTATTGAACTTACATCTAAATTCTTGGAGATTGTAGCTATCGGGGAAGTAAGTAGGGAATTCCACAGGCTGGAAATGCGAGAAAAGAAGCTGTTAGAGTAGAAATTGTGGTTACATTTTATTGGTTTCCCTGTAAAAGGGTGGGACCTAGTTGCTAGTCTAGTAGCTCGAGTAAATTCATTGATAGAGGGCACCAGTGAGCTAAGTTCATTGGAGCAGAAGCCGTGAAATTATTTATAAAAGAGGCACAGGGAAGCCACGTCACGCTGGTGAGATAGCGATTGCAGCCGAGCTGCTAAGTCGAGATCGGTCACATTACAGATTCTCCGTTGGATTTTGTCAAGAACCCCGAGGTGAATAGCAGAGGCACCCGACCAGATGTGGCAGATGTGCAGCAGTATTCACTATACGGGCGGATAGTAGATTTATGTATGTGCAAGATGGATTCAGACGAGAAAAACTTTCTGGCCCTGCACATAGAACCGATCTTCTTAGCAGCGGACTTAGTTTTGGATTCGATATAGTCATTCCTCTTGAGGTCCGCTGAGAGAGTTAGGCCAAAGAGGCGCAGTGTTTTGCTCTCAGGAAGGTTAGCTTGATCCCTGCTAATGGTGGGTAGGAGCGATTGTCTATGATGGTTAACAGATAGCAGCTTTGTTTTGGAAGCACTAAAATTTACGAGCCATTTCTTACCTCTGTCCACCACAGATTGGAGGTCCTTTTCAAGCTCGACAGCGAGGTTGTAAATAACGAGGAAGTTTTAACGAAAATTAAAACAAGAAGGACACATTTACTGACAAGCAGAAAGTTGAAATTTCTGGGACATGTTATAAAAAAAGGCTTGGAGAATTTTACACTCACGGGGAATCTTGAAGGCAAGAGGAACAGAGGAAAAACATAGATTAACATATACCTAACAAGCTTGTGCGATGAGTAAATTGTCACTATTTTATATTTTTAATTTCGCACATGCGCGTTGTTTTTTTATTTTGTCGACTG
The DNA here is from genome assembly GCA_037127315.1 of Ascarosepion bandense. NCBI lineage: Eukaryota > Metazoa > Mollusca > Cephalopoda > Sepiida > Sepiidae > Ascarosepion > Ascarosepion bandense. Next base: position 253,451 of record JBBBDQ010000252.1, read on the forward strand.
TACGTATAGTCGGATCAGTTGGACACCGCCTGTAAGAAAAAAGAACACCATAACGCAATTCACTCCGCCAGAAATTTGGAAACAGCATGCTTTACTGCTTGGCATTCGCACCGGAAGCCCTAATACGAACATTTCAGTGTGCTTAGGTGTCAATCAAGGAACAGTGCAGAGAATTCGGAAAGAGCTAGGTGAATCTAATGGATGTCCATTGTGATGCAGTAGATAGAGAAATCGGGCAGCCGAGTTCGAGTTCTAGTTGAATTCCTTGCATTCACTTACACGCAAATACCCTTGGGAAAGGTATTAATTGCCTCCAGTTATGGGTTAAATAATAGGGCAGATTAGGTTCAATAGACTTGGTCGGCAACCAAACTACCGCAAAAAGCAATGGCAACCTACTGCGGGATAATCTTCTGCCCAGATAGTCATGTCTCTTTCGAGACATGATTGCCCAAGCGTGTATCACGTATGGCACTTAACTGACTGACTGAATCTAATGGTGATTACGAAGGTACTTAATGTGATCACTAGTGATGGTGACGTTTTGGCTCCGTTCAAATTTCCATAAGGGGTCAGACTCAACTCGGAGGCCTACACCAAGTGTTTGAGGGAGGTCAAGAGGGTGGCTGCTGAAAGGCCATATTTCTGGCAGCCGGACTCTGAATCATGCCACGCAAGCAGGAAAAGCCACACATGGCAGTCAGACAATTTCCGGAACTATATCATCTCTCACATCTGGCCACCTAACACCCGAGCCTACAACCCAGTTAATTATGTGTTGGGCGAAGTTGAGTAAAACTCCCTTTAACACCAAAGATGAAGGATTATGGCCACATTCACTATCTCAAACAAAGAGACCGTCCAGAAGAGATGCAAGAGATTCCGAAGTCGTTCTGAGGCCATGGTTGCGATTTTATTAAACAAATTTACTCTTTAGTATTTTAAGATATTTTTGTGTAATTTTGTTAAATATGTCTGTTCAAATGAAATGTAAGTGTTATTTTAATTTTTGCGTAATTTAGATTCTACATCTTATTCATCGCACCCTGTATACTTGGATGGCAGAGCAGAGACTGGGAATCATATTGCAAAGGAAGCATTACTAAGAGTTACAAAGGATAGGACGTTGTGGAGAGCCATGATCCCCCATGCCTTGAAGTGACTCGGTACACAGTGGAAAACGAATCTCAAGGATAACACCGCTAAGTACTGTGGCTATAAAGAAACACTCAAACGAATTGTCTGGAAATTAGTTTTTCACGCTAATACCAAAAGTTGTCTTCAAGAATCAGACTACAACAGCATCAGTTCGAATGTTTTTTCGTATCACTCCTAGTAAGGCGGTAACGCCACTGATATGCAAGGGGCTACGTAAGAGTAAAAAGATTTGGGGGCTACATTAGAGTAAAAAGATTAGATAGGAGGAGAGGGAAGAGAAAGACGAACCAGTTAGAAAGGAGCAAGAGAAGAATGAGAATACAAGTGTGATGACAATTGCAAAGGTGGAGAGAAAGGTAAGAATATACAGGGTGGTGAAGAAAGAACTAGAGTCAAGTGGTTAAGAGATGAGTATTAACATTGCATTTAAATTCCTGGATGTTGTATCTGTCAGGAAAGCAAGAATATGGAAACGAGTTCCACAGGCGGGAAGTGCGAGAAAAGAAGCTACAGAAGTAGAATTGTCGTCTGCATTTCGTTGATCTAACTGTGAATGGGTGAGACCCAATTGCCAGTCTGGTTGCACGAGAAAACATCTGTTGCAGGGGCACCAGTGACTTAAGTTCGTTGGAGCAGAAGTCATGAAAGTATATATAGAACAGACAGAGGGAAGCCACATCCCGTTGGTGGGGAAGTGGCTGGAATCGAGCCGCCAAGTCTCTACTTATCACATTTATGATTCTCTTTTAGAGCCTGTCAAGAACACTGAGATGAACAGCAGGGGCGCCTGACCATATATGACAGCAGTACTCCATGCACGGATGAATGGTTGATTTGTTTATGTGCAGGATGGATTCAGGCGGAAAAACATCCTGGCCCGCCACAGTGACCCAAATTTCCTAGCAGTGGATTTAGCTATTGACTCAATGTAATGGTTCCACTTGAGATCCAAAGAGAAGGTAAGGCCGAGGAGGTGCAGTGTATTGCTCTCAGGGAAACTCGCTTGGTCCATTCTTATGGGAGGCAGGAGAGGTTGCCTGTGATGGTTGACAGACAGCAGCTTGATCTTCGACGCATTGAAATTTAAAAGCCACTTCTTACCCAATCCATAACAAAATGTAGATCACTCTCAAGATCAGCAGCGTGGTTATGTTCGTCCGCCAAGCCGGATTTCTTACTAATGCAGGAGTAAATTGTAGTGTCATCTGCGTAGATGCCTACTTGGCACTTGATCTCGTCTGCGAGATCATTTATGAAAATAAGGAAGAGCGTTGGGCCTAGGATAGACCCCTGAGCTGCTTTTAAATTCGGTTTTATGGTCCCTTGATTAATCATGTACACACATACGCCTATTCTTTCTGATATACGTATATCAGTTTGTAGCGGGGATAGATAAAATGAAATTTAAAGAATTTATTTGGCAATGGAAAAGCTCAGAAACCAACAAAATATTCGCGACACTTAGTCAAAAGAAACAACAATAAAATTGGTTCGAAAGGGTATATCAGCAACGCCAACTACACAGGCGAATTTCTCTCATCCCTCTCTCCAGTCTTTCTCTCTCTCCTCCTCTTTCACAACTTTTCTCTCTCTCTCTCTCTCTCTCTCTCTCTCTCTCTCTCTCTCGCTCGCGGCAATGAAACACGTTATTCCCTCGTCCATCTCCAACCTGCTCATCGTCCTCTTCAAGTAAATAGAGCTCTTATCGGAATGTCCATATCAAGTGGCTGCTCATTAGTTTATCTGGCAGAAATGCCACAGAGAGGTTAATTTGTGATACAGGCAGAGCTCATCTGCGAGATATATTGCTACTAAAGGCAACCATTTAACAAAGCCCTTTGGTCTCGATACGATTTAGTAGAGGCTTTTTAAAGAATTTGGACAGTCTTGACCGGCCAATGTAACGCTGACAAATTCGTGTAATTAAGGAATATACACTGTACAATGTGCGTTGTGGTGCAGTGGATATCGACTCGGAACGAGAAATCGGGGAGCCGAGTTCAAATTCCAGTTGAACTTATTGCATTCACTTACATAGAAATACCCTTGGGAAAGGTATTAATCCGTCTCTTCCTTCTAGTTATGGGTTAAATAACAGGACAGATTGGGTTCTATAGCCTTGGCTGGCAACCATTCTACCGCAGAAAGCAATGGCAACTTACTGCGGGAAAATCTTCTGCCTAGACAGTCATACCTCGAAAGAGACATGATCGCCCAAAGCGTGTATCACGTATGTCACTCAACTGCCTGACACTGTACAACATAGATAGATAGATAGATAGATATGAAATGAACGGGATAGATAAAACGACAGACATACTGATAACAGCAACACTCGAACCAGTTAGTCGAGACTATAAGGTTCTATACAACTTCAGTTCAGTTATATAATATAACTAAGATATTAGTCTAATTGATAAGAAATGTTTTAATTGCGTTTATGAAAAAAATACGCACATTATTGTCTTAAGAAACAATTTTCGAGAAATAATGAATTATTTTCATTTTTTTTTTTCAATTTTAATTATCATAGTTAATGAAGTTGCTAATCTTAACATTTTGTATTAATTTATAACGGTTATGTGATATAGTTATTAATTTAAACTATATTTGCAAATCATGATTCAGCGACCTTCAATATTTTAAAAATAGTTCATTTATGTGTATGTATGTGTGTGTGTTTGCGTATGTACGCGTAAAAATTGTATTTTGCAATTACAGTCGCTCATACACGATATTATCATAAAATGAGAGCCGTAATTAGCATAAATTTAAAATTTATTAGTATTTTTTAAACATCTTTTCAACAAAAATTTTCATAAGTATCTAAAATTAGATAAAATATTGCTTTACTAAAAATATTTTTTCTAAATTTTTAAAATCAGTCAGTTA
>JBBBDQ010000252.1:262500-312500 GCA_037127315.1 Ascarosepion bandense
AAACATTCGTTATTAGATGTTATCAGTCTCTCAACTATGCTTTCTACTTGTTCGAGTGCATCTCTTTCTCTACACACGTATATGGGCGCACAAGCATAGCGAGCGAGCTAACTAGCTAGCTAGATAGATAGATAACTTTTTCAGACAATCAGCCTTCAGACTCAGGTGTTTTTGAACAAAAATTGGGTTTCAATATAATCTCAGAGGTTCAGTCGTAATGCAAAGAAAGAGGTCAAAAAAGCGAATGGATTTTTGCTGACTGTCGATTTTTGTTGAATACAGCACAGAAGTCAGTCATTTGTCGCTCTTTCTGTGACGACTATATAATTGGATCTCTTGGGAAAGAAGAAAGAATATGGCTGACTATCATTTTCTATAACCGCCATGATAGAATTGTTCAATTTGATTTGTATCTGAACACGTTTGTATTTTTTGTTGGAAGCTATCAAAGTAAAATTCTATTATACCCGGCTTTAGTTTAAATCTACACACAAATAAGCATATATTTTTTGTGGATGTGCGTTGCGTGACAGATAGATAGATAGATAGATAGATAGATAGATAGATAGCGGAAAAGAGGTGCGATATTAACAGAAGTAGGTAGATAGAAAGAAAGAGAGAGAGAGAGAAAAGATGCGATATTAACAGAAGTAGATAGATAGATAGATAGATAGATAGATAGATAGATAGATAGATAGATAGATATGAACAGACGGAGATAGATAGATAGATAGATAGATAGCGGAAAAGAGGTGCGATATTAACTGAAGTAGGTAGATAGAGAGAAAGAGAGAGAGAGAGAGAGAAAAGATGCGATATTAACAGAGATAGATAGATAGATAGATAGATAGATAGATAGATAGATAGATAGATAGATCAGGTACCTCCAAAAATAACGATACCTTAAAAATGAAAAATTTATTTGTTGAAAATTTTATTTTAGTTTAATTCTAAACCAATAAATTAAATTTAATATTTCCAATCATACTTTGCTGTATTTCAAGCAGGATTTAGATTGAAATCATTTTTAAATCATTAAAATCGGCTATATTGATAAATCAGTCAACACAACATAACTCTCTATTAAAAATAATATATACTTTTCTGAAATTTGAAAGAGATTACCTGAATTAAATTTATATAAATGTGAATTAAAACAAATATTACTTCATTTAGTTTCAAATACCACAGAAAAATTTTTTTAAAAAAGATTTATCATGAAGGTGGATGTTTTAACCTATAATTTAATTTAGACATTCTAAGTAATGTAATAGTCTATTAAATTTTAGGTACTTTGGCTTTATAGCCTTAATTCTAAAGATGTTTGCAGAGGAAAAATAAAATTACTAATAAGTCTTAATTTTTAATTATATATATATATATATATATCGTTCATTCAGTAATGAATTAGAACACTCTTAGCTACTGGCGTATGTTTACATAGTATATGACATGCTAAAAGTCAGCCTTTTTCTACCAAGCGCCCATAACTCAGAGGTAAAATCGCCGACAGATGGCCATTCGGTTGTATTTAAAAAAAGAAGTTCGGAAAGACTAAAGAGTATTTCTGAAAGATAATAGATTTAAGGTAAACAGTCTGTGTAGTTATTTCAAATTCTCGAGATTGAGTGATAGTGCGTTTTGTTTGTTAATTATTTTAAAAAATCATTTTACTTCCTTAAGATACGTTCCTTTTGACGTAGCAATTAATACTTTTGGTTTGAAAATTTATTAACGTCTTTGAGAGATATATTCTTTCTTAAATTAATTTTCTTAAATAAATTTAATTAATCAATCAAGTCTTCTGAAGATCAGAAAACTAACTACAATACTACAAAGTGTCTCTCACAGAGACTAAAAAACTGTTTTGAGGTGAATTCAAAGAATTACCCATTCCTTTCAAAGACCCGGAATTGGTTCCATCTCACATTAAGGATGAACTTTAGACACGCTGACGCCGAAAAGAAAGACAAATATGGGTAGTGGCTGTCGGAAGTGGGAGATGAATTAGGGTCATCCGCCTTTGTTATTCTTGGCGTCCACGTGCAGTGTTTGGATTCTAGATTAGTCAAAGGAAATGGACTTCTTACACTTGAGCAACAAGTTGGAGTCAATAGTCTCGTTGAACAAAGTAGCAGGACTGATATTAGTTCAAATTTTTATTTGGACTAATGGATCCAGCATTTCATACGAAAAATTTCTGACAGTCCACTGGTCGACTCGACATGTCTGCTTTTCACATACGGCAAAATTAGAAAACTAAAAACTTCCTTTGTTTGCCGTGTGTTGGTCCTATGATCTAGAGCAGTGTGTCAGCAAACGTTTCTGAAAGAGAGTCAGAGTGTCTACCTTTTTTAAATTACAACACACACACACACACAGACACACACACACACACACACACACACACACACACACACACACACATAGAAATATTAGTCATCCATATTTGTATCTGGATGACTAATATTTATAGCCTGTTTCGCTGTATCACAGCTCATCAGTGTGGCTAGAAACATCCACTTGCTTCTGGCCGGGATCGAAACTCCGCCGTTTTGGTGGCAGTCAGAGTAAAGAGAGAGAGAGAGAGAGAGAGAGAGAGCGCGTCCTGGGTACGACGATATACGACAACTGGTAGCAAGGCATATGATCGAAGCGAGGGTGAAGTGCGCGGAACCACCTCTTAATTACTGTTGTTTCCATGTCCACTCTGACCCTGGGTGGTAACACCTAGGGTCCCAGCTACAGACATAGTGAATCCCCAAACTAAACAGTCAGTTGGCAGATCATGTTTCATGACTAACTGCACAGAAGATCTTCCCGCAGTAGGTTGCCATTACTTTCTGGGGTAGATTGGTTGCTAACCAAGACTACAGAACCCAATTTGTCTTGTTATTTAACCCATAGCTAGAGGGAAGAGCGGGATTAATACCTTTCTCAGGAATATTTGCGCGTAAGTGAATTCAACGATTTTAACTGGAATTCAATCTCAACACTACGAATGTATAAAAGGTATATTCTATCGTGAAGATGCCAGCAATTCATTTTTTTAAATTATTAACGATATATATTCATAGAAAAATTATCAACAATACATATTTATAGCAAAATTCACAACAATACATATTTATAGCAAAATTCACAATAATACATATTTATAACAAAATTAACAACAATACATATTTATAGCAAAATTCACAACAATAGATATTTATAGCAAAATTCACAACAATAAATATTTATAGCAAAATTCACAACCATACATATTTATAGCAAAATTCACAACAATACATATTTATAGCAAAATTAACAACAATACATATTTATAGCAAAATTAACAACAATACATATTTATAGCAAAATTCACAATTCATATTTATAATAAAATTAACAACAATACATAATAATAGTAAAATTAGCAGCCGTAAATATTTATAGCAAAATTAACAGCAATACAGTTTATAGTAAAATTAAAAATACATTTTATATAGAATTACCAACAATAAATTTTATAAAAAAAATGACCATTAATACATTTTATCTGTAGTTGAGTCTATAAAACAATGTTCAAAATAATTAAATTTCGGCATTAAATAACCCACAGAGGTGTTGATATGCCACTAAACAAAATTAACCAACTAACCTGATTTCCTCTATTCACATCCGCCAGACATTTTTCGTTTTCTTTCTGGGTTATTCATTAAAATATTTCTGTTCATCTTCTTCATGTGCCGTGTTTTTTCAGGATGTAAGCGATCATGGATATCCACTGGATCTGTCTCTTGTCGCTCTCAATATTTTTTCTTGGTATCTCTCATAAATCCCGCTCCACAACGATAGCTAAACAAAACTTTATATGGAATAACAATAAACGAACAATAGTACAAAATTATTATTAATTAAGAAGCTGAGGTTTCTGAGCCACGTAATGAGGAAGGAGCGCTTGGAGAATGTAATACTCATAGGACGAGGGATAAAGGAAAGTAGCCGTGAAGCATACTTGATGGACTCGAGCAAGTGGATAGCGGAATGAGATTTGGGAGAGATAAAAAGAGAAGCGGATGTGCGTTGTAGTGCAATGGATATCGGCTCAGAACGAGAAATCAGGGAGCCGAGTTCAAATTCCAGTTGAATTCCTTGCATTCACTTACGCGCAAATACCCTTGGGAAAGGTATCAATCCGTCTCTTTCTTCCAGTTATGGGTTAAATAGCAGGACAGATTGGGTTCTATAGCCTTGTTCGGCAACCAGTCTACCGCAGAAAGCAATGGCAACCTACTGCCCAGTCAGTCATGTCTCTTTCGAGACATGATCGCCCAAGCGTGTATCACGTATGGCACTTAACTGACTGACTGAAGTGATTAAATTTACTATTTCCAATAAACAAAATACTCTGGTGCATATAAAACAGAAATTTTACTGATTAGAATCTAAAACTGAAATTTTTATTTTTCAATTTTTCAGCCATTTTAGATCGACCGACACATTTGCAAACAAAAGTTAATTCTTGGTTTTAAAAATCTTGCAAAAATAAAATATGACACATTATTTTTCGAAAATTAGCAAATTTAATGTTAAATTAATCTGATTTACATAAGTATTATTTATAGCATGAAATTTAGAATAAAACTATTTCTTAATCACGGAGTTGAACTTTCTAACTTGACCGCTGTATTTCAAATGTTGTTGACAGTTCGGGAGATGCGAGATATGATAAGTGTATGACGAACAAGTGACATAATTGTACAAACATTTTTCCGATGAAGGGAAGAAACTGTGAAACATATGACCTCTTATTATACACGTAGAAATTACCATACAAAAAAAAAAACTTCACGTACACAAAAAAACAAAAAACAAAAAACAAAAAACAAAATGAAAATTATTTTAAGGATACGATGGTTAGATGATTTGTATTATACTTCGATTTCTCGTTCCGAGCCGATATCCACTGCACCACAACGCACACCCTTAATCAGCTTTCAATTAAAACTAAAATAAAAGATTCAAGAAAATTTGTTTTTATTTTTTAAAATTCTATTTAAAAGTTAATTATCGAAAATAAGTGGAGAAACCTATATTAATTTTTGTTTTAAATATACAGCCCGACCTTTTTCATTTGAATAGAATAGCCCATGGTCCGGTACATTTTTCAATCACCCGCCAGGAGTTCGTTGAGCAGCTACGATGACTACGCCACATGTTGTTTACAACTTTCCGCGGTAGTCGACAGCAGCAGAGTGTTTTGGTGATACGGCCATTTGTTATATGATAAGTTTTTTTTTTTTAATCATTTCACTACAAGCAAGGCATTCCACTGCCACTCTCCGTTGTACTTTGTCAAGAAGCCCGAGGAGAATAGCAGGGGCACCCGACCAGATGTGGCAGCAGTATTCAATGCACGGGCGGATGGAAGATTTATATATGTGCAGGGTAGTTTCAGACGGAAAAAACTTCCGGGCCCTGCACAGAGAACCGACTTTCATAGCAGCTGATTTAGCAATAAGTATTATCTTTTGTTTTTAAGCTTTTCATAGTTTGGAAATATCAGTGGTTGTTTTTTGTTTTTTGTTTTTTTCTACCTTTGATCAAGATGTGCGTTGTGGTGCAACAGATATCGGCTCGGAATGAGAAATCGGGGAGCAGAGTTCAAATTCCAGTTGAATTCGTTGCATTCACTTACGCGCAAATACCCTTGGGAAAGGTATTAATCATCACTTCTCTCCTCCAGACATGATATTTCACGTTTAATCTTGAATGAGTTGAGTTATATTTTCAGGGTGTTGCAATTTAGTGTATTTACTCTGTGTGCGCATGGGTGTGTGTGTGTGTGTGCTTCCGATAATGGGCGAAAGCCTACGACTGTTTATTTTTCCCTGGACCCTTAAATCTTAAAATCTCTTCACACTTCTTTCTAATTGTCTTTATTCATCATCCTTTCTTACACTTGCATCTTTTATCATCCGGGCAATCCGGCGGTGAACCCGAAAGAAAGAAAAGCCTAACCTCTCCAAGAATTACCCATTCCCGACGACAACTGACCCTTATTTTAATGGCCATAGTCAATTAGCAACGATTTACGGACCATCGCCACCGAATCGTAAATTCTCCTTTACAAGCATGATTCAAATTCTTGGGATGGCTAAAGTTGTCGAGTGGCCATTTTATGTCTTATGTTAATGCGAGACAAATCGCTGTTTTATCTCAAATGGAGAGTAGACGCCTCAGAAACACAACAAGTTAAAAGCAGAGTTGACAGAATTATGACATCATCAAGCTTTAACTGCGGTGAGAAGTCGCTTAAGGAATGAATATGTAATCTGCGATCCTGTTTATCGGAATACCGTTATTACTTATTGTGGGGCTTTAGATACCGAGATTTTGAGATAAGAAAAAAGTAAAAAAAGGGATTTGAAAGTTAAAGAAACAAATTCGATAAGAGTCCGGAAGTCTTTTTTTTAAATTTTTTTTTTAGAGTTGGGAGAAAATGTAAAAGCTATTTAATTTTATATATATATATTTTTTTTTAACAAGACGAATAAAAGATCATTTTTTTAGACTAGCGTCGTTTTTTCTTTATTTTGGACTAACAAGTGGACGTATTCTCTGATTAGCTCTGATATTATTGAGTTGACACACGTTGACAAGTGTAACTAAAAGGAGCTGTTAATTCTCGCAACACTCAGGTCGGTTTTTTATACATATATATTTATCAAAATAAATTCAAAAGCAAGGTGATAATTCCACTAAGATGCAAGCACCACAGGAGTGAAAGAAAGTAAAAAAACATATCAGAAGAACTGGAAACCCACTCCTAAACAGAAAACAAGAGATAAATCTGAACTCCTGTTAAAAAAAACCGAGGAGGGTGTGAACTGGACGATAGGCGAACTTACTGTTAAAAAAGAAGAAATGCTGACATTTTTTTATTCATTCTATTTGCTTAACCCACATCTTCCTGGTGTCAGTTTAAACTGACATCTTTTTTTTTTTTCAATTTGTTTTATTTCCATTACTATTTTTGTTGTTGTTGTTGTTTCAGATGAAATCTTATAAATTTTCAAAAATATTTTAGTGAAATTCTCACTTTCTAAAATTATAATTTATAATTTAGTTTTATGGAAAAAGAAAGCGTCATTTTAAACTGAAGCAAGAGTAACGCAAGTAAAAGTAACGACTTCTTTTTTCCATATATTTCAACCATTTTACTTAAAGTTCCTCTTTTCTTGATTTCAGGTGAAAACTCGGAATGATTTCAACATATTTCAGTGAAACGTCCATCAAAAAATTATAACTTATTTATAGATAAAGCAAAAATATGGTGTCCGCTTAAAGTGACGCCAGGTTTACGGCAGTAGAAATTTAAAAACTTACTAAGTGTTTCCATAAACGTTGCACGAAAAACCAGAAAAAAAAACTAATTGAAATAAATAAACTATTAACGGTTCTTCTTTTATAAATTCTAACCTGCATCCTCTCTCTCCCCCCCCCCTCTTTCTCCCTCCCTCCCTCCCCTCTCTCTCTCCCCTCCCCCTCTCTCTCCCTCCCTCCCTCTCTCTCTCTCTCTCTCGCGTGCTTCTTTCTCTGTCCACTCCACTTTCATCAGTATTCTCATTTTTCTGTTACCCACTTCCTGACACCCCGTATAACCTGTAACTCTTTCTCATAACTTTCCTCCTTATTGGAGTAGATAGACTAAACTATCGCCCGGTTCACACTCCACCCACATCTATTGAACAGGTGAAGAGGCTCATCCCTTGTTTCCTGTTTAGGATGCGGTTTCCGGTTTTCTCTTTTCCAATCTTTTCACTCTTTTCCTTTATTATTTTTTTTTTCAATTGGAGTTGATAGACTAAACTATCGCCCGGTTCACACTCCACCCACATCTATTGAACAGGTGAAGAGGCTCATCCCTTGTTTCCTGTTTAGGATGTGGTTTCCGGCTCGCTCTTTTCCATTCTTTTTACCCTTACGTAGCCCCCTGCGCATCAGTGGCGCTACCGCCTTGCTTGGGGTGATATGATTAAAAAAAAAAAAAAAAAATGTTATATTGTTAAAATTCTTGTCGGCAGAATTGGCTCGCTGTATAGGTTGAATAAATCCAGCGAGAAGTTATGTCCCACAAACGCTGACTTACAAAACAGTCATTGTCAACAATTTGTCAACCTAGCTTCTCTCTTCTGCTGGACAAGCTTAGAAAATATTAATAGTATTTCTTAATGTCTTGCCCCTTCAGAACGTAGGCGTTCATGGCTCTCTACAGCTTCATTTTATTTTAATATGTGTTGTGGTGCAATGAATATCGGCTCGGGACGAGAAATAGGAAAGCCAAGTTTGAATTCCTTGCATTCAATGACGCGTATTAACCCGACTCTTCTCTCCAGCTATAGGTTAAATAGCTTGAAAGATTAGGTTCTGTAGCTTTGGTTGACAACCAATCTAGCACAGAAAGTAATGGCAACCTAATGCGGGAAAATCTTCTGCCCAGTTAGTCATGTCTCTTTTGAGCGTGTATCACATATGGTACTTAACTGACTGACTTAAATAGCTATGACTTCTTGAGAAAGATAGTGTATGTGTTTTCCATTTCCTTCTCCTTGGTTGCATATCGAAAGTAGTCTTTCTACTAGACGGGCTATTATCCAAGGCTATAGAACCTCGTCTTACCATTTAACCATTACCTTGAGAAATAAGATGGATTTATGCCTTTCCTAGAGACATTTGTGCGAAGATAGTGACAACGGACTCGGCTGGAATTTGAACTCGACTTGACAGTTTCATTTTCTGCACAAATAGATATTACGCTAACCACAGTCCTAGATATTTATATGAGTACTGTTACACTGAATTCAACTAGTTCGAATTCTAGTTGAATTCATTGCATTCACTTACGCGCAAATACCCTTGGGAAAGGTATTAATCCGTCTCTTCCCTCCAGTTATGGGTTAAATAATAGAACAGATTGGGTTCTATAGCCTTGGTTGGCAACCGGTCTACCGTAAAAAGCAATGGCAACATACTGCGGGATAATCTTCTGCCCAGTCAGTCATGTCCCCTTCGAGACATGATCGTCCAAGCGTGTTTCACGTATGGCACTTAACTGACTGACTGTTACACTCGCTTAGAATGTCGAGAGGTTAAAGGCTAATTGTTAAATACAAAGTTGTATTTATCAATTATATCAGAGCTGGATTCTTTCAATCAGACGGCATTTTAAAAAATGCAGTTTTAGAATTGGCACTGCGACCAGGAGTAATAATTTTTTTTCTCATACTCTGATGGAACATTGTATGTGACGTGCAGAGGATATTGACGTTTAGTATTTGGTGACGCCCACTGCTAAATCTTTGATTGTATGCCTTCTAAAATTCAAATGGTGGCGGGTGTAGTACTTAGTAATGTGAGAAAGGAAGACATTTTAAATATGTTAAAATAGGTGAAACACTTTATCTAAACTTATTAATAAATGAAACTTTGTCTGTAGTGTGTGTGTGTGTGTGTGTGTGTGTGTGTGTGTGTGTGTGTGTGTGTGTGTGTGTGTTTCAAAGAGGGATCAATTAACAACGAATTTACATAGAATGCAGGAATCCCTACTAAATTTTGCCAGACTTAATAAGAATAATATTTCTGATCTGGTGAACTTAATCTATAGAAAAATAAAAAATATGAACTTAATCTATAGAAATATGAAAAATAATCAATAAAAATTGATTATTTCTAGTCACAGTGTTTATTGTAAAACTCCACCCAAATAGTGATTTGAAAGGCAGTCAGTGTCTCCCCATTAGGAAAACTGACACTACACAATCTTCCCATTAGAATTTCTTACCCTAATACATATTTGGCTTTGTGCTGTACTAACGTAACCTGAATGAATCTCAAGAATGAGTCTCTTTATTTATAAGGACACAATAAACAACATGTCATGATAGAGCTAATTTCTACTTGCTGACAAGTTTTAATGACTGACTCTGTTGCTAGGAAAATAGCGTGAATTTGATGACCACAGAGCCGGTGAAAAATGATAGCAGAATAGTAATGTCGGGAGGCGCTAGAATAGAGGCAAAGGTCAGCATTCGGTAGGTCAGTGGTTGACGTTTATGGCGCCGACAAAACAAAGAAAAGAGTGCTGAACTGCTATGTAATTTCTAATTTCCCATATGGCGGTGAATGTTGGACAATCTCCTCACAAAGGAAACATGAAACAAGAGATTCATTTTTTCTAATGAAAATACAAGAGACAGAATATATGAGCAGCAAAGTTTCCAGAAAATAGGAAACGTTTTCTTCTTTATGTCTCATAGCCAATAGTGGCTGTTCACAATTAGCGCTTAATAAATGCTATCTTTTGCTTATTTCTCCAAAACCCTGTTCCGCCATTCATTTACACAAGCCCACAAAGTATGTTATTGTGATTTTCTAAGCGTAGCTTCAGTCAGTTGAGTGCCATACGTGATACACGCTTGGGCGATCATGCCTCGAAGAAGACATGACTGACTGGGCAGAAGATTATCCCGCAATAGGTTGCCATTGCTTTCTGCGGTAGATTGGTGGCCGACCAAGGCTATAGAACCCAATCAGTCCTCTTATTTAACTGGAAGGAATAGGCGGATTAATACCTTTCCCAAGGGTATTTGCGCGTAAGTGAATGCAATGAATTCAGCTGGAATTCGAACTCGGCTCCCCGATTTCTCGTTCCGAGCCGATATCCAATGTACCACAACACACATGGCAAAAAACAGGAAATATGGGGCACGTAGTCGTATTTGATCTAGTCGAAGTGCATCAGTCAGTTAAGTGCCATACGGGATACACGATTTGGACGATCATGTCTCAAAAGAGACATGACTGACTGGGCAAAATATTATTTCACAATATGTTGCCATTGCTTTCTGCGGTAGACTGGTTCCCAGCCAAAGCTATAGAACCCAATCTGTCCTATTATTTAACCCATAACTGAAAGAAAGAGACGGATTAATACCTTTCTCAAGGGTATTTGGGCGAAAGTGAATGCAAGGACTTCAACTGGAATTCGAACTCGGCTCTCCGACTTGGCGTTCCGAGTTGATATCTACTGCACCACAACGCACATCCCGTGTCTCTTGCCTTCAATTTGTCCTGTGAGTATCAGATTTCCCAAGCTCTCTTTTCTCATTATGTGCCCCAGATATTTCTACTGTCTTTTCCTGATGTTAAGCACAAGTGTCCTTTTTGGTGCCATTTTCGCCAAACTTTGGTCGTTGCTCATATAACCGTACATGATATCCTCAGCATTCGTCTATAGATCCGCATTTCTGTTGCTTCAAGTCTCTTCATCATCTTTGAGGAGATTTTCCAATACTTACTGCTAATACTGGAGGACAGATAACATATAACAATTATGTACTTTTTTCATTGTTACTAGCGAAGTTATTCTGTTTGTTGATATTTAAACTATATGGATTAATTCCAGTTACCAGAATATATAATGAGGAAACAAGATTTAGAGAATCTAACACTGCCAGGACGTAGTGAAAGAAAGAGAAGCAAGGAGAAAAAGTAAATAATGAAAAAGAGGTATTATGCACATAATTATTTATAAGATTAATTGCAAATATTAAACATTTCAAAAACCTCACACGTCATCCTGAAGAGAATTTTTTATGTGCAGTATAATGGCATCTTATGAGATGTTACAAAGAGATGGAAATTAACTGTTTTCTTTTCTTTCTTTCTTTTTTTGTAAATGTTTTGTGTATTTTGGTCTGGAAAAGTATTGTTTCCATCAGGAAAGGTGGTATTGAGAAAAAACCGGGGCGTAAATTAATATTTTTATAATATTTGATGGCGGCGACTTCGAGAACATTCCTTGAACTTTCTTTTAATTTTTACTTTTACTAAATACCCTCTGTACCCAGTCTTTTCTCTCGCTGTAACTCCCTGCACACTAATAGCAATCAGGCGTTGCTTGGAGTGAAAATTAAAAAACGAAAAAAGTGCAGCAATTTGATATCTGGGATGTGTTTAACAGAGGAAGAAGAGTGCAATATTGAATTCCGAAAGCGGACTAGGATCGCGAAACGTCTTCCAAAAGTTAAGCAAAGTGTTAAAAAAACAGAAACATGTCGTTAGAAACAAAGAAAAGTGTACTAAACTGTTAAGTAATATCAGTCTTTCTCACACTCCACCCACGTCTATTGAACAGGTGTAGAGGCTCATCTCTTGTTCCCTGTTTAGGATGTGGTTTCCGGCTTTCTCTTTTCTAATCTTTCAACTTTCTTTTGGTTTATTTTCTTTTTTTAATTGGAGTAGATAGACTGAACTATCGCCCGCTTTACACCCTACCCACGTCTATTGAACAGGTGTAGAGGCTCATCCCTTGTTCCCTGTTTAGGACGTGGTTTCCGGCTTTCTCTTTTCCAGTTTATTCATTCTTACGTAGCCCCCTGCACACCAGTGGCCTTACCGCCTTGCTTGGTGTGATGTGATTAAAAAAAATATGGCGGTGACTGCTGGACAATTCCTCACAGATGAAGAGGTGGTTCTACAGAAGGATATTGAGTATACCATGGACCGAATGCAAAATCTTAGAAAAAAAAGAAAGCGAAAAGGGCACTTATACGAAGAGACATCCGAATTTTTTCATGCACATAATGAGGAAAGATGGCTTGGAAATTTTGCTACTCATAGGACAAACTAAAGGCAAAAGAGACAGAAAAAATCAACGAATAAACAGCCCAGCGAGCTAGAGTAAGTGGATGTTGAGACAAGATTTCGAAAAGATAACAAAAAAAATTTAAAAATTTAAGAGCTACAAAGAAGTTTGGACTAATTTTCTCACCTTTTTTTTTCTGTTTTATTCAGAGCGCAGACACAAGTTGTGGTGCGTACGAGAGATGAAGTTTATGCACTCACAGAAGATTCAACCTTATTAAAGAACTATCCAAGCTTCTGATAAAGGTCGAAGATTACAAACCTGAAACTGCCTAAAAAACAAAACAGCAAAGACTACAAACTTAGAAGCAAACATACAGAATAAAAAAAGGAGTTAACATTTATTAATAACGCTAAATAATAAACACCCGGTATTTAAAATATTGAGGCAACTGAAATGTGGTTCTACAGAAGGATGCTGAGGATACCATAGACCGAAAATGTTAGCAACAACAATGTCTTAGAGAGGATGGAAACGAAAAGGGAACTTATACTTAACAGCAGAAAAAGACAGCTGAAGTTTCTGGGATAAGCAATGAGGAAGGGGGCTTAAAGAATCTGATACTCAAAGGACAGACAGAAGGAAAGAGAGATAAGTGAAAAGCAATGCATGACATACTTGATGGGCTTGAGCAAATGGGTGGCAGGGCAGTGTTTTGGGGGAGTAACAAAAGAAAGGGTTTTGAACGCTATAAGAGTTAGGGAGATATGGAGGGCCATGATTGCTCAAGTCTTGAAAGGACATGGTACATACATAAAGAAGAATGGGACCTGATCCAGGATTGAGCTCGCAATGGAGTCTAAATTGTAAAAAATATATGATAAGCGCACTTGCTGATCAATTTCATGGCGGCACTTTTTATTCTTATGGTTTACTAGCAGTATAACCCGGCGTTGCTCGGGTGTAATAAAAGCTTTAAAACTAATCCATGAGCTCAGAATCTTTGGATGTTGGCATGAAAGACTTAAAAGCAATAGTTGTTTCCACTTTAAGCGAAACCGTAGACTGAAAGAAAAATGAATGGATGTAAGTCAAATTTTGATTTCCTGGTATCGATATCAAATAATGTTTTTCGTTGTAAACTGAATTTTGAAGGCTAAATAAGTCCTCTGAGTAAATGGTATTATGGCTGAGACTAAGAACTCCAATTATATTTACTTAGAGCCAAACCCGAAGCAAATACTAAAATAAAAGAGCTGAAAAAAATACAGACATACAGGCAGATAAACAGACACACACACAACCATCTTGCCTTATATATATATATATATATATATATATATATATTATCAATTTTCTGCACTATTGTAAGAACGGCAACCTTGAAACTTCTGAATATCGTTTCTTATGTCTTTGTCTATGAGTGGATCAAATTTGATTAAAATCAGATCACTCCTTCTATAACCCAATTTTTTCGATGATCGATTTTCGATATTTATCGGGGGTATCTCGACACAAAAGCTAGCTAAGAACACTTGCAGACGCTTATAGTACAACTGTGTAAAATTTTCAAGAAAATCGGTTCCGCCGTTTCGGAGTCTATAGAGAACGGACACACAGACAGACACACACACACACACACACACACAGACACACCCACTCACATACACACACACACACACACACACACAGACAAAGTTCCATTTATAAATAAGTTTAGATTTATGTTTACTTGGATTTTTTTCACTTATAAAATTTCTTTATATTATTTGTTTATATTAGGTTTTGCCTAATGAATACTTCTTCTTTTTCTATGTGCCCTATCCTTTCAAGACGTAGGTGATCATGGTTTTCCATGTCTCCCTATCCCTGGATGGTAGAGCGGGGTTTGGGAGAGATACTGTTACGAGGATGCATTTATATGTAGAAATAATAATAACAATAATAATGTCTAAAAAGTTGTAGTAAGGGATTCTATTGACTCCTACTTGTTATTACAGAAAAGTTTTAATTCATGACGTAGTCATAAAAATAGAGAAATTACGAATAGAACGTTTTGGAAGATGCCAGAAAGTTCCAGTAAAATCAAGTGAATTCTAAATATTCTATAAATATGCAAATTAGGTGTTAGCTCCTATAAAAATAGGTTTTGGGAAGAGAGTAGTTAGTTGTTAACAGGATTTGCTGACATTGTCAACTCCGCCCCGATTCGTGAGTCTGTGCACTCAGCCGAAAGAATCTCTAAGAAAAGTTGCCGACCAAGTAAAAACCTGAAAGAGAACCTCATGGAACTAAAAGGGTAAATAGATATTTTTGGCAGTTTCATTGACCAAAACTAAAAATTATTCTTTATATACACATTTGAGGATTTCCTAAAAGTATAGCACTTAAACTACTTCACTATCTTAAATGGGTAAAGATATTTGACACATCACTCTGCCAGTAGTAAAATCAGTTTTCTATTTTGAATGCAAAAAATTGTAAATTTATATATATATCTATATATCATTTTGTGTGTATCGTAAATTAAATATTTGTATGTGATTTTTAACTCTGAGTTTTGGTCATTTTTTTTTTCTTTTAACACGTAACAGATACAAAGAGGAAGAATTTTGAAAACGTCAAGAGACAGAAATCTATGATCGCCTGAAGGGAGATGGCACATGAAGAATAATATGTATGTACATTTATTTACCTATTTTTGAATGAAATTGTAATTATAAGTAAAACTGGCTTCGATCTTTTATAATTTAAAGACAGATAATTGGCAGCTCGAAAGGGTGCAATGGTTAACAAGCTTATCTCGCTAAAACTATGTAGTGAGTTCGATCCCCACTGGGTGCCCCATACTTTTGAATTTGTGTCACATCTAAACGCTTAGAAAATCACTATATATTCCTATGCATTCATAGTATCTTTGTGTGTAGATGCTCACAATCGCGAAAGAACGATATTTAAAAAACAAAGAGTTTGTAGGATTTATTCATCATAGTTCCTTGCTTTCTCTGATTTTTTTATTGTTATTTTATAATCATATCGCCCCAAGCAAGGCATTTTACTGCCACTGTTTTGCAGGGGGTTACATAGGAGGAAAGTTATGAGAATGAGTGACAGGTTATAGGGGGTGCCAGGGAGTGGGAAAGAGAAGGATGAGAATACTGATGAGAGTGGAGTGGACGGAGAAAGGAGCATGAGAGAGAGGATGCAAGTTAGTGAGATAGGAGATGACTATTGACTTTACATTTAAATTCTTGGAGATTATAGCTGTAGAGAAAGGAAGTAAATGGAAGAGAATTCCACAGGCTGGAATTGCAAGAAAAGAAGATGGTGGAGTAGAATTTGCGTTTACAATTTATTGGTTTCACAGTAAAAGGGTGGAACCTAGTTGCTAATCTTGTGATTCGATTAAATTTATATATAGGGGGCACCAGTGAGCTAAGTTCATCGGAGCAGAAGCCGTGAAAATATTTGTTGAAGAGACACAGAGAAGCCACATTGCGCCGGTGAGAAAGTGACTGTATCTGAGCTGCCAAGGACCTATCACATTACAGATTCTCTGTTGGATTTTGTCAAGGACCCCTAGGTGGATAAGAGAAGCACTCGACCAGATATGGCAGCTGTATTCAATGCACGGGTGGATGGTAGATTTATATATGTGCAGGATTGTTTCATTAACTTTCTGACACTATCCTTCGTGATCATTCGTGGCAGTTGAGGTTCATCAGTTAAGTCCTATGGAGATACACGCTCGAAAGAGACATGACCGACTGGGCAGAGGATTTTCCCGCAGTAGGTTGCCGTTACTTTTTGCGGTAATCTGGTTACCAACCAAGGCTATAGAACTCAATATGTCCTACTATTTAACCCATCGGCGGAAGAGACGGATTAATACATTTTTCCAAGGTTATTTGCGCGAAAGTGAATGCAACGAATTCAACTGGAATTTGAAATCGGCTCTAAGGTTTTCTGAGCCGTTATACACGGCATCACAACATGCATATATTTACTTACTTATTCACCTTCTTATTAAATTGTAATTAGGTATGAGTAAAACTGTTTTTGATGTGTTCTTATTTATATTCATTTGAATATAACCTAATGTCATTTCCAACGTATATCCTTACATTTGGGCACGTCGACGTGGTAATAATACCACGTCGACGTTAACAAGCTTAACAAGTTAACAAGCTTAACAAGTTAACAAGCTTAACAAGCTAACAAGCTTAACAAGCTTAACAAGTTAACAAGCTTCTCTTGTTAGAATCATTACAATTGAGAAGCGAGTTCGATCGTTACAGGATGCCCCATACTTTCAGCCTTGTCATACATCTAAGCTGCGCTTAGAAAATCACCATATATTCCAACGTATGTATCTTCGTGTGCGCATGCTCATGATCGCGAAGGAAGGATACTCGAGAACGGCATTTCAAAAAAGATTTTAACTAATTTTTATTCATCATAACTGCTTACTTTCTCCTATTTAATTAACTTTCTGACGTCATCTAACGCGGTCTTACACAGGAGTGGATGCTAAGAAGCCATATCTTCCGTTAAAAAATCTGTCTATGCTTAACCAATACTATAGCCGTAGTATTAATTTGCCTTGGGAACTAGGGTGTACCTAGAAATGTCGACATTTCTAACATCTTGTGTGATTCGACATTGGTTGTATATTGAGAGCGAAAATGACTTCTTTGTTAAATTAATAGAATCACCACACTGCATCGATATTCTAATCTCTCGATACCTCCACTCAAATATTCGATACCTCAATTTAAATTGAATTTTTAAAAATAGAAACTTTTCTTGAGGCTATAACTTTAGCTTTAATTGAAAGCCAGGAGATTAAATTTACTAATTACAGTAAGCAAAATACCATGGTGTATTTCAAACCGAAATTATATTGATCGGAATCAAAAAATTTTGGTTTAAAATTTTTTTTTTAATTTCAAATTTTCCTCCATTTTTCATCGATTGTAAACAGAAGACAATTCTCAGTTTTAAAAATTCTGCCAAAATAAAATTCATCTCGCTGACACATTATTTTATTAAAATTACCGAATTTAAACTTACCTAAAGTTCCCTTGAAACAAGAATTACTTGCTTACTGTCTGAAAATTTTTAAAAAAGGGTTTCTCAATTACGGTAGCCTTGTTATCACAGCTGTCATCACCTTATCAGAGGCGTTAATGGAAGATTTACGGTAGCTGGCCAAAAGTATGGAAGACGATTTTGGTATAAAAAGGTTTATATACGGATTTTTTTCATTTAAGGGAGGGCAACCCTTGAATCACGTGAACTTTTAATGATAAAGATCGCGTACGGCCACCCGTACAAACAAAATACGGGTAATCATCAAACAGAAAATTAAAATGTTTTAATTATTTAACAAAAAATGAGCACCCTTATTTACAGTAAGCTTTTAGATTTTTCGATTAGTAAATATATTCGCCACACATTCATTTCAAAACATCTGAAAGTCCTATGAGGAGGGAATTTTAAAAGATTTTTGAAACTTTTTAGAAATTACTTAATAAAAAATAATAAAAATGAAAACAATTCTAGTAAAAATTCATTATTAATGGAAAAAATATATTTCTATTCAGACTATGATATCATTTTAATTTTTGTTTATAAAATCAATTAAAAGTTTAGTAGATAGACTAAACTATCGCCCGGTTCACACTCCACCCACGACTAGTGAACAGGTGTAGAGGATCATCCCTTGTTCCCTGTTCAGGATGTGGTTTCCAGCTTTCTCTTTCCAAATCTTTTCACTCTTACTTAGCCCCCTACACATCAGTGGCGTTACCGCCTTGCTCGGGGTGATATGATAAAAAAAAAATAAAAATGGCATAGTTTTATTGCATTTTTGTTTTCGCAATTCGGAGCAGATTTTCTAAAAATTAACAGGTTTTGATGAAAAAAAGACAGTTGATTAGCATTACCCAATGAGTCCTGAATTTAATTAAAATTATCTATATGTTGAGACCTAGTCGCATTTTTCGACATCTCTGAAAATTAATTGGTGGAGGGTAACATATGTAAAAAAAAAATGTTTTTACCAATATTTTCTAAAAATAATTATTGAGAAAGTGATTTCAGTCAATTATGAATAAGTCCTGAAATTTTCATCAAAATTCGATGCATTATTTTATTTTGGCAAGAATTTCCAAATTAATGTCTTTCATAGTAAAAAAATGCCTTTGCGTAATATTACGTTTTGACGTAATAAACACTGGCGTCAATTTATGCCTCGAACTGACAAGAGAAAAAAAGATTTTCTACCACGAAATGAACCTGTTAAAAACAATCAAATATTTTTTTTTAAATAATTAAAAAAATACTTTGATCTATCCTCTTCATGACAGCATAAACATCTGGCCGAGAAAACTTTGTTTTTATTTAGTTTGAGGCCTTTTCCTTCAGACTATGCTGTTTTTTCAGCGATTGTTTGGATATTCCGTCAGGATGTCTTCACTTGACATTCTATGAGAATTACTCCAGCTGGTATGGTTCTTTTGATAGCTTGGATATGCAAGCACTACTAACACAATTCAGACTAGAATAAATGATGAAAATTATATACATATAAAGCTTAATCAGACCAAAAACTAGGACTATCTGTTGGTAGGGTACTTCGATTTTATTCCCTATATATATATATATATATATATATATATACCCAGATACTCAGTGAAACCCAAACGTAAAACAACGAATTTGTTCGCCTGAAGAGAGTCAATTTTAGACTCGAAACACGTGTAGCGCAAATCATGACAAATTAATACTCCATAACTTGTATGAATACCAAACAATAAATATATATTTTAAAGAAAACATTCACGGCTTCTCACACCTTTTATTTTATATATATGGTTGATTAATGAGAGTCTTTGATTTGTAGACAGATTTAACAGTTTGAATTAATCAACCATTTTAACTACCCACACCACTTTCTTCAAAATTCTAACGGTCAATACACAGACTTGTTCCCTTATCAATAACCGCCACCAACATCTCACACACAACTAACCAAATATAAGAAAAGTGGCTTTCCATTCCTTTCCATACCACCTGATGAGACATTGAAATTTCAATGTCGAAACAAATGTAGTATTTGTAGTGGATATATAAAAAAATATGTATGTGTTCTAAAATATAATTTATAATAGATAAATATATATATAGTGTATTGAGGCAGAAAATAATTTTCTAAACATATGCTGTTAAATATAAGAGAAAATGAATGCCTATTATGTTTAATCATGAGCCGTTCTAAACGTCGTATTTTGGCTTTAATTACAGTTGAAAATAAAGACAAAAATTCTCCAACATTTGGATAATTTTTTATTAATTTGTATCTAAGCTTTCAGCTCACATGAGCCATCTTCAGAGAGGGTTTTAGACGGTAATACAATAACATCCACTATCACCGACGATTTTATTTTGTGTTGACATAAAACTCCATTTGGCAACGGCAATAGTTACCAAAAATAAATGTTAGAACATTTTTGTCGTTATTTTCAACTGAAATTAAAGCCAAAATACGACGTTTAGAACGGCTCATGATTAAACATAATAGACATTCATTGTCTCTTGTATTTAACAGCATATGTTTGAATATATATATATATATATATATATATATATATATATATATATATATATACGCACATATATCAATGTTTTTCTGGTGTTAACAAAATAATGTTCAATGTAATAAAAGACAACTATTAATTACATATTAATAAGCATACATAAGTTCCTACGTCTGTAGCCCGACTCAGATTTTTATGCACTCAGCAATCATCAGCTGCCTATTATGAACGGCATGTTCCGGGACTTGAATTTTTGGTTCTTGCGTTGTTCATGGTAGTTATATATTATAATACTGAGATGTTATTTGTTTAATCTTATAATCTAAACTTATTTATAAATGGAACTTTGTCTGTGTGTGTGTGTGTGTGTGTGTGTGTGTGTGTGTGTGTGCGTGTGTCTGTGTGTGTGTGTTCTTTACTTATAGACTACGAAACGGCTGAACCGATTTTCTTGAAAATTTACACAGTTGTACTATAAGCGCCTGCGAGTGTTCTTAGCCAAGTTTTGTGTCGAGGTACCCTCGATAAATATCGATAATCGAAAAAATCGGGTTATAGAAGGAGTGGTCAGATTTTAATCAAATTTGATACACTCATAAACAAAAACATAAGAAAGGATATTCAAAAATTTCAAGGTTGCAGTTCTTACAATAATACAGAAAATTGATAATATATATATATATATATATTAAAAGCAAAATGTTTGTGTGTGTGTCTGTTTATATGTCTGTATGTCCTTTATACAAATCCACAATTTTTATCCGATTCTCACCAAACGTCAAACAAATATTCTTTAGGCTGAGTCTGAGCTCCAGGACCATGGATTAAATTTAAAGGTTTCATTACACCCGAGCAACACCGGGCTATACTGCTAGTTTAATATAATTTGAACTAAAACTTAAAAATGAAATTGGATAGTAAAATCTCAAAAGTTAAATTGATTGGTAGCAAGTCTAACATATCCAACATTAACTTTTGGAAGACCTTGAAATTATAGTTTAATAATAAGTTTTTTTTCAATCGCCTAATATACATAGGATCTAAATGCACCTGATCAAGGCCAAAGGAGACAACATTCGAAACGTTATGATAATAAATATAAAGGATAATATTCTGCATGAAAGTAATGTAAATAAAGAATTAGCTTTAGTTGAAATCTATTTCTGATTTTTAAAGCGGTTGCCTCCATCTTTAATCAATCGTCGTTGCCACCGCCGTCATAAATTAGGAAGATAGATGACAATATATAAGAGCAGGGATTTCATCGTTTTTCATGGTTTATCAACCTTTGCATGTTATTTAAAGCCGAACTATTTGCATTGTAAGAATAAATCTGTTTCTGTATGAGGAAATATTGCATTAACATTTTTTGGAAGTGACATTGATTTTTCAGAATATAAATCCTACTATTTAATCCATCAGTCAGTCAGTTAAATGCCATACGGGATACACGCTTGGACGATCATGTCTCTTTCAAGACATGACTGACTGAGCAGGAGATTTTCCTGCACTAGGTTGTTAATATTTTCTGTGGCAAATTGATCAAAAAAGCTAAGGAACCCAATCTGTTATTTAACCCATAATTCAAGAGACGAATTAATACTTTTCCAAGGGTATTTGCGCGTAAGTGAATGCAACGAATTCAACAGAAATTCGAACTAGGCTCTCTGCCTGGTGGTAAGAAGAGATATATTTATATATTTCTTAATTGTATATTTGCGACCAAATGAATGTAACGAATCGAAGGGGAATTCGAATTCGGCTCGCCGCTATCCATTACACCACTCGCAAAAGTTAAAAGAGAAAGATTTTGGAAACGTGATGGTTAAAGTCAACGACGTATCTATATTTTGTATGACAGACTGGAGTTTTAAGCAATCTGGCGTTTAGTTGATAACACTTTCCTCACTAAGGCAAGATTTCTTATTGGTGAGGCGAAAAAAAGAGAGACGGACAGATGGACTGACATCAATTAACATGAATATGATCATAGCCAGATTGACAGTAACAGTTTCCAAGCAAAAAACCTGGCCATATGGTATATTAGGCGCAGTCCTCATTCAAAAGACCAAGCGATCTGTGTCGCCTGTCAACAGGAGACCCAGTAAAACTGGCAATGCTTTTCCTACACCTTCTGTGCGATGGCTTCCTGCGAGTGAAAGGGTGAGGGAGAGAAAAAAAAACATCAATGGACCATCGTCCTATCATGTTTATGACCACTTCCCATGATGAAGAAAATCCTCCTGGCATCACGCTGATTATCTCACCCCGGCCCGTAGTGTAACTCACGCAGTCTGTGGCTTGTGCAGGCGTTCGGACTGCTTCATCCACAATTGGATAGTAATGCCCAGTCTACCACCAGAGGTCTGCTCTCCATCTTCATCAGTCTTTCCCTCCTTTCTCTCCCTTTCTCTTCATGAAGGTGAGTGCACAGCACAGCAAATTACACTTTTGATATTTGTTCAGTATTTATTTTCAGTTTTTAACAATTATTGGTCGAGTTGGAAGGGGATGTTATTGTGTACGAAAGTTTGTGTGGACGTAGGCTTTGTGATCGGAAATGCGTTATTGCTTCGTTTATATATATATACATATATGTGTGTATGTGTATATGTGTGTGTGCACAGTTCTATTTATAAACGTATATAAAAAACACAAATGAGCGCACGCATATATTAACATATATTTGTAGTTATATTTAGAATTCAACCCGATTTCCATATATATATATATATATATATATATATATATATATATATATATATATGAGGGAAAGGTGGGTGTTGATAATTTTAAATTTTGGGGGGATTTTTTCAGTCTTGTCAGTCTTCTCACTGATGTATATATATATATATATATATATATATATATATATGCCTTTTCGTGTTTTTTATATGCACACATGCACACGCACGCTCACACGCACAGACATATATATAATATATATATATCTTTAAGCAAATAAAAATATAGAAATAATATACCAGTATGTATATATATATATATATATATATATATATATATAAACAAACGCACGCGCACACGCACACACATAGAGCTGTATGCAATGCACCTGTTTTATTATGTCTTCCTAAAACGTCAGTGCTTAAATGTTGATATAATATCACACTAAGTTAATTTTTCAGAGAATAACTCTTTGACTTGTTACAGGTGCAGCCTGGTAAAATTACCTCTGACATAAAAGTGCATACGAAGGAGAGATGTGACATTGAATTTCTTACATAATAGAAAAAGTAATCTATTATCATATGTCGACACTTACTTAAAATCGGAATTGCATTCCGTTATTTATTTATTTAATTTCATAAAATAATGATTCACATTTTTTACTCTTGTGGATAACATTTACAACTGCGTATGTTAAAAAATAACACTCACACCTCGCGTATATAAAAAGAAAAACAAAAAATAAACACAGACACAGACGTCACACCTATTTTACGGCACAAAACTCTTTGTTGTCGTCGCAACACGCAATCATTCTCTAAACAGTTCCAACCTGAAATGTGCTCCACGCTCCTTCGCCACATATTTTTAACAGTTTATTTTTAAAAAATGTGTTGTTACAACATTTCAAAATTTTACGAAACTCACCATTCATCTCGACTTACTCTGATGTTGACATAAGATAGTCGAAAGCTTGGACCATATTTCCTGTATGGTTCTTCTGAAATGAACTTCAAATAATTCTGACAAACTTTCCTACTTGCCTGAGAAGGATTATGACACAATCTACCATTAAAATTAATAATATTTGGCTTAAAGAACATCTGCAATCAAAATATATATATATATATATATATATATATATATATATATATATATATAATCAGTTTTTTATCGTAATTAAATTAGAGCAGTATACAGTTGTATTAAAAAAGTGCTCAATACATATATAATGTAGAGCTTTGCATTTTTTTTTTCATTTCAAAACCAGTTATTTACGCAACTTTGGTTTCAAACTTTCAGTATTTTCAGGTGATTTATAATAACTGATTTTCCAACGTTTTTAAACGTAAGACAGGTATTTTCACGAACTGCAATTTTAAGTAATAACTGAAATTTCAAAATTAGGGAGGAGTTACATAAGTGTTTAAAATCCTTGAGTAACTCCTTTTTTGCGAGGGGATTTTTTGTCCTAAAGTGCTCGATATCAACATAGAGCATTAACAGTATGGAGAGACTTTTTTCACTTAACTGAATAGTGTTGTTTCAGTCATGCTGAAACAACACTTCCAGTAATTAAAAGACTTCTCCACATTATATATATATATATATATATATATATCCGAGTGAATAAGAAACGAAGAAAAAGAACATTTTTACAACGTCCAAGACATTAATTTAAAATAGTGCTCTATATATAATATATAAAGCTGTGAATATTTATTATAAATTATATTTTAGAACATTGTAGTTGATATATAAAAAAATTGTATATGTTCTAAAATATAATTTATATATATATATATATATATATATATATATATATTAATCATTTCACCCCGAGCAAGGCGGAAATGCCACTGATGTGCAGGGGGCTACATGACTGTAAAAAGATTAATTAGAAAAGAGTGAGGAGTACAAACTAGTTAGAAAGGAGCAATAGAAAGCTGAGAAAGCAGGTGCGATGACAGATACATAGGTGGAGAGAAGGGAAGGTTATACGGGGGTGGGGAGAGAGCTAGAGTCCAGTGGTTAATAGATGAGTATTGACTTTGCATTTAAATTTCTGGAGGTTGTAGCTGTCAGGAAAGCAAGAATACGGGAGCGAGTTCCACAGGCGGGAAGTGCGAGAGAAGAAGCTGCAGGAGTAGAATTGTCGTCTGCATTTGGCTAACCTGACTGTGAATGGGTGGGACCCAGTTGCCAGTCTGGTTGCACGAGTAAACACCTGTTGAGGAGGCATCAGTGACTTAAGTTCGTCCGAGCAGAAGCCATGAAAGTATTTATAGAACAGACAAAGGAAGGCCACATTTCGTCGGTGGGGAAGTGGCTGCAGTCGAGCCGCCAGATCAGTACCTATCACATTACAATCTCTCCTTTGGAGCCTGTCAAGAACACTGAGGAGAACGGCAGGGGCGCCTGACCATAAATGGCAGCAGTACTCCATGCACGGACGGATGGTTGACTTGTATATATGCAGGATGGATTCAGACGGAAAAAACATCCTGGATCGACATAGTGACCCAACCTTCTTAGCAGTATAATTTTGCTATGGATTCAATATAGTGGTTCCATTTTAGGTCTGAGGACAGGGTAAGTCCGAGGAGGCGCAATGTATTGCTCTCCTGGAGAATCGCTTGGTCCATGCTTATGGGAGGCAGGAGAGGTTGCCTGTAATGGTTGACAGACAACAGCTTGGTCTTAGACGAATTGAAGTTGACAAGCCACTTCTTGTCCCAGTTCACCACAGAGTGTAGATCCCGTTCAAGGTCAGCAACAAGATTATGTCTGTACGCCACGAAAGTTTTCTTACTGGTGCGGGAGTATATTGTAGTGTCATCTGCGTAGATGCCTACTTGGGACTTGATCTCATCTGGGAGGTCGTTGATGAAAATAAGGAAGAGCGTCGGTCCCAGGACAGAGTCCTGTGGGACACCAGCATTCGTGCTGTAGGATGAAGAGGCACGCCCATTCAAAATGACCTTCATTTTGCGGTTATTTAGAAAAGATTGGATTAGGTCAAGCAGGCGACCGGTAATACCGTAACCCTGTATTTTGCATAGGAGGCCAGAGTGCCAAACCCTGTCGAAAGCCTTGGAGATGTCCAGAGCAACCGCGAGAGCCTCGTCAGACTCATCAAGGGCCTGTAGCATGTACTCCGTTACGGTTGTTAGCAGGTCGGCCGTGGACCTGGCAAAGCGGAAGCCATATTGCCTGTCAGAGAAGAGTTTGTGGACAGTGAGATGATGAACTATTTCGGCATTAATTATGGCCTCGAATACTTTCCCGAATATCGGTAGAAGACTGATAGGGCGATAGTTGGATGAGTCCGAGGGTTCACCACAATTATTTACGCTCTCACACCCTGATTGAGCACTCTGGAAGAATGGTAGACTTTGAAAAACAGTAGCTTCTCTGGCGTGTACGCATCGCTCATTCAGTAAAATGAATTAGAGCACGTTGGCTATAGGGCGCGTATAAATATAATATATAAGCGCTAAAAGTCTACTGTCTTCCAACTAACGCCCATAGCCCAGAGGTAGAATCGTCGAATGACTCCAATTAGGTCGGGTTTCAATCCCGGGTTAAAAGGCAATCGGAATCTAACCGTACTGATGAACTGTGATACAGCGAAACAGATCTGTATGCAGATGACAATATATGTAGTCATCTTTTTGCAGGCCTTGTTTCAGTGTTTAAAGCTTATCATTACGGCTAGACATCCGATTGCTTTAAGCTGGGGCCGAAACTCGACCGATTTAACATCCGTCTACCCTGAGACAGGCTGAATTTAGCGTGTTATATACACATGGTGAACAAACGCCAGTAGCCGAGAATGTTCAATTCATTGCTGAAGAACGATGCGTAAATAGCAGTGAGTCGTTACTTTTTCAAATCTACCATTACCACAGAGTATATATATATATATATATATATATATATATATATATATATATATATATTAGTCATCCACATACAAGCCTGTTTCGCTGTATCACAGCTCATCAGTGTGGTTAGACACATCCGGCTTCTAGCTGGGATCGAAAATCGACCGATTTGGTATCAGTCGGAGTCGCTAAGTCATAGAGGCATGGAATCAGAGAAAGGAAATTTTAACGTGATGTATATAATCAGTGTATACACACGCCAGTCACCGAAAGAACTCAATTCATTTCTGAAGAGTAATGCTTATATCGCAGAAGTGGAAACGGTTTTTAAATTTTTTTTCTCTAGAAAGCTCAATCGTAATGAGAGCATAATATATTAGTTATCCACATACAAGCCTGTTTCCTTGTATCACAGCTCATCAGTGTAACTAGACACATCCACTAGCATCTGGCCGGGATCGAAACTCGACCCATTTGTTTGTTGTGAAGTTATAAGCGCATAGAATCAAAGAAGTGAGAATAATTTTCACAGGAAGCTCTCTAATGAACAACAGCAACATTCTTCGGAAGAGTAAGCTTATTCTTCATCTTGTTGAAAAAGGTCACAGTTGTGTCCGAAATTTCCGACTTTCTCTTCGTGGTTAAATTTAGTCAAAAGGCTAATCAATATTATCAATCTTACTGCCCATGTTGTTATGATTTTATTCCTCAAAGCCGGAAACCACACCCTAAACAGGGAACAAGGGATGAGCCTCTACACTTGTCCAATAGACGTGGGTGGAGTGTGAACCGGGCGATAGTTTAGTCTATCTATTCCAATTATAACCGTAAGTTTAATTCTAATAGTTTCTTCTCTCACACTTTTCGCTTGTAGATATCTTTTCCGATTTCTTGATTTTTTTGTCACCTTCTAAAATGTAAAAGCAACGTCAGCCCTCTAAAATCTTGGTCTTTTATTGTAGATTCTTCTCACTAGTTTTCTCTTTCTCTTTCACAGTTCACTCGTGCAACCAGACTGGCAACTGGGACCCACCCATTCACAGTTAGATCGACCAAATGCAGCCGACAATTCTACTCCTGCAGCTTCTCTTCTCGCACTTCCCGTCTGTAGAACTTACTTCCATATTCTTGCTTTCCTGATGCCTACAACCTCCAGGAATCTAAATGCAATGTCAATACCCATCTCTTAACCACTTGACACTGTGTATATCTTTTCCTTTCTCTCCACCTTTGCAACTGTCATCACACCTGTATTCCCAGCCTTTTCTTGCTCCCTTCTCTGACACCCCCTGTAGCTGGTTCGTCTTTTTCTTTACTCTCCTCCTATCTAATTTGTTTTTTATGTAGATCCCTGCGCATCAGTGGCGTTACCGCCTTTCTTGGGGTGAAACGATCATGTCTCGAAAGAGACATGACTGACTGGGCAGAAAATTATGAAAACGAGGGATTTACATTTTATTAATTTGGGATTTAATTTTTCCAGTTTCATACATTTCTCCTTTTTGTTGGAGATGAGAAACATAAAAATGTTCTATAATTTTTTACTTTCCAAGCACTTTCAGCCACTTCGTTAGCCATTTTCTTGAGTGTTATTTTTCCGATGTTGTTATTTTGTTTTGGATGTAACGGAATTAAAAGGGAACGTTTTTAAAACTTATCAGGTGATGCGTGCGATTGGACATCGTGTGAGCGTTTACCTATTTTTTAAATGTTTTCAAAACTCTCTTTTTAAATAATGTAAGGTTGAGGGTAGAAGAAAATGGTTTGATATATAGTGCCTCTCTTATAGAGAGAAGACTTTGATATTGTGATTTAAGTAGTATTTTTGTATTTTCCGCCAATATATATATATATATGTCTGTATATATATATATATATAGAGAGAGAGAGAGAGAGAGAGAAAATAACAAACGGATCAGGAGGAACAAAGTTCTCCTTTGCGCAAAGAACGAGAGCCTAGTAGCCATTATGACATTACTACGATCGGCCGGACCTCTTGCCTGAATGCGATACACCCGACTCCCATAAACCCCTTGCGACTTAGGGGTATTATCAATTTGCTTGGGGTGAAATGATTACAAAAAAAAATATACTGTGCTGTGATTTTACAATTCATAGTATAATAATAACTAAAAATATTTTGTTGGATGCTTTAGGGTACTTTATATATATATATATATATATATATATATATATTATTTATTTATTTATTTATTTATTACATATATTGCGCTCTCTCCTTTCGAAGGAGGGGTGTTTGATTTATTTTTTCTTTCCATATCATGTGATAATAACGATGTCACTAATTATATCAGTGTCCTACAATTCGAAGATAAACATCGTACGCTGCTCAAATGGTTTTCTCTATTCAACTCATTCCTCTCATTCAGTCCTTCTTTTCCTAGTAATCTACCTCATCCTCCGATTTTTCTCTCTTTTCTCTCCCGCCTTCTCTAGCGCGCGCCTTCCCTCCCATCTATGGCGCCAGAGAAACCATCCCATCAACATCAAAGCTTTTATATATATATATATATATATATAATGAAAGTAACAGAAAGGTTGGTTCCCCACAAAGATGTGGGCAAAAGTGGCTGACAGGGGACTTCCGGTTAACCACTTCCTGGTTAATTGAGTCTTGTATCTCTGCGTCACATATGGTAAATTAAAAAGCCTGCCACTTAAGTAATCTGACAAATAATTTGTTATATTGTGCCCGTTGAAATAAATGTTTAATATTTTATTTTCTTTACATGTATTTTTGCAGAAAATGTTTGCACTGGTTACAAAACCACCTTTTTCAAATCCAGTATTTTAGTCTCTGTTTACATTAAATGCTGCATAATATTTTGAAATTATCTCCTATGCATCTTTATATTAATAATTGTATTAGGATGGCTGGTATGTGATGATAAATATTTGTACGAATAAGTACACTAAGTGTCAAGGTAATCTACTTGAAACAGTAGTGGTAGTGTGACCAATGTAAGAATTTTCATTTTTGTTCTTATTGTACATGCCGGCATCTCACAAAAAACACGAGTATTCATAAACAACATTGTTAGTATATAATGACGTTTTCGAATTTACGTGTTAATAACAGAGATGTTTTAAACATGTAATAAATGATAAATTTATTAGGCATTTATTACAATGATTACCTTTTATGTAGCGTGGAATTATATTTGTTAACCCTGTTTTTATCTTGTATATAGTTTAGATGCATCTGCTTAAAACAGAATAAGCTAATGTTATTTTTATTCAAAAACATTTTTTAAAATCATTTGTATTTGCCGAATTCAAGCGTTTCCGAAATATAGAGCAAAAATGAGAAAAAAAGCAGCTATAATATAAAACGTAAAATGCACAATCCATATGACTACTTAAGTTTCACGTATTTGATCTGAGATCTTCAGGTCATTTTATCATTTTACAATTATAAACCGGTTCCCTCAGCCTACATGTTTAAATATGAAGAATTATTTTTTTATTGACCAGGATGTGTACTTCATTTACCAGCCAATATTTTGGGGAATGTAACACATCTCTCAATAAATCCCGACCCTAATTAATAAAACAACAACTTTAAGGCAAAATTCAAATTTATTCCTCAACATAGTTTCCTTCTAGGGTAATACACTGATTCCGACGCTCCATTAACAATTCGATGCCTTTTTTTTTTGGAGGGGGGCTCAAAATACGCCTCCGTTGTCGTTATCACTTCTTCATTGGAGCCAAATCTCTTTCCCTGGAGCATTTTTTTGAAGTTTGCAAACAGCCAGTAGTCGCTTGGGGGCAGATATGGAGAATAGGGCGGACGCAGAAGCAATTTGAAGTGCAATTACTGTAATTTTGCCATCGTTGCGATCAATTTGTGACACAGTGTGTTGTCCTGTTGAAAGATCACTTATTTTTTTTTATTATAGACTTTTTTAGCGATTTTTTTCAAACACACTAATAATGTTCTATAATATTCCCTATTGATAGTTCTTTCTTTCTCAAGGTAATCGATGAAGAAAATTCCTTGCGCATCCCAAAATACGGAGGCCAAAACTTTGCCTGCTGATGTTTGCATCTTTGGTCACTTTGGACGACATTTACCTGCTGCTGTACTCCGGAGTGAAGTGGTAAATCCATGGTTCCTCCATTGTCCCATATTTACGCCAGAAACTCTTTCTTGTTGCAATGAAACAGTTGCAAGCAGCTCTCTGAATTTTCAAAGCGTTGTTGTTTTTAACAGGCTGTGAGAACACGCAACACCCACTTTGAACACAGCTTTCTCATTGACAAATGTTCATGCAAAATGATGAATATACCGCCTTCTTATATATTCAACCCCTCTGCTATTTCACCCAACTTCAATTTACGATCGGCCAAAACGAATTTGTAAGGCTTTTGGGGGGGGCGGGTGGGGGTGTTTTCCAGGACAACTGCCGATACTGGATGAACTGAGTGTTCAGTATCATTTGTGTCTCTACAACTGCGTTTAAAATCAGTATAGCACCTCTTAACCGTTGTTTCCGACGGAGCAGAATCTGAATAACACTTATCATGCAATTGCTTTGCTTGAACAGTATTTTTGCCCATCAGAAAGCAATGCTTTATCAACACATGAAATTCAGATTTTTCCATTGTTTTGAAAATTTGCAAAAGTAGTTTCACTTAAATAACGGTAATTTGTAAACTAATAATGCGATTGGGCCCAAATTTTGTCACGTGCTATTTGAAGATTAGTACTTTATAGAAATTATATGGATATTTTAATATATGTCATGCCTGGGACTTATTCATTGATGTGTTATACAACCAGAGATAATCGATCTTTTATTCTTTAACAAAAAGGAATATAAAAAAAAGTTGGCAATTTGATTGGTCCCGAAACCGAATATTTTGCTGAGCAAAAGATTTGATATATTGTAGAGATGTATAGAGATCAAAATATACTTGTTAGCAAATATAGAAGCCGGATGAAGTTCACATTCGGATCAATGAGTACCTGTACCTGTTGCGACATTCACCAGGTTGATTCAGCCAGCTACATCAAACGAACCTGCCGTAACTACCGAAAGCTGAACACGCCAAGCAGAGATCATCTTCATTCGGATGCGCAAATACTCAGGAAGAGTTTTATTGAGAATCTAAATGTACAAGCGGTTTCCAACCGCATATATGCTCACTTTTAAGATGGTAGATTCCGGTTTCAGAGTTTTCTTCTCCTCGGCTGGTTGCTACCTAGTCTATCTTGATATCTTACCTAGACATCGAGGAAGAAGAGATGGATTTATATATTTATTAAGAGTATTAGCATGTAAGTGAATGTAATGAATTCAACTGGAATTTGAACTCGGTTCTCAGATTTCTCAATCCGAGCCGCTAACGCACCTCTACCTAATGAGTACATTTATATGAGAAAAAATTCGAATCAATATTTGGTTGGTTTGTTATTATGGCATATCAACCTCGGCGGGTCATTTATTGCCAACTAAATTTTATTTATTTATTGCTGGTAATACCTTTTTCTTTCAACAATTTATTGTTGTTTTTATATAAGTTTTTGTGTCTAGTAATACTGTTTTTCTTTACGAGTATCAACATTAATTGGGATTTGTTTCTAAGAGCAGGGTCCCCAAGTCCTACTCTGTTATTTAACCCATAACTGGAGGGAAGGGACAAGTTAATACCTTTCCCAAAGTTACCAGTGCTTAAGTGAATGCAAGGTATTCAACTGGAATTCGAACTCGGCTCACCGATTTCTCTTTCCGAGCCGATATCCACTGCACCACAACGCACATCCGTCACTAAACGCTTATAGCACCTGGTATTCCCAAGCGGTCACCCAACGTTGCTTAACTTCGGTGATCGAGCGAGAACCGATGTATTCAACGTGATATGGCCGGAAGCTCAAATTTTGGTGTGATCTCCTTTATTTTCTATTAAGTCTTGTAGTCCTGACTATATATATTTCAATAGATTTATGCAGATGCTTGCTATAATGTTTTTACTAATTCTTTCAAATCTAACTTGTCGGAGGGTGAGTGTTTTTTTTGTTTTTTTTGTTTTTTTCAATACATGTTATCAATACTCATTTGGGATTTAAATATGGAAACATCGGAGCCCAAATCGGTATTTGTATTTTGGCTTTTTTGGCTAATCTTCCTGTGGATTATTTGTTTGAATTCGGGTTTTGTTTAACGGCATATCAACACCTGTGTCGGTCATTTAATGCCAAAAAGGTGAGGTTTTATGGTATGTTTTTTAATGTTCGGTTATAGTAAGAAGGTTGATTTAGTCAGATTTTAATGAAATTTTTTTTGTTTTTATTCTTTTTTATTTTAGAAAACTGAAAATATCTTCTAGCTTTGTATTAAAAAATGTTTTGCTGAGAACAATTTTTCCCTTTAAAAATGTGTTATCGTAATAATTTTTCCTTCAAAGGTGTATATTTTTCTATAAAATTCTATTTTTATATATATTTCTATAAAGGTGTATTTTCTACATTCATAGTGTTTTGCCCATAGCTGGGACCCTAATAGGTGCTACTACTCTTGGTCAGAGTAGACCTGGGAACAATAGCAATTAAGAGGTGGTTTATTGCTACTCACAACCTCCCAATCAGAGGCCTTGTTGCCGGATGCAGTTTACCGTCATGCCCAGGATCGGATTATTTTGTACTATTGTCATAATTAAACCTAACTTTTCTTCCCAATCATTTTGGTAAAGGCAACAGGTTTTCTTTCAATATTAGGTTGTCCCAAAAGTTCGTAAACACTTGCGAAAAATTGAAATTTTACTTGCCAAGTAATCTAAGTTTACCAAAAAACACTTGCAAAAATTGAAATATTACTCGCAAAAACAACAAAACTTATTGCTCAAAATAAAGACCATCATTTTCCAAGACTTTCTGCCATCGATCTGCAAGCTTTCGGGTGTGGTCGAAGCACCATTCAGCCGGCTTCGAATCAAAGAATTCTTGACACGCCTCCTCGACTTTGAGTCGAATCGGCGGCCCTTCAGAAAGTGTTGCATTGAACGGAAAAGGCCGTAATCTGATGGAGCACAGTCAGGACTGTAGACTGGATGTGGCAGAACCTCAACGCCGTCAAGCTCTTCAAACTTGTTTTTGGTCTTCCTGGCGGTGTGTGGCTTGGCATTGTCCTGCTGCATCAAAGCGCGCTTTCGGTTGATCAGAGCCGGGTACTTTTGCTTCAACTTTTCGAAGACTCACTTAAGTTGCTGACAGTAAAGTTCGGCACTGATGGCACGACCATTCGGAACCAACTCAAAATGCATGATTCGTTCAAATTTCCACCAAACGCACAACATGACTTTCTTGCCGAATCGATCTTGTTTTGGAACCGACAGTGCTTCTTGCCCTTTCTGAGCCCATCGCTTGTCTCGATTGTGCTGGATCAGATAGACCCATTTCGCAAGTGTTTATGAACTTTTGGGACAACCTTAATATGTTGCAGTCAACTGCAAAATTCATAATTCCGTCGATGAGATCTACCTCCACATTGTCACTGGAACTCATTATGTTTCTACCATTATACCTAAATCTTGATAACACATAATTTTCTTTCTATACCTCGTCACGACGGCACCAAGGGTTGTTAGACCCATCAGACCCGATTAGATCGAATCTTAGCGTAGATTAGATGTGGCGTAAGGCCGAAAGCATGGAGCACCTAGTGAGGATCAAACCCACTATTCAGTCGTAACTGATGTAGCGAAACAAGCGTGCTAACAATTACACAACGGCGAGATGCTCAATTCGCCTCAAAGATGAAGAAAAGAATTGGAGTGAGAAAGATGTTGTTCTCCCAATTAATGCTGATAATGTCGTGAACAGATCATGTGAATAACGAGGAAGAAATTTATATCAAATATAATGCTAACCATCAGAAAGAATATTAACCTAAGAACTCAGATCATGTTCTTAAATCGCCTTGTCTTATATAGACGTTATGCATGGCGTCCAACATATTATCAGAATTCAAGGGAGAGTTTTTAAGAATGCTAACCATCAGAAAGAGATAGCTGCGATTTCTGGGAACCCTTCAGAGGAAATAAGACTTGGAAAATTTAACACTTACAGGGTATAGTAAATGTTGAACAAAACAAAAAACGGATAAAAACACCGAGAAGCCTACGTTATTCGTTTATCACTGAATGAATGGCAAGAAAAGATTACAACAACAACGGGGCATGTTAAATCTACAAGATTTTTAAAATTAGCAAAATAAAGGAAGTGATGGAGAGCCATAATTATCCACGTCCTGATAAGACATGGGATTTGAAAGAAAATATGAAATTTCAGTTTCAAATAATAAAAGCTTCTTTCACTTAAATTTAACTTTCTCTCCTAAAATTGTAACTTTCTACTTTAAAAATTGTTAAGGATATATCCATTTATGTGCGACGGTGTAAATTTGTTATTCCGTGGGATTACAGATATGGTGATGCTCTTATCATGAACCTAACAAAAAAAGATAACGTTTGTATTTAATAAAACAAGTTTTCATGACCTTTGGGGTGGGGGGTATTTACTCTATTTTTTATTTCTTTGCATAAATATCATTCGTTAAACTGGGTAATTGGTAATTTAATCTTGATCAGTACCAATTTAACTTTTCTATGAATAAGACAACAGGAAAATCTCTATAATGTAGGCTTTCTTGCAATTGTTCTCTTACCAGTAGCATAATTATTAGCTATTCTTGAACCAGAATTATGCACGGGGCATCTGTCAGGTACATGAGACCATAAATCTGTCGGTTTTATGGGACCAAAGATCTGATCCTAGCGTTTTGTTGTTGTTATTCGGCGATTAGTGGGAACGCAGAGTCTGCTTTACTAACTGAGCGTAAGTGAAGCGATACTGGAGTGTCCTGTCCTAGGCGAAGGCTTGGTCAGGATTTTTTTTTTTTTTTTTTTTTACCGTAGATCAACAGTGGTCCATGCAGCTCACCTACCATGTCCTTGCAACCAACAGAGTCCGATTCTGTTTGGTCACTGTGACGTCGCAGGATTTGTCCGAATGAATGGTGGATTCAACGTCCGAATTTTTCAGAGACTACATATTTTATCCTCATGGTTTACTTCCCTTACATGATTGCTTATTTTAGCAAAACAGCGGAGATTTTAAAGTCAGTTAAATGATTTCCATCTTCTCAATTTAAGTACTTCCTTTCCCATTGTAGATTTATATCATGGATTTTGAGTACTATTTTACAAAACAAAAATATTAACCTAAGAACTCAGATCATGTTCTTAAATCGCCTTGTCTTATATAGACGTTATGCATGGCGTCCAACGTATTATCAGAATTCAAGGGAGATAACCGCGGATTTCAACTCAGAACATTGTCATTGATAACTCTCTTCCAATTTGCAGGCACTAGTTACTATATTCTTAATATATAAATATCACAATGATAAAATCTACCAATAATTATTTATAACTATTTATACTGGGAATCATGAATGCAATTATAAGTAACCAAAAATAATATTTTAAATTTTGAAATCATATCTATTTTTGACATATAACATTTTCTAAATCTTTGATTGTCTTTCAGTCATACTGCCTCACCTGCTATCCACCTATGATACGCGCTGCACCATTTGGGAACCAGTGAACTAGACTGTCACTTGCATACAACCATTTTTTTAGATCAATGATTAAAAACTACTTTAAGCGCTTGAATCCTGTAGATTTTTAAAATGACTATTTCACAGACCAATGCTGCAGGATAACAAAGAAATTTACCAAATATCAAAACCCGCATCACTTGAAGACATTCAAGAGCAGCAACAACTAAAATGGATAGCAGATGAAACTCGGATAAAATATAATGACATCATTGAAATGTTGATGTTTCACACTATCTTAAACAAAAGTTTAGGAAGGAAACTAACATCAATGCTAGAAAGGGTGGTAACCAGTGAACAAGAAATTAATGTTTTATTGGAAAATTGTTTTAAGAGAAACATTTCACGAATTTTAATCGAACGATAAAATTTCAGTCAATGCCGAATATTTCTCTAGTTTGGTTTGTTTAACGGCATATCATTTCCTTATGGAATATTTGATGCAATTTTTTTTCCTTTTTTCAAAAAATCTATTACTTGTCATTTTTTGTTTTATTTATTTATTTATTCATTTATT
This sequence comes from Ascarosepion bandense, assembly GCA_037127315.1. Taxonomy (NCBI): domain Eukaryota; kingdom Metazoa; phylum Mollusca; class Cephalopoda; order Sepiida; family Sepiidae; genus Ascarosepion; species Ascarosepion bandense. The sequence goes on from JBBBDQ010000252.1 coordinate 299,475, forward strand.
TTCAGTCATGCATGGCTGGCAATTTTTTATCTTTTTTTTATTATGAAAACGTATTGCTTGTATTTTTTATAATGTATTATTTATATTTTTATGTTCTGATCCCAGTTTTTTGTTTTATTTATTTATTTATTTTTTTTATGGAGTGGATCTCTAATTACCCCTAGTTGCGACCCTAATAGGTGCCAACAATCCAAGTCAGGGTGGACATGGTAACAAAGGCAATTCAGAGGTATTTCCAAATCCTAAAAAAGTTGCCATCAAATTATTTGCTGCCAGATGTAGTTTATCGTCAAACCCAGGACGATATTTCTTTGGAAATGGCTGTCTTTATTTTTACCCTGTAAAAGGTGATGTTTCTCTTTATATGTCTATTAAAATGTAATGGTTTCTTTATAGAATATGTACTTTTAACGAAATTTACATCTTTTAATAGAATTTTCACAGCTGTTTTTAATAATTAGTGTTCTAGCCACGAGTCTAATCCTTCTTTGTTACATCACGCCATTGTTTCTAAGTTTCCGCTCCTACTTTTTATACTTACGTTTTAGGCACCGAACCGGAAATCTGAGTGCTTACTATTGTACCTGTTCATCTGCCAGTTCTTCCAGTGCAAACGTTTTAATTATTCAAGGATTTCTTGAAGTAAAACTTGTGCATGATTTCTCTATGCGGTATATTTTAAACTTATTTATAAATGGGACTTTGTCTGTGTGTGTGTGTGTGAGTGTGTCCGTTACATATAGACCCCGAAGCGGCTGAACCGATTTTCTTGAAAATTTACATAGTTGTAATATAAGCGTCTGCGAGTGTTCTTAGCTAGGTTTTGTGTCGAGGTACCCCCAATAAATATCGAAAATCGATAATCGAAAAAAATCGGGTTATAGAAGGAGTGGTCCGATTTTAATCAAATTTGATACACTCATAGACAAAGACATAAGAAACGATATTCAGAAGTTTCAAGACTGCAGTTCATACAATAGTGCAGAAAATCGATAATATATTTATATATAAATCGATACCAGGAAATCAAAATTTGACTTACATGCATTCATTTTTCTTTCAGTCTACGGTTTCGCTTTAACTGGAAACAACTATTGCTTTTTAGTCTTTCGTGCCAACGTCCAAAGAGTCTGAACTCCATGACCATGGATAAGTTTTAAAGCTTTCATTACACCCGAGCAACGCCGGGCTCTACTGCTACAACAGACTATAAAATAGACTATGACCAACATGCAATCATTCTTCATCCAAATTAAATGAAACTTTTGAGTAGTTAGATTACAACTCGAATCCAACCCCTACTAATGGCATCCACTTACTGGCCCTAATCTTTCCATGGCAAAAGTAAATTAATGCGCGCGTGTTAAGCATTAAGCCTACGTGAATTATTTTTCGTAAGAGATAACAGCCATTGACAACCGTGATAGGGTCGGGATGAAGATCAGATTTCAAACTCAATATTTCGGTTTAACGAGGTGTGACTGTTTCGTATCACTAATAAGTCTAAGTATCAAATAAACGCATCATAATTGTGAAGTTCTCACAATAATTCGTAACTGAGTTGCAGTGAATTCACTTCTAGCAACTAAAATGTAGACAAATGAAAATTAGCATGGATTAGTCTAGTTTCCTTGAAAGTAAAACACTGCGCCTCCTCAGGTAAACTCTCACAACAGACCTCAAGTAAAATGACTATATAGAATCCATAGCGAAATCAGCTGCTAAGAAGGCCGGTTCTTTGTGCAGGGCAGGCAGTTATTTCCCGTCTGAAACAATCCTGCACGTTTACAAATCTACCAGCCGCCCGTGCATTGAATATTGCTGCCATATCTGGTCGGGTGCTCCTGCTATCCACCTAGGGGTCCTTGACAAAATCCAACGAAGATTCTGTAATGTGATCGACCCTGACTTGGCAGCTCAGATACAGTCACTTTCTTACCGGCGCAATGTGGCTTCCTTGTGCTTCTTCTATAAATGCTTCCACGGCTTCTGCTCCGATGAACTTAGCTCTCTGGTGACCCCAATGTATGAATTTACTCGAGTAACAAGATTAGCAACTAGCTTTCACCCTTTTACTGTGAAACCAATAAGATTTAAACGCAAATTCTACTCCACCAGCTTCTTTTCTCGCACTTTCCGCCTGTGGAATTCCCTTCCGTTTACTTGCTTCTTCGACAGCTACAGTCATCACCTATCTCACTAACTTGCATCCTCTCTCTCATGCTCATTTCTCAGTCCACTCTACTCTCACCAGTATTCTCATTCTTTTTTCCCCACTTCCTGACACCCCTTATAACCTGTCACTCTTTCTCATAACTTTCCATCCTATGTAACTCCCTGCACAACAGTGGCAGTAAAATGCCTTGCTTGGGGCGATATGATTATAAAAAATGCTCCACACAGAACGACCGAAAACGTAGTCAGAACAGATGACCAATGTTTACATTATTAAGGTTTTTGACTTTTTTTTTTTTTGGCCTGTTAATCCTTCGCAGGTTATTTAAATCCAGAAATATTTTTTTAAATAATAATGATTTACTGATATAATACTTGCAAATTATCCCATAGCTGGGATGAGAGGAGGTGGATTCATATACTTCCCATGAATATAAAATCGTGAGAAAGATAATTGATTGTTTTTACAGTTTATCACATTTTCTCAGGTTATTTAAAGCCAGGAATATATATTTTTTAGACTATATGTTTTTTTTTAAGATAATTACAGTTTACTGATGCAAGTTGTACTAATTAACTTAAAGCTAGAGTGTAAAGTCGATTCATACTTTTCCCAAGCGTATCTGCGCGTAATTGAATATAACGAACCCGACTGGAATTGGAACTTTCTAATTTCCTATCCTGAGCTGTTATCCATTACACCACTGGCCCATCTAAACGTACATCACCTGAAATTTCTAAACAGTCACTCATCTAGAAACTGACCAAACTCGATGTTGCTTAACTTCGGTTGTCGTACGAGAACTGATGAATCAACGTGAGATGACCGTAGGCCAATATGAATATAGTCTCCTATTTCACAGTTTAAAGACTTGCCAGCCAGCTACCAGCTAAGTTCATTATATGAGCAATCATGGTTCGTCACAACTAGACTGTCACTTGCATACAACCATTTTTTTTAGATCAATGATGATTCAAGCGGTTGAATCCTGTAGATTTTTAAAATGACTGTCTTACAGAAAAACGCTGCAGGATAAAAAAGAAATTTACCAAATATCAAAATCCGCATCACTTGAAGATATTCATCAGCAGCAACAACTAAAATGGTTAGCAGATGTAACTCGGGTAGAATATAATGGTATAATTATAATATTAACATTTCACACTATCTTAAACAAAAGTTTAATATCAACATGCAAAACTAGGAAGAATTAGCATCAAATCCTCGTCCTCTCTGAATTCATTTTTTTTTAACAAGAACTTCATAGAAACACAGAGAAGAAGCGGTAAAGAGTGAAGTCTCACGAGAACCGAGAACGATGTGCGCCATTGATAAGGTATGACATGTAGAGACGAACGTTTCATGCAAGAATTAGACTTGCCAGCCAGCTATCACGGGAATGAAGTTCATTACATGAGCAATCATGGTTCTTCACATCTTCCTCTTTTGTCTTATTTTAAGTACCTTCTATTACCTATTTTAAGCTTGGCACTTCTATTGAAACACAAAAAATTCTTGTCAAGTAAGTTACACGCTATCCGCCCACTTGCTTCTCAGGCCTTCAATATGCTCAGTGAGTACTAAATCTTTAAGCCTTCTTTCTTCATTAAGTGAACCAGAAATTTCAGTTAAATTTCCTTGTCCATAGCGACAAACGTTTTCCAGCAGGACTCCGCTTTTGCACACAAGTTCAAGACGATCCAGCTTAACAATGTTCTGCTCAACAATGTTCCTCACCACGAGTCGCCGGACGTGTGACCGCCTTCCATACCCGACTGTAACCCTCTTGACTATTTCTTCTGGGGCTTGATCAAGGCCAAGACCAACGAGCACGCCCACAACACGGTCGACTCTCTGGAAGCTACCATCGTGGAGGCTTTCACCGCTATAGACAAAGACATGGTCGCTAAAGCGTGTGACTCATTTCGTGCCCGACCTGAGATGGTCGTCGCCACCGCCGGCGGTTACATTGAAAAATAATGCAGTATGTAACTGTAATTGTTGCTAAATAAACTGTCGCGTCTCTGCATATACAACTTTTGTTTTTATTGCCTATTTTGTTTTCTTTTTGTCAAGTGTTGGATTTTGCTGTAACACACTGTATATAAGAGTTCGAATTTGTAGCACAGATTTCATTGTTACTAAGGGCATTTTTTAACCCTTAATACTTTGCTCAGTATCCGGAAAGACATTCCATCATCGCCGATCTAACCTTGAATGGATATTCCCTCCGGAAGGACTTGAGCGCCTATCGAGCCCTAAACTCAACCCAGACACCAAATGTAAGATTGGCTAAGCAGGAGCTGCTTAGCCAATCTCGATTGAGCCCAAAAGTGTCTCTGCGTCCTTGTGGATGGCAAATCATTTTCCACCCAACAAATGCTTTTTCACAAACTGAATTTTGCATGCCTCTCACTGAATGTGTTCAGCCAACTACATTTCTTAGTTTCACCAGTATTAACCGTCACGGCTAGGAATAACACATTATAACGAATCACCCTAATTTCTTTTGTATTCTTTTTTTAAGATGTAAATTATGCTCAAACAGCTTCTTTTCGCGAGCAGTTGATCCATGGAACTGAATTCCAAGGGGATTTATTCTCGATCACAACAATCTTTATCTGTTCAAGCCTAGAGTTAACCCTTACCTTCCCTATATACCCGCTTAAACTGTGCTTCTTACTATATAAGCAACCATCTCAAGTGACTCACGGGCATTGTACTGAGGGGAACATCACTGTAAAAAAATATATTTCGCTATTCATTTGTGCCTACATATTTCTGTTGTGACCGCTTAGGAATACCAGGTGCTGTAAGCGTTTAGTGACGGATGTGCGTTGTGGTGCAGTGTATATCGGCTCGGAAATAGAAATCGGTGAGCCGAGTTCGAATTCCAGTTGAATACCCTCCATTCACTTAAGCACTGGTATCCTTGGGAAAGTTATTAATCCGTTTCTTCCCTTCAGTTATGGGTTAAATAACAAGGGTAGGACTTCGTGACCCTGCCCTTAAAAACAAATCCCAATGAATCTTGATACTCGAAAAGAAAAAAGTATTACTAGACACAAAAACTTATATAAAAATAACAATAAATTGTTGAAAGACAAAGGTATTACCAGCAATAAATAGATAAATAATTTAGTTGGCAATAAATGACCCGCCGAGGTTGATATGCCATAAAAACAAAACAACCAACCAAACATATTTCTGTGTAACAGAAATTTAAATTTCCGTTCCTGCTTGATTTTTGGTGTCCACAGTTCACGTAATGGACTGTCATTGTCGCTTTGTCTTCTGAAACAACATTTTTCTTTCTGTTTCTAACAACAGAAACAGATTTATGAGATGGAACAAGCGAGACGCAAACAATCTCCAAGTTTCAACTAAAATATAACGTAATTATTGAACTGCTTTAGCTACAAGCAGCAACCGAAAGAAAGACGCTCTTTGGCAATAATTAACCCGAAAAAAAATTCTGTGTTTCAAAATGATGATTAAGTTCTTGTCACTGCTGTTATTGTATGCACTTTTGACTCCCTCGTCAATGCGAAAATAGATATCACATTGCTTATTATTTCTTATCAAATGCATTTCTTTATAAAAAGATAATAAATATTAATAAAAGGTAAATAATTGATATCGCATTGTTCTTTATAAATAATTGATATCGCATTGTTCTTTATAAATAATTGATATCGCATTGTTCTTTATAAATAATTGATATCGCATTGTTCTTTATAAATAATTGATATCGCATTGTTCTTTATAAATAATTGATATCGCATTGTTCTTTTTAAATAATAGATATCGCATTGTTCTTGGTTCCCAATTTTTTTTATAATCTTGTAAAGAAACAGAGTCGAAAGTGTATACAAAAATCGGTGTCAATGGAATAACCATTCGTTTGACACACTATTTATTGAGGGCACGAACGTTAAACAATGCCACGAATTTTTTTTTTATTTTGTTTCTTTTGTTTCATGTCCCCGACTGTAAAGATGCTAAACATATTTTAGATTTCAAAGGAAATAAAAAGAAGGAAAACTACAGAATAGAAAAAAAGCAAATAAAGCAAATGTTTTATCCTCTTGATATATTATTTCTTTTTCCCGATGTCTCGTTATGTAATAGTTAGCTAGCTTGTCGCCCTAAAATTACAATTATTACAATTTACAGTGAGTTCGATCCTCGCTGGGTGCACCGTTATTTCGGATTTGAGCTACATCTAAGCTGCTATTAGAAAATCAACATATTTGTCAGATTTGTGAAAATACCTTTAAAAAATCTATATTAATGTTTTAGATGCGATGCTTTTATTGTTGCTATATAGAAAGAAAGATTTGTCGTGCAAAGAATATTGAAAATATGAAATTATTTACGCGCCTTTAGTAACAGTCATCTGCGAATATTATAATAAAGGTCGTCGTGACCTATGACATATATATATATATATATATATATATATATATATATATATATGTGTGTGTGTGTTTGTGAACTTTAACATACATGAATCAATTTCTGCATTTATCACTTTGTTATAAGGTTTTTGGGGGCTTTTTTTTTGTTTTAATCATATCACCCCGAGCAAGGAGGTAACGTCACTGATGTGCAGGGGGCTACGTAAGAGTGAAAAGATTGGAAAAGAGAAAGAAAGCCGGAAACCACATCCTAAACAGGAAACAAGGGATGAGCCTCTTCACCCGTTCAATAGATGTGGGTGGAGTGTGAGGAAAATTTGAGAAATTTCATCAACTTTTTATTGCTTTTACGTGCTCAGACTTTTAGAAAAATTGAAGGTTTTATTTTTGGGGAAAAATAGCTGAACATAAAATGCTAGTTTGAGCATCTCGAGGTGGTGTAATGGTTAGCAAGATTGTCTCACTAGGACCATTATAATTGAGTAGTTAGTTCGATCCTCACTGGGTGCCCCATACTTTCGGCCTTGTGCCACGTCTAAGCTGTACAGTAAAATTTCGGTAACTGATCAGTGTAGTTAAGGTTAACGATACAGTAGATCCAAGCACAAAAATATCAGATTTCGAACAAAAAGTCAAACATCTGAAAACTTGAACGATGTGAAAAATCCCATAATTTCTAAAAATTATAACAAAGATTTGCTCAGTTTTGGCTCTGTGAGTGTTAAAGAAACAAAAAATATTTCTATTTACTTTGATCGGATTGTTGTTCTCATCATCATATCCAGAACGATTCTGCTGCTGTACGCTTCCGCCTTCTTCAGGTGATATATATTGGAATTTCGAACCAAATCCTTCACTTCGTCAACTGGAGTAGATTTCCAAGTCATGCCCCTGTAGATATCTCAGTTTCAGTTATTTCTCTTAAGTAACTCAAGTCATTTTACTCTTTACCGTTGAAATAGTTAAACTTAACCGCTACATCTATACCAACAGTTTCTCTTCTCGCATTTTCCGCCTGTAAAACTCTCTTCCGTTTACTTTCTTCCCTGATAGCTACAATCTCCAAAAATTTAAATGCAACGTCAATTGCCATCTTCTATACTTTTGAATCCCGTTTATTTTTTATCGTTTCTGCAATACCCAATTTACCCAGTATTTTCTCTCACTGCGGAATTAGTGGTGGTCCCACATTGCTTGGGGTGAAATGATAAAAAAAGATCACCCTCCAATTTTTTTTTTTTTTTTTTTTTGTTAACCTCTGCTGTGATCAGGTATTAAACTCACAACTCTTTGAGTCAAATCATTGGATTACTTCTACCAACGCTTTTTGTCTTTGGGTGAAAATATTTCTGAGAGAAATGTGTCTGCAGCAATGATTGGGAATATTTCTTATTTTAAATATGTCTGCAGCAGGGATTGGAAATATTTTTGGTTGGAAATATATATATAGCAGAGATTTTCTAGCCATACTTGCAGATGAGCATATTCAGAAAGATGTTTTGAGAAAGTTAACACATAAAATATGTGTTGTAGATTCCGGGTGAGGAACCACACAAAATAATGAACAACAAAACAGATATTTGAGATATAAAAAAATAGGTTATATTAAACGTAAAGATACAAACTGGAACGCAGGTTAGTAATCCAGGAATACGATTAGTAAAGAATATATATATATATATATATATATATATATATATATATATAAGACTTTGAAGTGGAGACGTGGTGGAATTAATATATTCGTGTAATACTATTCTGGCTGAGTGGAGCTCAAAGCTACTATGACTACTGACGCAGTATTCTCTGTGTACTTCGGTATCTCTCGGTATCTTACTGATCAGTCCGGTACTCTCCGATAACTGACGTATCTTACTATGGCAGGAGTATATGTATACTCACGTCGAGTCCATTATCATAGAAAAAGGGGAGATCCCACAACAATATGTCTCGTAACTTTTATCTCTTGATTCTAAAAATGTAAAGAAACTGTCCATTGCTCATGAGATTTCGACTACCGTCGGTCAACATAAAAAAAAATGACAGACATTAAATGGTATTCAAAGTCTAATTAGTGATAAAATTTGATTTCTGGGTGTTTGCGATGTCATGTGATAAGTATTTCTAGGTTTGCTTTACAACTTCAAAGTGGGCTTATCAGCAGCTGCATCAAGTCGCCTCATATGTCAAGCGTTTGGGGATAGTACTGTGGATGAACGTACTGCAAGAAGTTGGTTTCGAAAATTCAAGTCGGGAGATTTGTCTCTCCATGAGGAGCCTCGCAGTGGACGACCACAGGTCTTGAATGACGGAGTCCTGAAGGTGGACATTGAAGAGGACAGTAGTCTAACGTGTGGTGAACTTGCAAGACAGTTCAATGTTTCCGATGAAACAGTTAGACTTTACCTGCACCGGTTAGGTAAGACGTATAAAATGAGCAAGTGGGTTCCGCAAACGCTGTTAGAGGTCCACAAAGGACAATGAGTGGCAGCCTGCTTATCGCTGCTTCCTCGCCACCGTACCGCATCCTTATTCAATTGAGTGCTTACCAGTGATGAAAAGTGGGTTATATACGAAACTCCCAAGCGTTCCAGACATTGGTTGCCTCCTAAGGATGCTGTCTCTCTCACCGCAAGACCGCCTATGCACCCACGCAAGATTACACTTTGTATCTGGTGGACAGGTCGTCAAGTGGTTCATGATGAACGGCTACCAACGGGTCAAACGGTCACTGGAGACCTATACGCTCAGCAATTGAAACATGTGCAACAGGCATTGCGCCATAAGAAGCCAGCACTGGTGAATCACAAAGGTGAGCTTTTCCTCCATGACAACGCCAGGCCGAATGTCGTTTTAGTGGTCAGAGATACCATACAACTTGGGTGGGAGACTGTGTGCCATCCACCTTATTCACCTGACCTTGCGCCATCCGACTACCATCTCTTCCAATCCCTGGATAATCATCTTCGTGGGAGATCCTTCACCAATGAAGCAGACTTGCGCAAAGCTCTCACGGATTTCTTTGCGTCAAAACATCCCGAGTTCTACCGCAAGGGCATTGAACAGCTGGAAACACGTTGGCAGAAGGTGCTGGATGCCAATGGCGATTACTTCGAAGACTAAATATAAGTTTGTTTTTTTTTTCATATCACGCGAGCAAGGCGGTAACGCCACTGAAGTGCACGTAAGAGTGAAAAGATTGGAAAACATAAAGCCGGAAACCACATCCTAAACAGGGAACAAGGAATGAGCCTCTTCACCTGTTCAATAGACGTGGGTGGAGTGTGAACCGGGCCTTTTTTTAATTTTCCTTAAAAAACTGACGGAACTTTTTTGGTTACCTTGTAATAAATTTTACAAAAATAATAAAATAAATTTTAAAATTGTTAATAAATAAATGGATATTATAAAAAAAATCACAATTAAGGGCTTTTAGGAAAAAATTAGAAAAAATGCATTTTGAATCGAAATAAAAATAATATAATTTCACTCAAAGGTCCCTTTAAGTCAAATCAAAAATATAAAATGTTTTTTCCTTCTGTTTTGTTTTAGAAAATGATGGGATAGAGAGAAAACTAAGACAATAGTCTTGTAACAATAATGGATACATCTACGGAAATGCAGTCTAGACAGGGGTTTTGAAATAGAGTGACACTTTTACCGTTACGATTGAAAGAAGAAATCGTGTATTCCCCCAAAATATAACCTTTTTTTTTCAAATTTAAAATGTCCGTGTCGCAATGTAAACTTTATTAATTTTAATTAAAAAACAAATTGAATTATATATATATATATATATATATATATATATATATATATATATATATATCCCGCTCCAGTAAGAAACCTGTCGTGGCGGACAGACATAATCTCGCCGCTGACCTTGAGCGGGATCTACACTCTGTGGTGAACTGGGGCAAGAAGTGGCTTGTCAACTTCAATTCCTCTAAGACCAAGCTGTTGTCTGTCAACCATTACAGGCAACCTCTTCTGCCTCCCATAAGCATGGACCAGATGATTCTCCCGGAGAGTAATACACTACGCCTCCTCGGACTTACCCTGTCCTCAGACCTCAAATGGAACCACTATATTGAATCCATAGCAAAATCTACTGCTAAGAAGATTGGGTCACTATGTCGATCCAGGATGTTTTTTCCACCTGAATCCATCCTGCATATATACAAGTCAACCATCCGTCCGTGCATGGAGTACTGCTGCCATTTATGGTCAGGTGCCCCTGCCGTTCTCCTCAGTGTTCTTGACAAGCTCCAAAGGAGAGTCTGTAATGTGATAGGTACTGATCTGGCGACTCGTCTGCAGCCACTTTCCCATCGTCGAAATGTGGCCTCCCTCTGTCTCTTCTATAAATACTTTCATGGCTTTTACTCGGATGAGCTTAAGTCACTGATGCCTCCTCAACAGGTGTTTACCCGTGCAACCAGACTGGCAACTGGGTCCCACCCATTCACAGTCAGGTTAGCCAAACGCAGACGACAATTCTACTCCTGCAGCTTCCTCTCTCGCACTTCCCGCCTGTGGAACTCACTCCCGTATTCTTGCTTTCCTGACGGCTACGACCTCCAGAAATTTAAAAGCAAAGTTAATACTCACCTACTAACCACTGGACTCTAGCACTCTCCCCTCCCCTGTATAATCTTCACGTTCTCTCCGCCCATGTATCTGTCATTGCACCTGCTTTCTCAGCTTTCTATTGTTCCTTTCTAACTAGCTTGTACTCCTCACTCTTTTCTAATTAATCTTTCTACATATGTGTAACCCCCTGCACATCAGTGGCGTTTCTGCCTTGCTCGGGGTGAAATGATTAAAAAAAAAAAGAAAAAAAAAATATATATATATATATATAAAATAAAATAAATTTTCAATATTCAAAAATGTTGAATGAACATTTGGACATAAAATCACTAAGAGAGATTTTACATCTCCTCAGCAACGGTACTTCATTCAAAATGGAAATAAAATTAGAATAAAAAGAGAAAAGGAAAAAGAAATAAAAAATAAAATAAAAAATGACGGTTAAGATTTGGGAAAATTTTAGTCACAAAAAAGTATGGAAGTAATTCATGTCTAATTTTAGACTTTAACTTTTAGATAGAGTTGTAAGTGAAGAAAAGGAAAAATTTGGTTTCGACTAGCTTACAAAGGAAGGGGTTAGGAGTGGTGTTAAATTGAGAATAGGGTTAAACAAAACAGAATGGGGAGTGGGAGGTAAGAAAAATAAAGACAAAGAAAGGGAAAAATAGAAAGGAAAAAAGAGAAGAAAAAAGAAAAAAAGAAAAAATTCATATTAGAAACGCTCGATACGTGTCAAACAAAAATGAATTTATACATGGGTATTAGAAAAAAGAACTTTTTAGAAAAAGCAAATTTAGGGGAAAAAAGTAGATAAAGAATTTAAAAATTTTTAAAGTTAAACTGACTATATATATATAGTCAGTTTAACTTTAAAATATATATATATATATATATATATATAATGAGGAAATATAATTTAAATATAAATACACTTATGGAATTTGAAAAAATTCCTACCTCTGTATGCGTCTCTGTATGCGTCTGTATGCGCCTGTGTGTTTTAATATGTACATGTATCTAATTTTGTACTTGATCATATCTTTAGATCTGTAGTGGTATGTGTAAACATGTGTCTACCTGTTCATATGTGTACACTTGTGTTTCTTCATATATAGTTATTCGTTTGTCTCCCATGTAAGCGGTCAACGTCAAGCCCATTTATTTCCCATATCCACTGAAATATTGCAATGCTTTGAACGGGATTAATTAAGTCAATTTCTTCTCTAAATTTTAGATCTGTAATCAGTTAAAAAGGAGAAACGGAGAAAATGAAACTAAATGTCTAAAAAATAAAAATAAATAAGGCTTCGTGTATTCTTCACCAAATTAATGAGGTTTGCGATTGGTTGATGGGGCGATGGTCATGGATGCTGCTGACCTAGATAAAAAAAAAACTGAAGAAAGAAATGACGACATTACCTAGAATTAAGAAAGCCTCTTGTCCATGAAGGACGCATAGTAACGTTGTAGGAGGTCTTTATGGTCAGCTAGCTAAGTGATAAAGCTGCTTTTTGTTTCTTTGAATTTTATATTTTCTAATTAATTAAAAGCATAAAGCAAAACGCCGCTGTTTATTTACAGCTAACATCTTACAAAAAACAAGGGCCCGTTAGAGTTTGTTAATGTTTAGCGAGTTAGGCTGGCCAACTATTTCCGCTGTGTAGTGAATTCGATCCTCACGAGATCTGACTCAAACTCAGTCAGTTAAGTGCCGTACGTCATACACGCTTGGAAGATCATGACAGAAGATTTTCCCGTAGTAGGTTGCAATTACTTTCTGTGGTAGACTGGTTACCAACTATAGAATCCAATCTGTACAACTATTTAACCCATGAC
>JBBBDQ010000252.1:317500-352500 GCA_037127315.1 Ascarosepion bandense
CAACGCACATCCCAAAAATAAACATATTGCCTTAAATACTAAATAGTAAGCAACGCAATATGTTGATTTTGTGAGAAATGAGATTCCTGGGAATTAGAAATGTGTGTGTGTGTGTGTGTGTGTGCGCGCGCGCGCGCGTTTTCGATAATGCGTTCAGTTTTTCCTTCACACATACACACACACACACACACACACACACACACACACACATATTGCTCTGTTTACTATATATTATTTTTATGGATCTTTTTATCATTTTATATTAAAAATACCTACTTGAATTTTCCTTTCCACTTACGGATTTGATATTTTCTCTCTCTCTCTCTCTCTCTCTCTCTCTCTCTCACTATATATATATATATATATACATGTGTGTGGGGGGGGTGTCATAAATCTGAAAAAACGGCTTGGAGATAAATCTCAATGGAACCTATTAATATTAAATATTAACACAGATCCAGCTAGAGGGTTCAATATAATTAAATTTATTTATTTACGGAGCCAACTTTTATTACACATAAAAAAATTCAAAATTTTCTTAAATCGGATGGCCATTTCGATAAATTGAACACCTGTTTATTTAGCGATAACAAAACATTATCCTTATTATATATCTTTTCAGTCGTTGTTCTCTCTTTTTCTGTCTTTGAATAGATTACTAGTTTCGGCAACATACCACACACACGAAAATTTTGTTTGTTTTTTAAATGAAAGGTTTTTTAAAAATTTGCTATACTTTTCGAGTCGCAGAAAAGTATCAGGTGGACTGCGTGCATGTTTTTCCAACACTGTCCTAGTCAGTCCAAATTGTGACCAGAACAGATATACAATCAAAGAGAGGGCTGTCGAAACAAGGCGTTGTGGCTTCCTGTATAAATCATGTAAAATTAAGTATAATTTATTGGCGACTTCAGAATCGATACACGTGATTGACGGCCTGAAAAGTGAAACATTAGAAATAAAAGAAACATTTACGAACAAAGAAAGATGCCGTTTATAGGAAATGAAAATGAGTTGTTTAGCCATTTAGAACATAAGAAAACTTGCATGAACGTCTATGTGAGACATATTGTATGTTTGTTCACTCGAAGTGAAATAAATTGCAATAAAAAGGTGTAGAGAAAGAAAAGGAGAGTAAGAGCAAAAGAAAAGGAGAGTAAGAGCAAAATGAATGAGCCTAGGAAAGTGGGAGAAAAGAATGTAGAGATGGAGAAAAAAGAAAACGTGAAATGAAAGAAAGAGGAAGAGGAAAAAGGTAAGGACGAGAAATCAAGAAAAAAAGAAAACTAAGACAAAAAGAAAAATGTGTGTAGAAAGAAAGAAAGAAAGAAAGAAAGAAAGAAAGAAAGAACCATAGAAAAGTGAGTAAAAGAGAGGAGAAATTACGGGAGAAAATGAAAAAAGCAAAATGAAAGAAGCAAAATGAAGAAGAGGAAAAATAGGAAAGAACGAGAAATGAAGAGAAAAAAAAAACAATCCTAGAAGAAAGAAAGAAAGAATGTAGAAAGAAAGGAGAAAAAGAGAAAAGTATGAGCGTATGAATGTTAGTAATAAAGAGGAGAGAGGACAAAAAAAAAGAGGAAAAAGTGAAATGAGAAAAAGAAAAAGAGGAAAAAAGGAAAGGACAAGAAATGAAGAGAAAAAATAACAAATGCAGAAAAAGTGTTGTGAAATCTCCCCTTTGTATATGATAATGGACTCGACTGAGTATACATATACTCCTGCCATATAGAGAACTGCCATAAAGTCGAAAGTAGTGAGTATTCGTAGAGATCCATTACAGTTATCGGTGAGTACCGGAACTGATACGTAAGTTACCGAGAGATACCGAAGTTACCCAGAGACTACCGCATCAGAAGTCAGCTAGCTCTGAGCTCCACTCAACTAAAATAATATACACGGATATACTATTTCCAACGACTTCACTTCAAGACGTGTATATATTTATTTCTTACTAATAGTATTCCTAGATTTGCGTTCAAGTTTGTATAATACGTTCAATATAACCTACTTTTCTATCTCCATATCTGTTTTTGTTGTTCATTATTTTGTGTGGTTCCTCACCCGGAATCCACCAAAGAAAGAAAGAAAGAAAGAAAGAAAGAAAGAAAGAAATGTATGAGCATAAGAAAGTGGGAAAAGAGAGGAGGGAGAACGGAGAGGAAGAAAACTGAAATAGAATATAAAAGAAGAGGAAAAATAGGAAGGAACGAGAAAAGAAAAGAAAAAAAGAAGCAAAAACAGCGAGGAAGAAAGAGAAAAGAAAGAAAAGAAGAAACAGTTTTTATAATTAAAGAAGAAATAGTGAGACATGAATGAGTGTAGGAATGTAGGAAAAAGAGACGAGAGTGGAGGAGGAAAAAGAAGATGAAATGAAAGAAAGATGGAGAGGGAAATAGGAATAAACGAAAAAAGAAGAAGGAAGGAAGGAAGGAAGGAAGGAAGGAAGGAAGGAAGGAAAAAAGTGAAACGAACGAGCTTAAGCAAGTGAGGAAAAGAGAGGAGAGAGGTCGATAGAAGAAAAAAGTGAAATGGAAAAAAGTAGAAGAGGAAAAATAAGAAAGAACGCGAAAAGAGAAAAGATAAAACAAAAGCAAAGAAAGAAAGAAAGAAAGAAAGAAAGAAAGAAAGATTTTGGAATTGAAACACTGCTTTTCTAGATAAGAATCAAAGAAATTTGAGAATTTTTAGTCTGTAGCATTGTTATTCCATATTGTTTACTTTATTCTTACTCAGTTAAAATTGTTTCATAAATATGATAACATAATGATGTCATTATTTATTTACAAACCTATATTTTGGTTGAAGACTATACTACGAGTCCAAGGCACTTAATGTGAATCAAATTCACTTATCAGTATTAATCTCGAACTCGTGATGCTTACTAGACATTATGGTGTAGCAGCCAGACATTTGCTAACCCTAGCTGAGGCTATCAGGATTGTGTAGTAACAGACTATGAAAAATGCGACACAAGCAGTCTAAAAGCGCATCTTACTGTTACTGGCAACGATAATTGTTGTGGGATCTCCCCTTTTTTTATGATAATGGACCCGACTGAGTATACATATACCCCTGCCATAGAGAGTTGAGGGCAGAGAGAATATTCGAAGAGATCCGTTACAGTTATCGGAGAGTACCGGAACTGATACGTGAGTTACCGAGAGTTACCGAACTTAGCCAAAGACTACCGCGTCAGAAGTCAAACTAGCTCTGAGCTCCACTCAGCTAGAATAATATACACGGATATACTATTTCCAACGACTTCACTTCAAGACTTTTATATATTTGTTTCTTACTAATAGTATTCCTGGATTTACTAACCTGCGTTCAAGTTTGTACATTACGTTCAATATAACCTACTTTTCTATCTCCATATCTTTTTTTGTTGTTCATTATTTTGTGCGGTTCCTCACGCGGAATCCACAACAATAATATTAACTGTTTCCTTAAAAGGAAACGTTCCGTATTCATTGACCGAGTTGCCAGTTAAGCGTTTTTTCACTCACTGGGCATCAGATAAAAATCAAATTGTAGTAAATATTTTTTCTCTAATGGTGTAGTATCTATTCTCTTCTCTAATAATAATATTACTCGTTTCTTTATAAGGAAACACTCGGTATTCATTGATCGAGAAGACTGCGAATTCCGACTAGAATTTATAAAATCTTTCTCTTAAAACAATTTTTCAGGATAATAAAGTTTTTAATTCCCAACTGTTACTGTTCTTTTCGATATTGATGAGGTTTCCTTACTAACTTTTTTCTTTGAAATAGTGTGGAATGTCGACATCTTGATAATGCCATTATTTTCTCTTCCAGTTACAGATGAATGTCTCGATCTGACTTGCCAATTTAAGAATATGACTCGAGTTTCCGGGTCAATATTTTGGTTCTGTAGCAATTCGCGGTTTTGGGCGAATCTATATTCAGCTCATCCTATGTTTGCTGTTCAATTTCCTCATCACTGATATTATCTTTTTAAATAAATAATCCAAAGAAGCGTTTACTATTTACTATAGTTGCGTGGTAGCGTGGCTAGAACATTCGCTTTCTGAACATAAAGCCCGGGTTCGAAACCCACCATAGGCGATTTCTCAAGAAGTTGATTTCTTGATGTTATCGGTCTGGAAGAGGCAATCCAAGTGTGCCGCACCTTTGGGAAGTGACTAAAAAACCATAGCAAGAGTTGATCCAAACCTTGTGAGTGAAAATGAGTAGACGGAACACTTTGGGAGCCCTTGATGGTTTTGCTTGCACAAGTCATCGTGACTGAGGTTTTCAGCATCCTAGCTCTGTTCAGGTTGTTGGTCACACTTTCTAACGCGCTCTCTCCTAGAAACTGTAACTAAATTCAGCTCAGTTACAGTATAAACCACAGGAGGTCTCAGTAGGTCTTGTACAAACAAAAATGTGCCTGAGCAAGCATCTGCAACAGAGATTAACTAGCAACCCTAGTAGACAGGCATTCTTGGGTACTAGTGGCTAGCCATACCAGTATTTACTGATTTCTCATCCTGCATTTTTATGTTGGATTCAAAATGAAAGTAACATTCATATTTTTATTCTAGAAAATAAACCAAGAATAAACATTAAAATACGATGTTAGAAACAAAAAATCATACCTAGATAGATAGATAATAAAAAGTATCAGATAGATAGATAGATAGATAGATAGATAGATAGATAGATAGATAGAAAGAGAAAATACACACTATAAGATAGATTACCCATATAAGAAAAGATAATTTTCGTCTCTATATGAGTGTCAAAAATCAGTTGCAAAAAGCCGAGTCAAATAAGATATTTCTGTTTATATTGTCTTTGTCGCCCTAGAAATTCCTGCACTTAGGTTTTGTCAACTATTTAAAAAATGCAGAGTATTTTTCATTTGCTAGTGGCGAAGGGATTACGACTATCAAGTAAGATTCCAGTTGGAAAAAAAAAAAAAGCGGCGTGTTGCATGGAATCGTTAATGAACCTGAAGACTGAAGCCTTGAGTCGCAATTTAAATTTCTCCCGCTGTGCTTGCTTTCTGGACCGCAAATATTTTCATACGTAAGCATTCAATTAAAACGTCCCACTTCTATTTTCTTTTCATACATACATACATACACACACACACACACATACACACATATATATATATACATATATATATATATATATATATATATATACTACCTATATGTACATGTACATATATATATATATATATATATATATATATATATGCATGCTCACATGGATATATGTGTTCGCATAACGTGTCTTTGTATGTTAGGGACAAGGTCGTGTTAGGGCTCACGCAGGCTCCGTAATTGCTGGGGGGCGAAAGATCCCTAGGGGCCGTAATCCCCGGGAAGCCGCAATATCTATTGTAATTAAAAAATTTTAACAAAATAATTATTAGGATTAACAGGAAAATTATTCTTATACTTTTATGTTGATATAGATATCTATAAACTCGTCTCGCTCTCTCTCTCTCACTCTCTCTCTCTTTCTCTCTCTCACTCTCACTCTCTCTCTCTCTCTCTCTCTCTCTCTCTCTCTAACTCTCTTTATATATATATATATATATATATATATATATATATATATATATATATATATATATAATCTTTGATAGAAGACTTCCGGTTCCGAAGAGGCCGCAAATAATTTTTAATTAAAAAGTAATGAACTTGAGAGAGAAAGAGATTATAGATATCTGGTTCAGAATACATAAAAAGTAGCTAAAAGTTGTGAAAACGTTCGTGATGTATAGCTTCAAAACGCCAATTCTGAGATTTCTTTCGTTTTTTTCGTGATCATAGAATATCTGCGTTCCGAGAGTATGTTATTTTGTTTAAAGTACCATTTATTGTGGGTTCAGTATGTTTTTGGGGAGCGCAAGTTGCATTCTGCGGGTAGGGGGCCCGCAAGGCGCATTCTGCGGGGGGTGGCGATGTTGCTAAGCACGGCACTGATTAAATTTTCACTTTTTTTAAAAATCAACTCGGTGCAAAAGCTGGAGTGTAAAGTGATAAGTACTGACTCCTCAAATTAGATTCATAGCTTTTACCTATTTTGGGGCATTTACTCTTAAAGGCCACCCAAAAAATGTACAGAATTACTTAATTTCTGCAGGATTTTGTTTACAAACTGACTTCAAAAATTTAATATTTCAAGAATAAAATCAACTAAAGTTGACATCTTTTGCATTAAGTACCTACCGGCCATTATTATTAGACCAACCCAGTGTTAAAAAAAAATAATGTATTTCATACTACTTTTTATTATTTATTGCCAAGTGAACAATTGTAAATAAAATTAGAATGGTTCTTTTGTTAATACTGCACAATAACATGTGCATCAAATGAATTTATGAATATTTAATAATTACGTGTATAGCAGTTTCATCAATGAAAATGAAGAAAATTTAGGGTGATCTGAACGAGTTGATCTTTGCTTCCTTGCCTTGTAAAATTTTGCAAAGTAACAATAAGAATTTTGCAAAGTAACAATAAGAATTTTGCAAAGTAACAATAAGAATTTTGCAAAGTAACAATAAGAATTTCGCAAAGTAACAATAAGAATTTTGCAAAGTAACAATAAGAATTTTGCAAAGTAACAATAAGAATTTTGCAAAGTAACAATAAGAATTTTGCAAAGTAACAATAAGAATTTCGCAAAGTAACAATAAGAATTTTGCAAAGTAACAATAAGAATTTTGCAAAGTAACAATAAGAATTTTGCAAAGTAACAATAAGAATTTTGCAAAGTAACAATAAGAATTTTGCAAAGTAACAATAAGAACCATTCTATTTTCATTTAGAATTATGCATTTGGCAATAAATACTAAAAATAGTCCATCATTTCTTCTAAAAAACAGGGGTAGCCTAATAATTATGACCGGAAGTGTACATTAAATGGGAAACATATTCAAACCAGAATTGTAATCATGAATGACCACAAGCAAAATATGAAGTTTTTTATTGAACTGTAAAAAATTGTAAAAGGTTACAAAATTTGTTAGCTCATATTTATTAAAAACAAAAAAAACTAAAAGTATATTGGGCGTGTATAATGATAATATACACGCTAAAAATCTGCCTCCTTCTACCGAGCGCCCATAGCTCAGAGGTAGAATCGCCGACTGACGCCAATTCGGTCTCGTTTCAATCCTGGGTTAAAAAGCAATTGGAGTCTAACCGTACTGATAAGCTGTGATACAGCGAAACAGATCTGTTTGCGAATGACTATATATATATCCAAGTATAGGGTACGTATGGATGGAATAATATTCCGTATATTCCCTTATACTGACAAGCAGAAATTATGTCAAATTGTTTTAAATTTGCATTGTTTATTGAAAACGTCACTAAAATTACCGCACTGTATAACATATTACATCATAATATAGCTAAATTGTTAAGTATAATTTCCCTTTGAAGTAAATGAATGTCTTATTTGATGGTATAATAATTTAGTAATAAAATGTGCTTATGCAATGTATCTTTTCTATATACAATTTGTAAAGCTTCAGTCAATAATCAGTTGTATTAAGCCATATTATAAGGCTTTCACTGATCACCGAAATTAAATTGCAACGCTAAGATTTGGAACCTAAACGTAAGCATTAAATTCGTTTTTTCATAAAACAGTAATGATTTGGAAAAATATATTGTGTTTTTATCTAAATTTCAAACCGCAACTCAATATTAGTACAATACCACGGTTCCAAAGGCAACCTACTCTAATGTACGTATGATTTGTATATATGTATAAAAAGTAATGATATTTCTTCTTCTTCAATAACAAAATTACAACATTATATATATATATATATATATATATATATATATATATATATATTGTAATTTTGTTATTACAATGGTTTATAAAAGCTTAATATCACTACACAAAAGTTTTTATGCTTCAGAACGATACGGTTCTTTTTCATGTGATATTTTAAAATAAACAGTGAAAATGATAATTATATCGTTCATTCAGCAATGAATTAGAACACTCTCAGCTATTGGGCGTGTATAATGATAATATACACGCTAAAAAGTCTGCCTCCTTCTACCGAGCGCCCATAGCTCAAAGGTAGAATCGCCGACTGACGCCAATTCGGTCGCGTTTCAATCCTGGGTTAAAAAGCAAGTGGAGTCTAACCGTACTGATGAGCTGTGATACAGCGAAACAGATCTGTTTGCGAATGACTATATATATATCCAAGTATAGGGTACGTATGGATGGAATAATATTCCGTATTCAAAGAATATTCTTAAAAAGTGCTCAATAGAAAGTAGAGCTAATAATATTTATTCAAAAATTATAACCTGAATATGTTATAATATCACTACAAAAGTAGCTATTTTGTTTCGACACTTCTTGTGTCTGATCACTTGATAATAATTAAAAACATGTATTAATTAAAGCAAAGGTATTTGCGTGTAAGTGAATGTAAGGAATTCAACTGAAATTCGAACTCGGCCTCCCGATTTCTCGTTCCGAAGCGATATTCACTGCATCACAACGCAGAGGGAGCTAAAAAAAATAAAAGAAATAATAAAGAGGACATTAAATGACGATTGATTCCGATTTTATCGCTGTAGGAGTTTATAAGAATACCATGGACTGAACATACGATTAGCAAGGAAGTTTTAAAGAAAATAAAAACAAAATGAGTGCTTATACTTAGAATCACAAAGAAACACTTGAAATTTCACATAACGAAGAAAAAGTGGTTGGATAATTTGAAAAAGAGCGGGTTAACATCTTAAAGGGTTAACATCTTAAAGGGGATTTACATCTTAAAGGGTGTTAACATCTTAAAGGGTTGACATCTTAAAGAGTGTTAACATCTTAAAGGGTTAACATCTTAAAGGGTGTATGTAAATGGACGACTGAACAAGGATTTGGAGGGATAGCGAAAAATCAAACATTACTACGAGCTACAACGTCCCAATAATTGCGATGTTGGTGTCGATATCAATTTATTTATAATACCAAGGACTGAAATACAATATTCTACAAATATTTTCACGGCTTCTGCTCCGATGAACTTAGCTCACTTGTGCCCCCTATATATAAACTTACTCGAGCTACAAGATTAGTAACTAAGTCCCACCCTTTTACTGTGAAACTAATAAATTATAAACGCAAATTCTACTCCATCAGCTTCTTTTCTCGCACTTCCCGCCTGTGGATTTCCCTTCTATTTACTTGCTTCCCCAACAGCTACAATCTCCAAGAATTTAAATGTAAAGTCAATAGTCATCTCCTATCTCACTAACCTGCATCCTATCATGCTTCATTCTCCGTCCACTCCACTCTCATCAGTATTCTCATTCTTCTCTTACCCACTTCCTGACATTCCCTATAACCAGTCACTCTTTCTCATAACTTTCCTCCTATGTAACCCCCTGCAAAACAGTGGCGATATGATTATTAAAAAAAAACTAAACGCCTACAGCATGAAAATCGTAATAAAGCTTTTTATTTATATTATTATTTTAATTTTCTAAATTATTCCATTTATTCACTTACTTTATTACTGTTTTCATTAATAATGTCATTATCACCATCTCTGTTATTTTCCTCTTTATTATCATATTAATTGTGCTCGTTCGCATATTTGTTAATTCGCACGACCGTTATGCCTTGCCAATAACTCGTGAATAATGGGCTATTCTGTTTGATCACGTGTAAAGACGGAAAAGACAATACTCGATTTCACTGGAAAAACGAAAGAAAAAAAAGAAAGAGAATATAGACGTATTTATCAGCTCTTTCAATGAAATAAAAACCATGTCAATGTCAGATCTTTTCATAGTGTACCCACTTTTTGAAATAACGACCAGCATCCATATTTAACGACGTAATAGGAGCATTTCTACAGATATATTATTGTCGTGGAACTCGCCATGATTTTATTCAATCATTAACTGAAGAATTAAGATTCATCAGAATATTAAAATAGGAAAACCCTTAATCTTTCACGGTTTAAAACTAGTAATTATTATTAAATTAATTCGATATTTTTATTTTCTGATTAGAATTATTCGTATATTACTTTATTATTACCAAGATTTATATTTAAAAAAAAAAAACAATAATTATGACGGCAAATGTTATTATACAGCGCCCTCTGTCCAGTCTGAGAAGAAGCTCTCATCGCAACTTGAGCGGATAATGTTTTATGCAGAAGGCAAAGTCTGAAGGCACCGGACGCACACTTTTGAAGAAGTAACATTGGGTTCTTCGTTTTGTGAAGGAAAGGAGCTAAAAATGAGCCTACGCTTCGTATCAAAACCAGTCATATACAAAATAAATAAATAAATAAAAAGTGATAATTTTTCTTTTTCAACATCTTGCAGTATTAAAGTGTGACGCACATTTATAACAATAGAATACACGATATTGTTCCATTGAAAGGGGAATAGTGCCATTTATTTTTTTCAAGTGATAATCCTCTCAGAAACTGGTGGATGAAATTCACATAGTAATAATAATAATACAAAAATGAATGACAGTCAGTCAGTTAAGTGCCATACGTGAAACACGCTTGGGCGATCATGTCTCGAAAGACTGGGCAGAAGATTATCCCGCAGTAGGTTGCCATTGCTTTCTGCGGTAGACTGGTTGCCAGCCAAGGCTATAGAACCCAAATTTCGAAGTGCTTACAGAACATCCTCGAATTCCAGTCAGCAGGAATTGAAATGATTTAAAAAAAACACTCTTGCTCATCACTTTCCCCTATGTAACCCTCTGCGAAAGAGTGGCAGTGAAATGCCATGCTTGGGGTAAAATGATTAAAAAAAAAAGCTGGTGGAACCCGAATCAAGAAAAGTATACCTAATAAAGTGAACGGTTAATATATATATATATATATATATATATATATATATATATATATATATAAGATTAATTTTAAGATTAATTTTAAGTCTTCCCACATATTCTCCAAAGTAAAAGTTGCTTTACTTTGATTGGTCCACATTGTACATACAATAATGCCTCCCTGATGAAAGAGGTCTTGCTTGTTCTTAACCTTTTAAAGCCATTCATTTGAAATAATAACATCACTTGAAAAGACACAAAAAGTGTCGAAACAAAATAGCTACTTTTGTAGTGATATTATAACATAACAATGTTATAATTTATTAATAAATATTATTATTATTATTAGCTCTACTTTGTATTGAGCACTTTTTTAAAAATAGTGTTTCTTTGGATGGGGAATATTATTCTACCCATACTTGTATATATATATATATATATATATATATATATATATATATATATATATATATTCCATTTTTAAACGAGTTATTTCGCTACCGAGGTTTAGGTTCTAGCATGAGTGTTGTCTTCAGGCGATTTTTAATAACGTTGCATTTCTGTCAAAACTATGAATTTTTATTTGTGTCAGGTGAAATTCCAAAGTGCATAATTAAAAATCTTCCTTAAATAAAGCCACAAGTCTTTGCGTACATGCCTGCGCGTGAGGTGTGCGCGTGAGGGTATGCGTAGGTGCAGAAGTGAGGATTTTGGTGTTTGGTGGAGGGTGTCCAGGTGAGATACAAAAACGAATCTGAAATTGAAAGGCAAATTCAATGAAAAGCTACTTTTTCTTTTTCTTTTTTTTTTTTTCTTTTTTTTCCTGATAAGACTTTTTCTTTTACTAAGATTCGAACACTCTCTGCGGGCGAGCTGTTCGGTATTGTTAGTTTTTCCCCACATTTTATAAATATTTTACATGAGACAGAACAAATTTTGACTAAAATGGTGAGAAAAATAAAAAAAATATACAAAGGAATGAACAAGCAAAAGAAAGAAGAATGGAAAATAATGAGCCAGCAAAGAAAGAAAGAAAAAAAGAAAGAAAGAAAGAAAAAGAGGGTTACCAAAAGAAAAAGCAAATGATAATCAACAAATAAATAAAGGAAAAAATGAAAGAAACGAAGAGAAAGAAGAAAAACAATGCAAATAAAACATAGAAAGAAACAAAAAACAAAAATTAAAGAGAGTAAGAAAGAAAAATCGAAAAGTAATCAAATGAAAAAGTGGAAGAAATGGAAAAGAAGAAAAATGAATAAAAAATAAATAAATAAAGAAAGAAAGAAAGAAAGATGAGACACAAAAAGCAAACAAAAGACTATAACAATGGCCAAACAAAAAAAGAAAGTAAAAGATAGAACAAAGAAACAAACAAACAAAAAAGAAAGAAAGAAAGAAAGATGACGTACAAAGAGCAAACAAGAAACTATAACAAAGGGTAATTAAAAGAAAGAAAGAAAGAAAGAAGCAAGAAGAAAAAGAACGCTAACAAAAGATAGAAATAAACAAAGAGCAAAAAATGAAAGAGAGAACGAAAATACAGCAAAGAGTAAGAAATGAGAAAACAAAAGAAAGAATGGAATTTAGAAAGACAAAAAGAAGGAAAAATGGGCAACAGTAACGGAATGAAAGAAAGAAAGCAAGAAGCAGCAATAAGAAAAACAGTGCCAACAAAAAGAGTAACAGGTAAAAAAAAAAAAATGAGAAAAACAACAATGAGCAACTAAAAAAGAAAGAAAGAAAAAAACAAAAGAGAGATGAGAAGAAAGGAGAAAACAAAATGCGAGAGAAGGAAACGAGAAAATAAAAAAAAAGATAAAGAGAAAGAAGAATGCAAAGAGCTAACAAAGAAAATAAAATAATTAAAAGATCAAGCAAAAAAAAAAAAAACAACGGACACAAGAAAGGGAAAAACAATAAAAAATAGTTAAACAAAAGAGAACTAAAAAAAAAAAAATCCCATAAAGGAAGAAATGAAATAAATCTGCGTAAATAAGACTGCGTGCAATTGATAAATGTCTGTGTTGTAACATTTTTTTAACTTTCCAATTTTTCTTTCCTAGTTTATAAAGGCTGATTGTTTTCCCTGGTTGTTTTTATCATTATTCATTTTCCAATATGTCTGACTAGAAATGTCGGCTAAAGTTTCATTTCAATGAAGCCCATTGGATCACCATAATACACGCTCGTATAACGAGAGAAAATGGAAATGGCCATGAACATTTATAAAAAGAAAATCAACAAATAAAAGAAACCACGTTTTTCAAAGGACATGATAATATGGAAGCACAATTTGTTAGCTATTAAGTTTGAAGAACTTCTAAGCAACTTATTCGGTATAGGATCGAATACTACGTAAAGAGGTATCGTTTGGTGTGGAGGGGGGTCTTGTTTAATTCAACACAAAACAATCAATCAATCAGTTAAGATAGATAGATTAGTAGACAGATAGATGACTAAAGACAAAAGAAACATTTTTCTTTACCGACGTGTTTCGTCCTCTGATGGCAAATAAATGAGTTTTATTTTGTAAACTACATTTATAAAAAGAATTAAAAATATTGTTAGGTTTTAAAAATTTAGATATTTAAGAATGGTATAAAATGTTCTTAAGTCTAACTGTTAAAGCCAAAATAAACTATCGAGGTTGAAAAGTGATGAAATTTAATGCAAAATAAAAAAATGTGAGTGAATGTTACTGATGTCGTCGATTTTTTTAAATATATAAACAGATAAGATTAGAGAAGATAGTATTACATTATATGTTTCTTCCGTGTAAATTGATTCAAAACATAGAACACAAATCACATGTACTTCTTCCGTGTAGATTGGTTCAAAATTTACAGACACCAGTTTATGAACAGTCTCATGTGCTTCGTCTAGGCAAGTTACGATTACATTATGCGTTTCTTCAGTGTAGCTTGATTCAAAACTTACAGACACAAATTTCGGAACAATCTCACGTGAATTGTCCAGGGATGTTACGATTAAATCAATCGTTTCTTCCTTATAGCTTGGTTCAAATATTATAAACACTAGTTCAGGAATATATCGTTTAAGAAAGATTTGATTGCATTATGTGTTATTTTTGTAAAGCTTGTTAGAAAATTATAAAAACCAGTTTAGAAATAGACTTATGTGTTTTCTAAGGAAGATACAATTACATTAGGTATTTTTTCTGTGTAGCTTTCAAATTTTACAAACACTAGTTCACGAATAATTCAATGTGCTTCGACTAATGAAGATATGATTACATTATATTTCTTCCGTGTCGATAAAATTACAAGCACCAGTTTAGGAAGAGATCATTAGGAATAGTCCAGAGAAAATAGGTCTACATTATGTATTTTTCTTGTAGGTTGTAACAAAATATACAAACACCAGTTTGGAATAGACAAATGTGATTTGTATGCGGAAGATACGATTACATTATATGATTCTTCATTGTTGCTTGTTTCAAAATTTACAAAAAGGTTAGGAATAGATGATTGTACTGCAACTAAGGAAGTTATGAATACATTTTGTGTTTGTTTCAAATTGTAAATTTTAAAACAAGCTACACCTCTTAATGAATAGTCTCATGTGCTACGTCATAGGTAGATTACGTTTCTTATGTGTAGCGTATTTCAAATTTTATTGTACCTGTTTAGGAATAGTCTCCTGTATTTAATCTGGGGAAATTACGATTACATTAAGTTTTTTCTTCTGCGCAGTTAAACAATTTACAAACACCTTTTTAGGGATAGCCTCATGTGCTTCATCTAGGAAGATATATTTTTTTTAATCATATTACCCGGAGCAAGGCGGTAACGCCACTGATGCGCAGGGGGCTACGTAAGAGTGAAAAGAGAAAAGATTGGAAAAGAGAAAACCGGAAACCACATCCTAAACAGGGAACAAGGAATGAGCCTCTTCACCTGTTCAATAGACGTGGGTGGAGTGTGAACCGGGCGATAGTTCAGTCTATCTACTCCAATTGAAAAAAAAAAAAGAAAGAAAAAAGAAATGAGTAAAAAGATTGGAATAGAGAAAGCCGGAAACCACATCCTAAACAGGGAACAAGGGATGAGCCTCTTCCCCTGTTCAATAGACGTGGGTGGAGTGTGAACCGGGCGATATTTCTTCCGTGGATCGTGTTTCAAAATTTACAAACACGTGTTTTGAAATGGTTTAAAATGTTTCGTTATGGAAAGATACGATAACATTATGTATTACATCCGTGTAGCTTGCTTCAAAATCTACAATAACCATTTTATGTATCGTCTCATATGCTTCGACTTTTGAAGATACGATTATATTATATATTTCTTCCGTGGTGTTTGATTAAAAATTACAAACACCTGTATGACAATAAACTGCATCCAGCAGTAGGCCTCTTATTGGGAGGTTTTGAGGAGCATGGAACCACCTCTTAATTGCTGTTGCTCTCAGGTCCACCTTGACCCGGGGTGGTAGCACCTGTTAGGGTCCCAGCTATGGGCAAATAGTTTGACCTTCCAACTGATGTCAGAATACTGTGAAAGTATAAAAATAGACTTTTATAGAAAAATATACGTTTTTGAATTAAAAATGTGACCAACAATACATTTTCGAAGAAAAAAGATTGTTACCATAAAACATTTTTGAAAAAAAAAATTCAACAAAATCTGACAAAATCAACCTTCTCACTATAACTGAACATAAAAATATATATATATATATATCTTAAAACGCTACCTTTTTGGCATTAAATAACCCACAGAGGTGTTGATATGCCGTTAAACAAAACTCAAACAAACAAACAAACAAACACCTGTTTAGTTTTAGTCTGATGTGTTTCGTTTCGGGAAGATAAGTTTATAGCATGTACTTCTTCCGTTTAGCTTAGTTCAAAATTTACAAACACATGTTTATGAATAGTCGCAAGTGAACCATCTAATGATAATACGATTACATTTGTGTTTCTTCCATTTACCGACGTTCAAAATTTACAAACACCCGCTTAGAAATAGTGTCAGAGTCTGGTGAAAATGTGATTACATAATGTGTTTTCTCCCTGAAGAGCGTTTTATAATTTACGAACACTAGTTTATAAATAGTCACATGCATTTCGTCAAGGGAAAATACGATTACATATTGTGTGTCTTTAGTGAAGCTTGTTTGAAAATTTACAAACACTAGTTTAGAAATAGTTTCTAGAGCTGCGTTTAGATAGGATTACATTATGTTTTTTCTTTGAAACTTGGTTCGCAATTTAAAAACACCAGTTTCGAAGGCTCCAAAGGAGACTCTATAATGTGATTGGTTCCAACCTGGCAGCTTGACTCCAGCCACTTTCTCACAAGCGGGATGTGGCTTCTCTCTGCCTCTTCTACAAATACTTCTGGTTCGACGAACTTAGGTCACTGGTGCCCCTCTCCACAAGAATTTACTCGGGCAACCAGACTGGCAACAAGGTCCCACACTTTTACAGTTAGATCAGCCAAATGCAGGCGACAATTCTACTCCATCAGCTTCTTTTCTCGCGTTTCCCGCCTCTCTTCAATATACTTGTTTCCTGACGGCTGTAACCTCCAGGAATTTAAATGCAATGTCAATTCCCATCTCTTATCCACTTAACTCCAGCCCTTTCTACATTACCCTGTGTATCTTGTTCTTTTCCTTTCTTTCTACCTTCGCAACTGTCTTCACTTCTGTGTTCACATCCTTCTCTTGCCCTTTCTCTTTCACCCCCTGTAGATGGTTCGTTTTTTTTGTTTTGTTTTTTTTTCGCTCTTCTCCTGCCTAAAACTTTAACTCTCTTATGCAGCACCCTGCACGTCAATGGTGGTACTTGCTTGGGGTGAAATGATTACAAAAAACAAACAAAAAACATAACGTCCTTCTTCTTGTAACCAAAATTTACAAAATCAGTTTAAAATTGTCTCATTCTTCGTCTTGGGAAAATACGATTACCTCAGGTGCTTCTTTTTTTTTTTTTTTTTTTTGCTTGTCTCATAATTTACACTCAGCCTTACTAAAATAATCTAATGTGCTTCATCTATGGAAGATACATTTACATTATGTAGCTTCGTTCAAAATGATTAAAAAATAACTCTTTAGGAATTATCTAATGGGTTTCGCCTAGGGAAGAAATGGTTTTAATATGTGATTCTTCCGTGTTGCCCGTTTGAAAGTTTACAAAAATACATCTTAGGAATATACTTAAGTAATTTATCGATGGAAGATACGATTTATTTATTTACTAGCAGTATAGCCCTGCGTTGCTCGGGTGTAATGAAAGCTTTAAAATAAATCCATGGTCCTGGAGCTCAGACTGTTTGGACGTTGGCACGAAAGACTAAAAAGCAATAGTTGTTTCCAGTTAAAGCGAAACCGTAGACTGAAAGAAAAATAAATGGATGTAAGTCAAATTTTAATTTCCTGGTATCGATATTAAATAAATTTTTTCGTCGTAAACTGAATTTTGAAGGCTAAATAAGTTCTCTGAGTAAATGGTATCATGGCTGAGACTAAGAACTACAATTGTACCTACTTAGAGCCAAACCCGAAGCAAAAACTAAAATAAAAGGGCTGAAAAAATACAGATATACAGACAGATAAACAGACACACACACAAACATATTGTCTTTTATATATATATATATATATATATATATATATATATATTATCGATTTTCTGCACTATTGTAAGAACTGCAACCTTGAAATTTCTGAATATCGTTTCTTATGTCTTTGTCTATAAGTGTATCAAATTTGATTAAAATCGGACTACTCCTTCTATAATCCAATTTTTTCGATTATCGATTTTCGATATTTATCGGGGGTACCTCGACACAAAACCTAGCTAAGAATACTCGCAGACGCTTATAATACAACTGTGTAAATTTTCAAGAAAGTCGGTTCAGCTGTTTCGGAGTCTATAGGTAACGGACACACACACGCAGACACACACACATAGACAATATTCCATTTATAAATAAGTTTAGATTTGTTTCTTCCGTGTTGCTAGATTCTAAATTTACAAACACCAGTTTATGAATAATCTCATGTGCTTCACCGAGAGAAAAATTATTTTATGTGATTCTTCTGTGTACCATGCTTAAAAATTTTAAAAACCATTTGATGCATAGTTTCATTTTCTTCGTATGGAATATAATATCACATTATAAGTTTCTTCAGTATAGATTGGTTCAAATTTACAAACTCCATTTTAAGAATAGCCTCATGTGTTTCGTCTATGGGAGATTCGATTACATTAAGTGTTTCCTCTGTGGAACATGTTTAAATATTACAAATATCCGTTTAAGAATAGATTAATGCGCTACTTCTAGAGAAAATACGATTATATAATGTGATTCTTACGTGAGGTATGTTTCAAAATTTATAAATACCATTTTATGTATAGTGTTATGTGTTTCATCAAGGGAAGATAAAATTACATTAAGAATTTTTTCGAATTCCTGCTGAATCCATTGTATTCATCTACGCGCAAATACCCTTGGGAAAGGTATTAATCCGTCTCGTTCCTTCCAGTTATGGGTTAAATAGCAGGACAGATTGGGTTCTATAGCTTTGGTCGGCAACCAGTCTACCGCAGAAAGCAATGGCAACCTACTGCGGGATAATCTTCTGCCCAGTCAGTCATGTCTCTTTCGAGACATGATCGCCCAAGCGTGTATCACGTATGGCATCTAAACTGAAACTGACTCATTTGCTTCGTCTTGGGAAGAGACGCTTAAATGAAATAATTATTCCGTGTAGCTTGATTTAAAATTTACAAATACAAGTTTTGAAATAGCCTCATGTGTTTCGTCTAGGGAAGATATGATTGCATTGTGTGTTTCTTCCGTGTAGATTGTTTCAAGATTTAAGAAAACAAGTTTAAGAATAATCTCATCTATTTTGTCTAGAGAAGAGATGATTACACTGTTTCTTCCATAAAGCACCGTTCAAAATTAATATTAATTCCGAGATAGTCTTGCCGGATTCATAAAATCTAATTGCACAAAAAATTTTACACCTTTACACACAAAAAAAAGTGTTTGTTTTTTTCATATGGATAACAAACTTTACTGTGTGCGAACGTCTTCGTTAACAAATTGGATACATTTCTCATTTATTAACCAATCAGGATTTAGAAAAAAAACATACAATCGGACACTATTCCAAATGTCTGAAGCACATACATTGCGTGAATGTTTGCTTTTTCACCAGAGAGAATCCAGTTGTCAACTGGACTCCACGTTCAATAGACATGCATTTGCTTGCTCTCTCAGTTTCCCCTTTCTTACTGCAATGATTAATTCACCTTCTTCTCTTTTACTCATTTACTCCCGCCCCGCAAACACCACTTCTGTTCTTTTTCTCACTAAGAAATAACTTTTCGCTGACTACTATCACACAAACACAGAGCTAAACAGAGACGTGTCTTCTCTAACTCAAATTCATTTCACATCATTCAACCGGCTTTCAAAAATGAACTCTATAAGCACACACGAACGTAAGAGAGACTTTGTACAGACTTTCAACGCATATATTTTAAATAAACAAATTAATATATCAATTTCTATCGTTAAATAAATTTTACATTTATTATTACAAATAAAACCTTTTCACCTTTGCTTTTTTCATCCTTGTTCAACAGAATATCTTTCAATGTCGGTGGGCTCGGTTATATTTGGCAGAAGGCCATTCGCAGGCATAACCAACTTCCAACCACGGTTACCTATGCATCGTCTATTAAAGATTCGGTTATATTATGTGTTTCTGCCGTGTAGATTAGCTCAACATTTACAAACAACAGTTCATGTTCTGTGTCTAGGGTAATACGATTATATTATGCGTCCATAATTTACAATCAACCTTTTTAGAATGCTCTCCTATGCTTCATCTAGGGAAAATACGTTTACATTATGTATTTCATCCGTGTGGTTTGTTTCAGAATTTACAAACACCACTTTAACATTAGTCACATGTTCTTCATTTAGGGAAGATAATATTACATTATGAGTTTCTTCCGTGTAGTATTTTTTAAAATTAACAGACCTCAGTTCAACATTTGTCTCATGTGTAACATCTAAGGAGAATCAGTCAGTCAGTTAAGTGCCATACATGATACACGCTTGGGCGATCATGTCTCAAAAGAGACATGACTGACTGGGCAGAAGATTATCCCGCAGTAGGTTGCCATTGCTTTCTGCGGTAGACTGGTTGCCGACCAAGGCTATAGAACCCAATTTGTCCTCTTATTTAACCCATAACTGGAAGGAATAGACGGATTAATACCTTTCCCAAGGGTATTTCCTAAGAAGGATACGATTACATTAATTGTTTTGCCCGTGTTGCTTGTTTCACGAGTTACAAACTCATGTTTGAATAGTCTTATTGTTGGAGATTACACCTTTTTTACACATAAGAATGGACTCGCCTGATGTGTACTTATAATCCTGCCTATACAGAGAACGGTAGCGATTGTCAGAGGGGTGATAGTTGTAAAAGACAGTTGAGTAGTTGTACAGCCGCTTAGTTGGTCAGTCAGTTGGTGCATATTAAGTTGGAGTTGTTTTGGATATAGAACGATTACCTGGACATACTTCTTCACTACAAGAGTGTATATATTGATTCCTACTAACAGTCATCCTATTATTTCTGAATTGACTAACCCGTGTTCCAGTTTGTATATTTTTGTTCAATATAACTTAAATTTTCTATCTCCATCTCTGCTTTTGTTATTTATTTTGTGTAGTTTCTCAACCAGAATCCACAACACTTATGTGATTAATCTAGGGAAGAAACGATTGCATTATCTGTAACTTCAGTGTAGATTAGTCCAATATTTACAAACCCTAGTTTAATAATAATTTCATGTGTTTCGTATTGGAAGGATACGATTACATTATGTGGTTCTTTCGTGTATCTTGTATCAAAATGTACAAACAGCAGTTTATGAATAGTTCAGTGTGTTTCTTGTAATGAAGATTCGATTGTATTGTCTCATATACCATGTAGCCTTTTTCAAAATATATAAACATCATTTTATGTATAATTTCATGTGCTTCTTCTTAAGACTATTGCATTATGTGTTTCTTCTGAAAGAAGAAT
Organism: Ascarosepion bandense; assembly: GCA_037127315.1. Lineage (NCBI taxonomy): Eukaryota > Metazoa > Mollusca > Cephalopoda > Sepiida > Sepiidae > Ascarosepion > Ascarosepion bandense. Next base: position 338,413 of record JBBBDQ010000252.1, read on the forward strand.
CACATAATGCAATAGTCTTAAGAATCATCAGTTTAGGAATTCTCTAAAATCATCAGTTTCGGAATTCTCTCAAGCGTTTCATCTAGGGAATATAAGTATATATTATGCTCTTCCGTGATGATTGGTTCAACGTTTATGAACATAATTGTAGGTATAGTCTTATGTGCTTCGTCTCCGGAAAATAGAATTCCGTGATGGTTTACTTCCGTTTATCTTAGTTGAAAATTTAGAAACACCGATTTAAGAATCGCCTCATGTGCTTTGCCTAGGGAAGATCCGATTACATTTGTTTCTTCCCTGTTGGTGGTTTCTAAATTTGAAAGCACCAGTTTTAGCAACAGAATCCTGTGCTTCCTCAGAGAACGATAAAATTGTGTTATGTTTCTTTCGTTTCAGCTTGGTTCAAAATTTACAAACACCTGTTCCCTAATAGACACGTTTATATTATGTGTTTCTTCCGTGTTTCTTCCATGTTACTTCAAATTTTATTAACATCAGTTTAGCCATCGTCTCATGTGCTTCATTATGTGCAGCTATGTTTACACTATATATGTTTTTTTTTCTGTGTAGACTGTTTCAAAATTTAGATCACCGGTTTAAGGAAATCTCTCAAGCCAGTAGTATAGGGAAGATCATATTACATTATGTTGTTGTTGTTTTCTTTTCGTGTAACTTAGTTTAAATTTTACAAACCCTAATTTAGTAATAGTCTCATGTTCTTTGTTTATTTAATAGTCTATTGCTTTATGTTTGTCTTATACGTACCTTGTTCTTATACGTACCTTTTTCTTATACGTACCTTGTTCCATAATTTATACACCCCAGTGAGTATATAAATCCTTATAAGCTTCGTCTTGATTAGATACGATTACATTATACGTTTCTTCCTTGTAGCTCATTTAAAATTACAAGCAGGCTTTTGGAGTAGTCTAACGTGCTTCATCTAAGGAGAATATGTTTACATTAATTGTTTTGTCTTTGTTGCTAGTTTCTCGATTGACTCGTCTAGGAAAGAAACGATTTCATTATTTGTATCTTAAGTTTAGATTACTCAAAATATAGAAACCCCAAATTAGTAATAATTTCATGTCTTTCGTATAGGAAGGATGCGATTATATCATGTGTTTCTTCCGTGTATCTCGTTTTAAAATGCACTAACACCAGTTTATGAATATTTTACTTCGCCTCTTGTAATAAAGATTCGATTGTATTGTCTCATATACCGTGTAGCCTTTTTCAAAATATATAAACATCATTTTATGTATAATTTCATGTGCTTCTTCTTAAGACTTTTGCATTATGTGTTTCTTCTGAGAATATTTATTCATAATTTACAATCATCAGTTTAGGAAGACTCTCAAGAATTTCATCTAGGGAATATACGTTTATATTATGTGCTTCCGTGTAGATTGGTTCAAATTTTATGAACATTGATTTAGGTATATGTGCGTTGTGGTGCAGTGGATATCGGCTCGGAATGAGAAATCGGGGAGCCGAGTTCAAATTCCAGCTGAATCCATTGTATTCACTTACGCACAAATACCCTTGGGAAAGGTATTAATCCGTCTCTTCCTTCCAGTTATGGGTTAAATAACAGGACAGATTGGGTTCTATAGCCTTGGCTGGCAACCAATCTACCGCAGAAAGCAATGGCAACCTACTGCGGGATAATCTTCTGCCCAGTCAGTCATGTCTCTTTCGAGACATGATCGCCCAAGCATGTTTCACTTATGGCACCTAACTGACTGACTCATGTGCTTCGTCTCCCGAAAATAGGATTCATTGATGGTTTACTTCCGTTTAACTTAGTTGAAAATTTAGAAACACCGATTTAGGAATCGCGTCATGTGCTTTGCCTAGGGAAGATACGATTACATTTGTTTCCTTCCCTGTTGGTGGTTTCTAAATTTGTAAGCACCAGTTTTAGCAACAGAATCCTGTGCTTCCTCAGGGAACGATAAAATTACGTTATGTTTCTTTCGTTTAGCTTGGTTCAAAATTCACAAACACCTGTTCCCTAATAGTGCTATCTGCCTAGTCTAGGCAATATACGTTTAGATCAAGCGTTTCTTCCATGTTTCCTCAAATTTTAACTAATCATTTTAAAAGATAAGAAATAAAAATAGAAGTAAATAAATATAAAAAATACATTCAAAATCTTTTTTGCATTAAATAACACACAGATATTGATATGCCGTTAAACAAAATTCAAACCCAAAACTTAGTTAAAGCATGCGCTAATATTAGAATAATTTTACAAACATGCATAGCTGTATATAAGTCTATCAGTTCTTCTAACTGGTGTAAAGTGTGTCCATTACAGTATTTGATAATTCACCCATTACATTTCAAACATCATATTGTAATGTTTGCTTCCAGTCCAGTCTAATAGAAATCGTATCGTAAGTGAAATGTAGTCACTTCCAAGATGACTTAACTCTGGCATCCAAACGACATCAAGATTTGTATTGCTCGAAAATCAAATTAATTATGAAATCATCTGATCTGACAGTGATTTGTCCTATTTTCCAATTAAAATTGATTTCACATTCTAAGATTTGTTAAATAGATTTGTTGGCTGATCATACCTTTCTTTATCAATATTGAATCCCTCAAACTCAGCCTAGTATCTGTAGCCTACTCGTGCTACAGACGATGCAGTATTCAACGGAAGTATTTGGTATTGCCATGCAGTTTAATGTGGTTGACGTGACATAAGAGTTTCCTTCTCCTCGATAGATGTTCATTCTTCTTCTTCTTCTTCTTCTTCTTCTTCTTCTTCTTCTTCTTCTTCTTCTTCTTCTTCTTCTCAACGGTTGTCCTTTGCTTCTGTCTTATTTCAATTATTTCTCCTTTATTTTTTCTTTTCTTTGTCTCTCACTTTCTTTTGATTTTTTCTTTTTCTACATTACTCTCTTTATGTATTATTTTTTTCACTGATCCTTATTTATTGCTTTCCTTTCTCCTTTCTTTCCATTCCTTTTATGCTATATTTCTTTCCTCTCTTTTTCCCTCTCCTTTTCCATCCTTTTTTTCCTCTGCTCTTTCTTAATGAGATAAGTCAGTCTTAGAATACCCCGAATGCAGATGCATGTCCACCTTTTTGACTCACGTGAGAAGGAATATCTACCATTTAACTCAAAAGCAGAGGAAATGTATCATTTTTTTTAACTCAATTCCAAACAGCGTGACCACTTTTTTTTACACAAGTACAAACGCTGGGTGTACATCTTTTAATTCAAGGGAAACGAAGTGTCTGCTTTTTTGACTCAAGTGCAAATGGCGTGTCGTCATTTTTTCCTCAAGTGTAAACGGTATATCCTCTTTTTTTCACTCGACTGTAATCGAAATGTCTACCTTTTTGACTCAAGCGCAAACGACATATCAATCATTCGAGATTCAAATCAAACGATGTGTTCATCTTTTTGACTCAACGGCAACCGACTCATTTGACTCATGTGGAAATTGTGTGTTTTCTTTGTTGATTCAAGAGTAAACCGGATCTATGACTTTTGAATGCTACTTTCCTTCAGTGCGTTCATAGCTCTTCACAGATTAATCTTCATTGTCATCAGTGAATTGCTGCGAATATAACAAAATTCAATTTTTTAAATTGTGTATTTTCTCGCTGACCTCTTCACAGTTTCAAATTCATTGTACGCCTTCTAGACTGGCTGCCATCCAACGCTAGAGAACTCCACTACTATTTAACCCAAAGCTAGGAGAGCTATATCTACCTATCTGTTAAGTCATTAATTATTTTGGACTATATAATCCATTAAGAGCTGATATGTCCTTAAATTAACCGACATAAAAATTGATGCATTGTTTCCTTCCTTCCTTCCTTCCTTCCTTCCTTCCTTCCTTTTTCTTTTCTTCTGTATTTGCCTATAATTTTGAGATGAGATAATATTTACACTAGTTACATTATTCGGACTATTGTCCTCATTTTTGTTGCCATTTGTAGGACGTTACAGCTGTTGTACGTCCCGGCCTTCATCAGATGCTAGGAATTTCAAAACGAATCATTTATTAAAATCATTTAAGCTGCACTTAGAAAATCACCATACATTAGGGCACCTCGACGTGGTGTAATGGCTAGCAATTTTGTATCGCTGGAGTATCGAGTTCGTTCCTCACTGGGTCGCAGATTCTTTCGACCTTGTGCCATATCTAAGCTGCACTTAGAAAATTACTTTCCTTCCTTTTCTTGTTCCTTCCTTGCTATTCTTTTATTCTAGCCCTTCTTCGTTATCTTGTCGACTTCTTTCTTTCTTTCTTTCTTTCTTTCATTCCTTCCGTTTTTCTTGGTTTTCTTTTTTCATGACTCTTCTTCTTTCTTCTTTTTTCTTTTCCATTTCTTTATCGTTCTTTTTTTTTCAGCTTTCGCCATCCATTTTATTCCTTCAAGCTTTTTTTTTTCTCTTTTATTTCTTTTACTTTCTCTCCGTCCATTCCCCACCGTTTCACCTTCCTTCCTTTTCCCTTTGATTTTCTCCATTAATATAGTTTCTTTTATTCTGTTTATTTAACATTCTACCGTTTCATTTGACCTTTGCGCACTTTAAGAACAAAAAAACAAAGGAAAGAGGAACTCAGGTTTGTCTATCGATTCATTATCGCAAAGGTGATTTGGTAAACTGATAAAAAATACACCATTTATTCGTATATATATATATATATATATATATATATGGGGGCGATAGTTCTATTTGCACATATGTGTGAAAATACACACTTATACACGCCGAATACGTAGACATTTTCATAAACTTTTGTGTATGTTTTCCAAACAAAAATATGTGTTGTGGGTTGGAGGAGATATTTAAAATATTCTGAATATTCCAAAGAAATGTGACTATCTTTTTATATCGTTTTCTAGCCTATTCAATATGTATGGGCACCAACGGCAAAACGTTTTCAAACTAAAAGCCGCTGAACCGTTTTGATTTTTTTATTTGATTTTTCTCCTTGTTTATTTTTTGTTTCTTGCTTTTTTTTTTTAATAATAAAAGGTAATGTTTTCTTTTTTTATTATTCATTCATTGTGGTTCATTTGCTAACAAATAAGCACCTGTGTGTTAAAAAAAAAGGTGCAGAGCAAACGTTCACACCAACAATCAAAGGCTTACGACTTTTCTACGATCAAATTTTCATTCCTTCGATTTGGCTACAGTTAATTTTAAATGAAAAGCATGACAGTGAAAAAAATACAAAGCTGCGGTTAAAAAAAAATTATACAGGTGTGAAAAGTGTATTATTAATTTAAAATTTCTTTCAAATTTTCATTTTTTTTTTAAATTTTTGTCCGATTTTAGATATTAAACGTTGTAAACATATACGCCATATGTCATGCGTCATTAAGACGTAGAATATCATTACACCCTATGGTTTCTTGTTTATTTCATTTTTTTTTTATTATCTGCGTGAATTGTCATACATTCACGGAAAAGAGAGTGAAGAGGTTTCCTGTTTCGTTGTGAAGGGTTTGGAATTCAAAGTTTTTCTTCTCTTAGATTGGTTGCCATTACATCCTCCTATTTAATCCATATATCGGAAGAAAGACACGGGTTCATTCTTTTCTTTAATGTGGTAGAGAACGTAACAGACAAACCCTGAATTTGAACTCGAATCGCCTATCCAACATTTCTCTGATATCATTTATACTACCAGCACATTCTATGCTGAATGTATAAGTATGTACCTCCCTCCAAAACGGATGTTATTAATTTTCTTTTTTTGTAAAAAATATTTTCAGTGAAATTCAAATATGTCTGTGATTTTTTTAGGGGTCTTTCTTCTTTTCTTTCTATTGATTTATTTTCCTTCTTTTTTTTTTTCTTTTTTTTTGTGCTTTATTCGCCAAAACGACTTATGCCATCATCTTAAAACTATACACAAACTGTCTTTATTTATTTTAAATAGGATAGAATTTTACTAGGATAGAATTTCATTTTCTTAGATTAATATTCAGGTAATTATTCTACAAAAACAAGGAAATGTCGAGAAACTTTCTGAGATTACTAAGACTATAAAGCACCTGAGATTTTAGAAGTACAAAGCACCTGCAAAAACACCTGTAAATAAATCGTTTAATAAAAATTAATATGATTTATTATGATTTACACATTTCTAAATTATGAAAATTTTTACTCATTAATATAAGACAAAAGGAAAATGTATCTTAGCCAGAGAGTTTCGTCTTCTCATGGACGCTATCAATGCAAATATAAAGATTTTATTTTGCAACAAGTATATATAAGAAAAAATAAAAATGATTTTAATTTTTCGAAATTTTTAACTTTAAGAGACGCTCGTAAATATGCATCTGGTTAATTGTAAATTCTAAGTAAGGTATGGAGGATGCTAAGTGACATAATTTAATGTCTTATAGACTAAAGTGAATAAATGATTATGTTGAATTTTTTGTTTTATGCAATTATCGCCCGGTTCACACTCCACCCACGTCTATTGAACAGGTTAAGAGGCTCATCCCTTGTTCACTGTTTAGGATGTGGTTTCCGGCTTTCTCTTTTCCAATCTTCTCACTTTGTTTTGTTTTTTTTTTTGTTTTTTTGTTTTTTGTTTTTTTCAATTGGAGTAGATAGATCTATCTATCGCCCGGTCCACACTCCACCAACGTCTATTGAACAGGTTAAGAGGCTCATCCCTTGTTCCCTGTTTAGGATGTGGTTTCCGGCTTTCTCTTTTCCAATCTTTTCACTATTACGTAGCCCCCTGCACATCAGTGGCGTTACCGTCTTGCTCGGGGTGATACGATTAAAAAAAATATTTTAGTTTGGGATAAATTTATGAATATCGAAAGGTTTTTAACGACAGACGTGTTGCTTAAAGGCACAATCTCGGCCTTCCCTTGACTGGTTTGTTTGCCATATGAGCGCATACCGGATTAAACTATGCGCAGTTTCAAATACTGGCGAATTTTTTAAAAGATTTCTTGAACATTCAGGCCGGTAGATGAAAATAAATAAATATACTGTATAATAAATAAACAAAAGGTTTAGTCAAAGAATAGTTTCCGCTAAAAATAAGGTTTAAAGTTATCAAAATCTGTCAGCTTAACGAAAATCCATTACTTATTTAGAAGAATTGCTTTTCTTACGTTTGCATATGAAAACTGTGTAGATATGAAAAAGATCCTGGAGATTTATAAAAAGGAAAGTTTCGCTTAAAGGTACAATTTCTTCAATGGCTGACTGGCTGGTTCTCTATAGCTCTATTAGAGAGTACCGTCTTTAAATAGTATGCCAAACGGGAGTGGAAGCACGGTAAAGGAGAATTGGGTAGATATGCAAAAATATTCTTGCATTCCTGGGGGGCCACAGAGGAACTATCTAGACCTTTTCTCGCACTTACGACCGTTCCATTTCCAGCATGAAATCGGGACCAAAACAGACGCCGAGTATCTTGACTGGTCAGTCTATCCAAAAAAAAAACTTTGCTCATAGCTGGGACCCTAACTGGTGTACCACACCGGCTCGTAGTGGGCCTGGAAATAACAGCAATTAAACGGTGGTTTCACGCTCCACAAAACTTCCAATCTTCCGACCAGAGGCCTTACTGCCGGTTGCTGTTTATCGTCATACCCAGGATACATGTTGGTATTGCAAATCATTGCTAGACAGGTAGACCCTCAACTGGTATGTCATATTTTTAGTTTTTTCTTTTTTTCCAAGGTAATCAATGATTACTAAGAAGACACTCTAGGGCGCTTATTCCTGATGCAAAATTCATAAACGGTGTAAAAGTGAACCTCCTAAATTCAAGGCGTCCAGAGTTTGTCAGGGATCTCTCCTCTGAGTGAACTCTAACAGCTCAGTGGGGAAAACTAGTTGTTCAAATTCAGTGCTTTGAAACCCAAACTAAAGGCGTTCCATCATCACCACGCGGACCCAGAACCTTCACCAATCGCGATGAACGGATATTCCTCAGGGAAACCCATTGCTTTGGCTGCCTACCGGAATTCAACCCAGACCTCAAGTGTAACTAGTAAATACGATCCGTCGCTGAAAATGCAAGGGAATAATGGTCGTCTCCCTGTACTGTTCCATTATATATCTGACTCCTGCAATCCTCTAACCTTACAAGAGTCAGATCAGGTCTAAAAATGGTCGGCTCCTTGTACTGTTCCCTTAAGTATCTGACTCCTGTAATCATCTAACTTTACAAGAGTCAGATCAGGTCTAAAAATGGTCGGCTCCTTGTACTGTTCCCTTAAGTATCTGACTCCTGTAATCCCTTAACTTTACAAGAATCAGATCAGGTCTAAACATGGTCGGCTCCTTGTACTGTTCCATTAAATATCTGACTCCTCTAACCCTGTAACTTTAAAAGAGTCAGATCAGGTCTAAAAATGGTCGGCTCCTTGTACTGTTCCATTAAGTATCTGACTCCTGTAATCCTCTAACTTTACAAGAGTCAGATCAGGTTGAAGACAGAGCACTGCTTCCATATATGATCAAGATCTGTTCATTCTTCACTTTCGATTGTTCAAAAGCATCTCTGCGTCCTTCTAAGTAATTATTTTTCACCTTTTTCAAACAAATTAAATTCCTTAGTTCTACCAGTTCTAACATTTCACGGCTACGGCTAGCTATATCAGGCACATTGTAGCGAATCATTCTCATCCCGTTCGTATTCCCTTGTGAGATTTAAGTTCCACTCGAAGAGCTTTATCCCGCAAAAGGCTGCTCTCTGTAACCGACTTTCAAAAAGATGATTCCTTGATTACTGCAATCTTGGCCTGTTCAAGTCTAGGGTTAGCCGTTATCTTTCGCACATATACCCATAAACTGTACCACTTAATCTGTAATCTCCTACCACGAGGGGCTCTTGGACCCTGTACAATATGAAAATCATTGTAAAAGAAGAAGCTAGCATCACCAAACTGGGTTTGTGGCCGTGTGCTAAAACTAAACGGACTTTACAAGACACCGTTATTCAAATAGGATTAAAAGACATAAAAAATTAAATATTAAACAAAGAAAACTTCTTCTATACAAGGCCCAAGAGCTAATTAAGGTAGGGGCTTACCGAATGAGGTGTATCATATGAACATAATGAAATACGCTGTAAGTGTTACAAGGTTATGGTACATAGATAATTACTGACTCTGTACTTGTAGAGGTTAAGATTTTTGCGATCAAAGAAACATCCACGCAGGAGCCTGTTCTAAAAGATAACGGTTCTTGAGAAGAAACATTTTGAGTGAAACTTGCTTCTTGCCAGAAGAATACGTAGGGAAGGAAGATGATTCAACCATGTAGACGTAGTAAGATTGGTCTTGACGTATCTGGGACACTGAAAAATGGAGTTTTTGCAAATATTTTCCCTGGAAGATGCGATAGACGAGCGATATCCTTGCGATGTTGTGTCTTTCGAAAAACGGCTTTGGGATAGAAAATAAAATTTATTAAAAACAACTGATTTTAAATTCACTAATAATAACGGTAATATTAACCGTATCCTTCTAAAGAAACTTTTGGCATTCGTTGATCGAGCAGCCAGTGATATCTGAGTTAGGCTTTTCTTCATTTGTAATATAACGGTCTGGCCCCACCCAAGAAGGCTGATGAAGCGTGGGTGTTCCCGGTTGATGAAAAGTAGCGGATGTCATTTTGACCCTATTTCCGACAGAGCGGAAATAGCTCAGAGCAAACAGACAGGTGACTCTGAGAATTACGTGGGCGTCGAGTAGGCGTCGCGGATCGAGGCAAAACCCGGAAGAAAACGAGTTCCGGTTTTGGAAGATATATAAAGACCTCGAAACACAGAAGTCGACAGTAGAAGAGAAGTCAGAGTCCCAGTCAGCCTCGACAGGAGTCAGGCTCGACAGGCAGTCTGGGCAGAGAGCCAGACAAGACCAGAAGTCGAAGAAGAAGCTAGAAGAGCTAAGCAGAGAGGCTACACTCCCGTCGAACCCCCCGTCACCACGTCAACCCATTAGAAGTGCGCTCTCTCACTCTCTGTTCCTAGGCGACACGGTCCATCGTCGTTAATAAAAAAATATTATGATATATTTTTATATATATACGTGTTTGTTATTTATGGATATATAACACATTTCCTAGACATCGTTCCTGGATCAAAGAGTAAGATATGCACTCATCATCACTTATGGTAATGTTAATATTAAACTTTTCTTTACAAAGAAACATTTGTCATTTATTGACCGAGTAGTCAGTGGTACTGTCGGGTGAAATTTCTAAAATCCTTCAATTTAAACATTTTTTCAGGAAAATAGGTTTCTCAAATCCAATAACTGTTATTGCTGTTTCTGGTATTGATGGGGCTTGCTTCCTTCCTTTTCTTTAGTGTGGAACGTCAGCGTCTTGATTATGTTATTATTTTCTCTTCAAGTTACACAAGCTATCCTTTTTAATTTGCTGCTCTGGCTGAAAGTTTTCAAATGATGTGTCAATTAGTACATTTATTTGTCAGTGATTCTGTAGGGTCAGTTCACAATGTTCGAGGAAAGATGGTCGACGCTAAAAGGTATAGTCCTCCTTCACTCGGAATTCTTCTTCTTCTAGTTCTTCTTCTATGTGCCCTGTCCCTTCAGGACGTAGGCGATCATGGTTCTCCACGTCTCCCTATCCCTTGTGGCTCTTAGTATGTTTGAGCCTGTTGCTCCTGGCAACCCCCGTTCCGTCATCCACCTGATCAGACCCTGCAAATATGTTATCCGCTGCCTTCCTCTGTCTCTTCTTCCTTCTATCTGACCAGTCAGTATCAGGTTCTCCAGGCTCTCTTTCCTCATTGCATGTCCCAGGAACTTCAGTTGTCTCTTCCTGATGCTCAGCATCAATTTCCTTTTTGTTGCCATTCTTTCCAACACCTCCTCGTTGCTTGCATGCTCAGTCCACGATATCCGTAGCATCCTTCTGTAGAACCACATTTCGGCCGCCTCCAGTTTTTTCCTCATTTTCGATGATATTGTCCAGCATTCACTGCCGTATTGAAGAACTGACATCACGTAACAGTCTAGCACTCGTTTCTTCGTTTCTATTGAGATATCCCTGTGTGTTAGTATTTTGCTCATCTTCTGGAACGCGTCCTTTGCCATGCCAATTCGCCTTCGGATCTCCGTGTCGCACTTTCCATCTCCTGTTAGAACACTTCCTAGGTACTTAAATTTTTGTACTTGCTTGATTCTGTTATCCCCCACCTGTATTTGGCATTTTGGGTTGTATCTTTTGCTGATGACCATGCTCTCAGTTTTCTTAAAGTTTATTTGTAGTCCCTTCTTGTCACTCTCCACTGCTACTTTCTGTATGAGGTCTTGTAGTTTCCTTTCCATGTCCGCAATCAGCACTGTATCGTCCGCATACCTGATGTTGATCAGGTTGTGGCCTCCAATAACAAATCCTAGCGTGTCATCTAGGGTCCTCAAAATATTCTCGCTGTATAGATTGAACAAATCCGGTGAAAAGACACATCCTTGTCATACGCCTTTTTTTTATCTTTGTGTATCTACTGAGGTCGTTACCAAATGAGCCTCTCATTGGAGAAAAACGGTAGACATATTTTCTTCTTAAAAGCAATTGTATGAAACGTTCTACACTAATTATCACCAATTTGAACGTTTCTTTTTTCCATTTATTTGGGTGGATCCAGTAGACCAGTGTGAATTTATAGCCAACACCCTTCATCCCAGCTTCTTCAGTAATGTTTCTCTGTCTCTACTTAAGAATAAAATTCCAGACATTATTTTTTTGGGATCACTCTGTCATATGATACGGGGAAATATCTACAAGAATGCTTTAAAAAATTTAACAACACATGGTGTTTATTTGCATATATTTTGTACATGCACAAAAATGCGACCAGTTGTAGCAGATTTCTGTCAATGCAAAAAAATCTGCTATATTTAATAGGTCTAATGAAATGAGAGCACAAGTCAGGAAGACTATGTTAAACCAGACTTCCATGTTAGGTTGGACGTACTTTTTATATGTAACATTCGAAATCCTGGTTTTTACTTGAGATTGAAAACTGACCACGGGCGTCATAGAGAAAAAGACAGTTACAAAAGTAAATATTTATACTTTTAGCCGTGGTCGACGAGATACACACAAGAATTTATTTTTTCATGGTTGTAGTCGAACAATTTTTTTTTTTTTTTTTTTTTTTTGGTTTGGTTTGTTTTACGACATATCAGCATCAGTGGATTATTTAATGCCAACAAGATATTTAAACTTATTTATGAATAGAACTTTGTCTCAGTGTGTGTGTTTCTGTGTGTGTGTGTGTGTGTGTGTGTGTGTGTGTGCGTGTGTATGTGTGTGTGTGCCTGTCTGTGTGTGTGTGACCGTTACCTATAGATTCCGAAACGGTTGAACCGATTTTCTTGAAAATTTACACAGTTGTACTATAAACGTCTGCGAGTGTTCTTAGCTAAGATTTGTGTCGAGGTACCCCTGATAAATATCGAAAAGTGATAATCGAAAAAGTCGGGTTATAGTGGTCCGATTTTAATCAAATTTGATACACTCATAGACAAAGACATAAGAAACGATATTCAGAAGTTTCAAGGTTACAGTTCTTACAATAGTGCAGAAAATCGATAATATATATATATATAAAAGGCAAGATGTTTGTGTTTGTGTCTGTTTATCTGCCTGTATGTCTGTATTTTTATCAGCTCGTTTATTTTAGTTTTTGCTTCGGGTTTGGCTCTAAGTAGGTATAATTGTAGTTCTTAGTCGCAGCCATGATACCATTTACTCAGAGGACTTATTTAGCCTTCAAAATTCAGTTTACGAGGAAAATACCTATTTGATATTAATACCAGGAAATCAAAATTTGACTTACATCCATTCATTTTTCTTTCAGTCTACGGTTTCGCTTTAACTGGAAACAACTATTGCTTTTTTGTCTTTCATGCCAACGTCCAAACAATCTGAGCTCCAGGACCATGAATTAGTTTTCAAGCTTTCATTACACCCGGGCAACGCCGGGCTATACTGCTATTTTACAATATATTTGTATGAATAGAGTATATATTCTTTGTAAGAAATAAGTTTATAGATCAGCTTTCTTTAACGTATTTTTGTAAAGAGGTTTTTGTTGAGAGTCAGATGTATTGCTGGCATGCATTTTTTTTTTCCCAAAAATGTATTGCTGGTAATATTTTATTTTCCTTCAAAAATGTATTGTTAGTAATGCTTATTTTTTTTTCAAAAATGTATTGCTGGTAATATTTTTCCTTCAAAAATCTACCCGGGGTCAAGGTGGACCTGGGAACAACAGCAATTAAGAGGTGGTTCCATGCTCCTCATAATCTCTTAATCAAAGGCCTTGCGACCACTTCAGGTCAGGGTGGATCTGGGAACAACAGAAATTAAGAGGTAGTTCCATGCTCCTCATAACCTCTTAATCAAAGGCCTTGCTATCACTTCAGGTCAGGTTGGACCTGGGAACAACAGAAATTAAGAGGTGCTTCCGTGCTCCTCATAACCTCCTAATAAGAGGCCTTGTTGCTGGATGCAGTTTATTGACATTCCCAGGATCATAGTCGAACAGTGACTCAAATCAATTCTTAATTGAAGTATAAAAAACAAAGACTGTAAAGAACCAGCTGGTGATATATGACACGAGAAATTTTCCGTTCTGAATCATAGAATTAAAAAAAAAATTAGACTGCCATAGAATTGGACAGTTTTAAAAATGTTTAGTATATTGTAATGGAAACAATGCCGACGATGAAACTGGTGACGAGAAAATTTCTTTGTTTATAATTTGATTCTGACACTGAATCCGCCGGTGATGAATGTTCGTATTCGGAGAGTGTTCCACAGAGGGCTGACGAGACATCTTGTGAGAAATTCTTTTTAGATCAGTTTTATCGTTGTTTTCTAATTCGCATATCTTTTCGTTTTGTTCAGTACCCAGGACGATTGTTGAAAAGTAACTTAAACAGACGATGATATACCAATTCTCCAGTGGTGTGGGATAATCTTTATTTATTTATTTATTAATCATACCACTCCTAAGCCACTGAGGCAAAAGATGTTACTCTGAGTATGAAAGAATATAAAAAATCAACGAGAAACATGAACGAGAACA
>JBBBDQ010000252.1:357500-695000 GCA_037127315.1 Ascarosepion bandense
TCGTGCAACCAGACTGGCAACTGAGTCTCACCCATTCACAGTTAGATCAACCAAATGCAGACGATTATTCTACTCCTGCAACTTCTTTTCTCGCACTTCTCGCCTGTGGAACTCGCTTCCATATTCTTGCTTTCCTCACGGCTACAACCTCCAGGAATTTAAATGCAATGTCAACACTCATCTCTTAACCACTTGACTCTAGCTCTTTCTACACCACCCTGTATATTCTTTCCTTTCTCTCCACCTTTGCAACTGTCATCACACCTGTATTCCCATCCTTATCTTGCTCCTTTCTAACTTGTTCGTCTTTCTCTTCACTCTTCAATCTAATCCTTTTTCTCTTATGTAGCCCCCTAATCTTTTTACTCTTATGTAGCCCCCCCCCCTGCCCATCAGTGGCGTTACCGCCTTGCTCAGGGTGATACGATTCTGATAGAGGATGGAAAGTGCAACACTGAGATCCGAAGTCGCACTGGTCTGGCCAAAGACGCATTTTAAAAGCTAAGCCGAATATTGAGAGACAGGAAGATTTTGATGGAAACAAAGAAAAGAGTACTGGACTATTATGTGATATCTATCCTCTTATATGGCAGCGAATTCTAGACAATCATATCAAAGATGAAGGGGAGACTAGAAACAACAAAAATGTGGTTCTACAGAAAGATGCTGAGGATATCATGAACGATACTAGTGAGCAATAACAAGGTTTTGGAGAGTTTGCAAATGCAATGGAAACATAATTAACATCAGGAAGACACAACGGAAGTTTCTATTATACATAATGAGGAAGAAGGGCTTGGAGAATTTAATACTCACAAAACGGATAGAGGAAAAGAAAGACAGGCAAAAAAGTCACGAACAACCGGCTTGAAATGCGATGGGCCGGCCGGGTTTGATTGACATGAATCCATAGATAAAGGCAACAAAATGACAACCAGAAAAAGAAAAAATATGTGGGTAAAGAGGTGTGTTCATGTGGGTAGCGTTGAAGTTCTAAGGCTATATAAACTCTAGAATTTTGGCTGAAGAAAACTATTCCCGCTGACTTCCCACTCACGACAGCTCATTCATTGCTCTTCTGCTGCACACAAGCGTCGCCGTCGAAGAATAAAAATATACGATTATATTTTCATATATACGTATTCTTAGTTCTCTGTCATTATTCAGCGTAATATACTACATAAACGATTTGGTGCGCAGTGACTCGCTATTTTTTTTTAAGACATAGGTTAATAACGAACCTGGTTACCATCTACGAAAACACTAGATTGACATCAAGGAAAGGTATTTGACTTTCGGTTTTACCTTGTGTGTGTTCTGTTTTTGCTAGAAAATTTGCGAGTTTAAAAAGAAGAAAAATAACTTAAAATTGAACAGCATACTTTTTTTCCGTAACAGCCTCTCTGTAATGGAGATGTCCCATTTTTTAATGGACGCCACCCGAAGATTTTCGGCAGGCATCTTAGTGACTGAGACGGTTAACTGATCTCGAATTCTACAAAAGCAATGGGCTCCTCAGGTTGTGTGCCACAATTGTGAGGAAATGCTTCGAGACTGGATCAAAGGAAAACGCAAAGGTCTGCATCTTGGAGTTCTAATGGTTTGGCGCGAACCCACCAACCATGCAACTGACTGTTATTTCTGGAGAGTAACACAACGGGTGTTGGAAGATAAAACCGACATAAGATTACTTATCCGAACATTCCCTCAGCTATTCGGCCTGCTCTGCACTCTAAAGAAGTTCCTGTTCCAGTTTTCAAGGGCTTGCTTTCATTAGACGATAAAGACATTGACACGATACAAGCGAACAAAACAATTGTGACAGTGAATTGTCAGAAAAGTGTTCACTATCGGAGAACTGTTCTTCAGTCACTGAAACTTTCCCCGTAACCAAGTCTCTTCCCCAAACTGAAATGAATAAATTAGTGCGGGATTTAGGACTTTCAAAGAAAGCAGCAGAGCTTTTGGCATCAAGATTACAAAGCAGAAATCTTGTTGATCACTCTGTTAAAATATCATATTTCAGAAAGCGTGACCAGCTTTTTGAGACCTTCTTTTCAGAAGACAGACATTTTGTTTACTGCCATGACATCCCAGGTCTTCTCAAAGAACAGGGTGTACCTTACTATAGTCTTGCTGAATGGAGACTCTTTTTAGACAGTTCAAAACGCAGTCTAAAGTGTGCTATTTTACATAATGGCAGTGTTTATGGAGCAGTACCTGTCGGTCACTCAGTGCATTTGCGGGAAGACTATGATGATATGAGAATGGTCATGGACTTATTAAAGTATCATGAGCACAATTGGATCATTTGTGTAGACTTAAAGATGGTCAACTTTATTCTTGAACAACAGAAAGGTTTCAACAACCTTCCATGTTTCCTCTGTATGTGGGACAGCCGAGCACGAGACAGACATTGGGTCCAGAAGGACTGGCCTATTCGTGACACCCTTGAAGCAGGCATGCCAAATATCATGCAAGACCCAATTGTAAGCAGAGATAAGATCATCTTCACATCCTCTTCACATCAAATTAGGTTTGATGAAGCAATTTGTCAAGGCACTGGATACCGAAGGTGAATGTTTTCAAAACATCATCACAGCTTTACCAGGGTTATCATTTGAGAAGATCAAAGCAGGCGTGTTTAATGGTCCACAGATTCGAACCCTAATTCGTGATGATCAGTTTGTTGCTAAGATGACTGCTTTAGAAAAGGCAGCATGGTTATCCTTTGTGGAGGTCGCTCAGAACTTCCTTGGAAATAATAAGGCGGAAAACTAGAGTGAACTTGTGAACAGAATGTTCCTCGCTTTTCGTGATCTCGTGTGCAATATGAGCATCAAGCTTCATATTTTGAACAGCTATCTTGATAAGTTCCCTGATAACCTGGGGACTGTGAGTGACTAACATAGAGAACGATTCCACCAAGACATAAAAGTCATGGAAGAATGCTACCAAGGGCGCTGGGACAAAAGTATGATGGCTGACTACTGCTGGAGCATTAAAAGAGATTGCTCAGATGAAGTGTACAAACGAAAAAGTTACAAACGCAAATTTCTACCTGAATAAAATACACAAACAAATTGATAACCTATTCCTATAATTTCCTATAATAATGAAAAAAAAAATAAATAAATAAATAAAAATGTCAAATTGCATAAAATAAGTATAATATTTTTTAATCTTTTCGCCCCAATCAAGGCGATAATTCCGCAATGACGCTGTGAATGTTGATGTTGTCAACCCCACATGTGAACACAAATTGGAGAGACTGAAATCAAGCAAGTATAATTTTTTAAAATCATTTTACCACAATAATGCCACTATGACGCAATGGGCTACTGGAAGTGAAATGGAATCAAAAGACTTTAATGAAGATAAACGACAATAATTTTTTTTTTTAATCATTTCACCCTGAGCAAGGCGGAAACGCCACTGATGTGCAGGGGGTTACATAAATGTAAAAAGATTAATTAGAAAAGAGTGAGGAGTACAAACTAGTTAGAAAGGAACAATAGAAAGCAGGTGCGATGACAGATATATAGGTGGAGAGAAATGGAAGGTTATACAGGGATGGGGAGAGAGCTAGAGTCCAGTGGTTAATAGATGAGTATTGACTTTGCATTTAAATTTCTGGAGGTTGTAGCCGTCAGGGAAGCAAGAATAGGGGAGCGAGTTCCACAGGCGAGAAGTGCGAGAGAAGAAGCTGCAGGAGTAGAATTGTCGTCTGCATTTGGCTAACCTGACTGTGAATGGGTGGGGCCCAGTTGCCAGTCTGGTTGCACGAGTAAACACCTAAAAACTAGATTCAAGATGATAGAAGATGGCGTTTGACGTTGCATTTAATTTTTTTAATATTATACGTATCAGGAAAACAAAAAACTGGAAGAGGGTTCCACAAGTAAGAATTTCGAGAAAATAAAAAATTAGAATAAAATATTCGGGTACATCTAGCTAGTTTAGCGTTAAAACGGTGATACCCTCAAATTTAAGTTATCATGAAAATAATTACAGAATAGACAGGCATCAGGAAGGAAGAATTATCAGAACAGTTGTCATGAAAATACTTTCAGAATAGACAGGCACCGGGAAGGGAAGGATTATCAGAACAGTTGTCATGAAAATAATTACAGAATAGACAGCGAAGTGCACGTTACGCCGATGAGAAAATGACTGAAATCTTGATGCTAGGTCAAGGGGGATTACATTAAAAATATTTGGATCTCTAGATGTACAGGAAGAACACCAGACCGGATATGGCAACAGTAATCAAAGCTCGGACGGATGGTAGATTTATAACTGTTTAAAATGAATTCTGACGGGAAGGATTGTCTGTCTCGACGCAGTGGACCAACTGCAGACCTACTAACTGATTCAATACTAGGAAGTGTTTTAACAGAGTACAGAAAATGCAACACCGAATTCCAAATCGCATTGGAATAGCGATGTTTTCAAAAAGCATTGCACGGTATTAAGAAACATGAACATTTCTTTACAAAGAAAAGATTACTGAACTGTTAGGTACTATCAGTACCTCCTATATGACAGTGAATTCTAGAAAACCTCATCACAGATGCTGAATAGACTTGAGACAATCGAAATGTGGTTCTACAGAAGGCTACTGAGAATACCATAATCTAAACATATGAGCAATAATGAAGCTTTAGAAAAGATAGAAACAAAAAGCACACTTATACTTAGCATAAAAAAACAGTCGAAATTTCTAGAGCACATAGCGAGGAAAGAAGGTTTAAAAAATTTGACACCCACAGGACATATTAGAAGGCAAAGGGGAGAGACCAAGGAGAGCAGCGAATGAATTATCAAATGAGCTTCTGTAAATGGTTGGCAGAATTGGGATTAGGAGAGATAGCAAAAACACTGTCGATTAAGAGCTACAAAGAACAAGAAATTGTGGAGAGTTATGATCACCTACTTCCTCAGCTAATACGGCGTATAGAAGCTAAAAAATGAGACAAATTTACTGATCCATACAATTCTATTATAATTCTGTTTATTCCTTAATTAACGCGTACGTTATACTCCTGTCCAATGTATCTTAAATGGTCTATTCAGTTTTGATTACGAATTAAGTCGGAAAAATATATTAGCGATGCTTTTTTGTTTCAGTAAAATTGAGTAAGGAAAAAAAAGAAATAAAGAAAAAAAGAAAGAAAATAAAAAGAAAGAAAGAAAATAGAAAGTAAAAAAGAAAGAAAGAAAGAAAGAAAGAAAAAGAGACAACGTCAATAGAAAGAAAGAAAGAAAGAAAGAAAGAAAGAAAGAAAGAATGAAAGAAAGAAAGGAAAAAGAAAGCAAAAAGAAAGCATCAAAAAAGAAGCAAAGAAAACAGAAAGAAAGAAAAAAGAAAGAAAAGTGAAAGAAAGTAAAAAAAGTCACATGGAAAATAGAAAGATTTTTTTTTTACGTGTTTAAAGTTTTCTTCGGCGAAATGCAAAAACTTTTCAATTTAAAATTTTTATTTGTATCCTCTTAAAAAAAATCATCCGCAACGATATTTATGTCTGTCATTGCAATATTGTGGATGTTGTTCAGTCGAAATATTTAACAAAGCAACAGCAGAAGTTTCAGTGCTATCTTATAGTACTAGAACTTCAGTGCTATCTTACGGTACGAGAACCTCATGTTATAGTACTAGAACTTCCGTGGTATCTTACAGTACTAGAACTTCAGTGCTATCTTATAGTACTAGAACCTCATAATATAGTACTTGAACTTCAGTGCTATTTTATAGTACTAGGACTTCAGTGATATCTCATAGTACTAGAACTTCAGTGCTTTATATAGTACTAGGATTTCAGTGATATCTTATAGTACTAGAACTTGTATAGGGAATTATGATTTATCAGAAAATTCAAAGATTAAAAGAGTGAGATTTTCAAGCTTACGACAAATCTTGACTATCCTCAAACCACGACGTCAGTCCATCATTCGGTAATCACCAAACGATCTCCTCCACTCCACGAAAATTTTATTCCAAATATTTACATTTTTCATATGCCGAGAGGTTAAAACAAATATTCATATTTTACGATTTAAAATCCCCCCAGTGATTTGAAATGATATGAAATAATATTTACAAAATATTTACGAAACAGAATACGCAAGTATGTTGGTTCTGCTACGCACGATTTCATATTGCTGAAGAAAAAAAATTAACAAGCTGTGTAATGACGGGAGTAAAAATGCTGAAAAATATAAAATTAAAACGAAACATTCTCCCATTGCCGAAGGAGTTTAAATTCTTTCTTCTAAGTGGGATAGGAAATATGAATATTCGGAACTAAAAAAGAAAAATAGAAAAATGAAAACTGAGTAGACATTCCCTAGCTAAATTAAACTAAATTTTAATAAAAGGGCAACAGTTCTGTACTGGTTTAACTGGGCTGAGCTGGGCTGAGCTGGGATGAAAAAATATTTATCAGAAAAGTAAAAGCAGTAACTTGTCACTTCAAGGCTCCACTTTGAGTTAGCTCTATTCACACTTGGATATCGACTCGGAACGACAAATCGGGGAGCCGAGTTCGAATTCCAGTTGAACAGTCTGCATTCACTTGCGCACTGGTACCCTATGGAAAGGTATTAATCCGTCCCTTCCCTCCAGTTATGGGTTAAATAACTGAGGTCTGCTGTTCATGCGATCTGTGGCGAACTTCTGCACCGATTGTTTGTTATCAGCAGTTCTAAAAAGTGTGGATGGTGCTACACTAGCCTTCACCACGCAAAACAATTTTTGTGTGGCAGTCTAACTGGTTTAGTCTGCCACACAAAAATTGACGGGAGAGTCCATAATAATAGTATATATATATATATATATATATATATATATATATATATATATATATATATATATATATATATGCACTGTATACTCACATCAGCCACCAAGAGAAGTCAATTTATTTCTGAACAGCAATGAGTAAATGGCAGAAGTGATAACTTTTTTTAAATTGTCATCTCCAGAGAGCTAATTCGTAATGAGAGCATAATTTATTAGTCATCCATATACAAGCCTGTTTCGCTGTATCAGGGTAGCTAGACATCCACTTGCTTCTAGCCGGGATCGAAATTCGACCGATTTGGCTGAGAGAGGAGGAATGTTTGCTTGTTAAATATATATATATACAGTGTATACACACACCAGCCACCGGGAAAACTTACTTCATTGCTATATTACGAAATTATTCAGAAATTTACGTATTACGTATCTATATATATAAAAGGCAATCTGTGAGTCTGTGTGTGACTGTTCCATATGCATGCCTACATTTTTTAAGCTACGCCATTCAAACTTTCTTGGGACACACATCTACAGGGAAGCCAGGTCGACACATACTTTTTGAGTTTTAAGTTCAGCAATTTTCCCTTTCGCACTTTCTGGCAATTGTTTACATTTGTTCCGTAAAACATCTAAATCTAAGATAGCTGCAGAATTACGTCACAAAAATCAAATCACGTGTCAAACTCGACTAAAATATTTTTTATATTAAAAGTAAAAATGAGCCTTTATGTTTAATTTTTATTCCGACGTTTTAAAAATTCATTTGGTCAACAAAAAAATGTGAATATTTTTCCCCGTAATTTTGAAACAAAAGAAATATTTTTTTAAAAAAGTGTTTATTCAAACAAAAACAAAATATGTAAAAAAAAAAGAGCCAATGGTTAATTTAAATATTTAAGTATTTTTTTGTTTTTTTGTTTTTTTTCAGATTAAGTATTTCATGCTACAGAAATAAAAATAAAAATAAAAAAATTAAATAAAAATAAAGTTTTTTTTCTCTCATTGGCATTCCCCTACTACTAAAATGTTCTGAGTTGCACGGGCAACGACGGGCTATGATGCTAGTATATATATATATATATATATATATATATATATATATATATATTGTGTGTATTTTGGCAGCATTTTTTCATTAATGCAGGTTTCATTGAATAATATAGACAAGTTTTGTCTATTAATTTTGTGTAGGATCCGTTCATACCGTCTGATATACTTGATGGTGATGTCGTTGAAAGACAACAAAAAATCACAGTATTTGTTGAATTTTTTATCGGGTCTAAGCTTTCGGCTCACATAAGCCATTATCAAAGAGTAAATATTAACACACAGTAAACATAGAACATTTAAGCTATTAACAATAAAGGTAGGGATGGACTTATATTTTCAATTCAATTATCTTTATTGTTGTGTGAAGTTTGGTGAGAATTGGATAAAAATTGTGGATTTGTATAAAGGATATACAGACAGATAAACAGACACACACACAAACAACTTGCCTTATATATATATACATATATATATATATATATATATATTATCGATTTTCTGCACTATTGTAAGAACTGCAACCTTGAAACTTCTGAATACCGTTTCTTTTGTCTTTGTTTATGAGTGTATCAAATCTGATTAAAATCGGACCAATCCTTCTATAACCCAATTTTTTCGATTATCTATTTTCGATATTCATCGGGGGTACCGTGACACAAAACCTAGCTAAGATCACTCGCAGATGCTTATAGTACAACTGTGTAAATTTTCAAGAAAATCGGTTCAGCCGTTTCGGAGTCTATAGGTAACGGAAACACACACACATACACACACACAGACAAAGTTCCATTTATAATTAAGTTTAGATATTAATATTAATATTAATACACTACCGGCCATAATTTTTAGGTCATCCCCGTTTTTTAAAAGAAATAATGTATTTCATACTATTTTTAGTATTTATTGCCAAGTGGATAATTCTAAATAAAAATAGATTAGTTCTTTCGTTTTTATTAATTTGCAAAATTTTACCAGGCAAGGAAGCAAAGATGAACTCGTCCGAATCATCCTAAATTGCCTTCATTCTTTCATTGATGAAACTGCAATATAGGTAATTATTAAATATTTATAACTTCATTTGATGCACATGTTATTTTGCCGTATTAACTAAAAGAACCACTCTATTTTCATTTACAATTATTTACTTGGCAATAAACACTAAAAAATAGTATGAAATACATCATTTTTTAAAACACTGGGGTGGTCTAATAATTACGGTCGATAGTATATATATATATATATATATATATATATATATATATATATATATATATATATAATTATTAAACAATTATTGGTCAGAGTTAAATTAGACTATTAAACAGTTGTGTTAAAAATTGCTCAATACACATTAAAATACAAAACTAAAGGATAAAGTTCGAAGGAGCAGAGCTTTTAAATATTAAATATTAAATATTAAATATTAAATTTAATATTAAATATTAAATATTAAATATTAAATTTAATATTAAATATTAAATATTAAATTTAATATTAAATATTAAATATTAAATATTAAATTTAATATTAAATATTAAATATTAAATATTAAATTTAATATTAAATATTAAATATTAAATATTAAATTTAATATTAAATATTAAATATTAAATATTAAATATTAAATTTAATATTTAATATTTAATATTAAATATTAAATATTAAATTTAATATTAAATATTAAATATTAAATATTAAATTTAATATTAAATATTAAATATTAAATATTAAATATTAAATTTAATATTAAATATTAAATATTAAATATCAAATATTAAATTTAATATTAAATATTAAATATTAAATATTAAATATTAAATTTAATATTAAATATTAAATATTAAATATTAAATATTAAATATTAAATTTAATATTAAATATTAAAGATTAAATATTAAAATTAGAAAGATCGGCCGATTACGCTGCCATATATATATTGAAAATTTAACGATATTTATATTTCTGTTTATAAATACATGCTAAAAAATAAAATCTTTATATTGATAAAGTATTTCAGTGAACGAAACAAGAAAAGTAAACTTTCCCTTTTTTTTTTTATCATGCTCACATTACGATTGAGCACTTTAGAGAAGAAAATTTGAAAAAAAAAGTTACCATTTCTGCGATTTATGCATAACTCTTCAGCAATGAATTGAGTTATTTCGGTGACTGGTGTCCGTATACGCCTCTTATATATAACACGGTAAAATTTCCCTTCACTGATTACAAGTGCCTATGGTGTTAGCGACTCCTAATGACACTAGATCTGTCGAGTTTCGATCTCGGCCGAAGACAAGTGTATGCTTCGTCACACTTATGAGCTGCGGAACAGGATAGTATGTAGATGACGAGGACACATATATATATTATTATTATTATTATTATTATTATTATTATTATTATTGTCTCTCCCGTCGATTTCGGCGTATGAGCGTCTACCACAGTTAGACAACCACACAAAGAATTGTTTAAAGTGGTGAAGGCTTGTGTAGCACCATCCACACTTTTTGGAACTACTGATAACAAACGATCGGTGCTGACGTCTGCCACAGATCGCATGAACAACAGCCCTCAGTTATTTAACCCATAACTGGAGGGAAGGGACGGATTAATACCTTTCCCAAGGGTACCAATTTGCGTAAATGAATGCAAACTGTTGAATTGGAATTGGAACTCGGCTCACCGATTTCCCCCTCCCCGCCGACATCCACTGCACCACAAGGCACTTCCATCAATAACGCTTACAGCACCTGGTATTTCCAAGCGGTCACCCATTTAAGTACTGACCAGGGTAAACGTTGCTTAATTTCGGTGATCGAGCGAGAACCGGTGTATTCAACGTGATATGACCGGATATAGGGTGAGTCAAAATTATAAGAATTTTACTTTTCTGAGATGCTGAAAATCCACGTGTCATTCGTGAGTATGAAAGTAAATGTATGGTGTGCCCATATTTCTTTACTTCTCCAACGGTGACTGCAAATGCTTGCTTACAAATGCTCTAAGAGTTTGCTATTGATATCATACTCACTACAAGTCAGATAAGCAGAGTATTTCTAATAGGATGGTGTACTGCATCATTTTGCCCGTACTTTTTGCGCATGCCTCGATCAAACTCTTCCAAATCTTTGGATAGGTCACCACACTCCCTCGATCTGACAACTTTTGACTTGTGGTTATGAGTGATGATATAGAACTACGTGTATAGCAAAAAAATTAGAGACGTCGAAGAACTTAAGGACAGAATAAAAGGCGTAATATCAAACATTCCCCTTGAAATGTGTGATTGAGGCATTAAACCGTATTGTTGATCGCTGAATTTTGTGCATCAGTCGTGCTAGTGGATAGATCGAGACTATAAACTCTAAATAAAAGATTCCTTTCATACTAATGTTAACATAATTTTGACACACCCCATATATATATATATATATATATATATATAGGAAAGAATATTAGAACGTTTTGAGTTTGAAAATGTGTTTTTTTGACAGTATTTGTTTATTTCTACTATTATATTTTATATTTCAAACTGCCCTCGGTCCTTCATCAGAAACAATTTTTTTTTTCTGATGAAGGACCGAGGGCGGTCTGAAATATAAAATATAATAGTAGAAATAAACAAATACTGTCAAAAAAACACATTTTCAAACTCAAAACGTTCTAATATTCTTTCCTATACATACATATTAAGACAGTATACGTGGATCATCACTATGCTATATATATATATATATATATATATATGTGTGTGTGTGTGTGTGTGTGTGTGTGTGTGTGTGTGTGTGTGTGTGTGTGTGTTTATAGCTTCTCGTCGAAAATATGTTAATTATTTTTTGCAGTAAGTAGCTCAGCCAAAATAATTACAGAGTTGACTTAGTAATACTTAGTGCCGTTCAGATATATCATGTGCAAATTGACCTGAGGGATGAACTCCTAGGTGATGTCAGTGGCTGACACCGACAGGTGACATGATCGATCCATCTGTGCCAAAACTGCACGCATGTAAAAAAAAAAAAAAAAAGATGAGTGACAGTTATATAAACGCCTAAAAACCTCGATAATGTAGAGTACGCATTTAGAAAAGGCCCCCAAATCTACCCAGTCGAATACAATAATGTTACGTATAAAATATTCTGTTTCATATCTTTATTTAAATTGCCAAGCCATAACATTGAACTCTGCTGTTAAATTAGAAGTATTATTATTTGCATTTTTTCATCAATTTGGGACTTACGTTGAATACACCGGTTCTCACTCGATCATCGAAGTTAAGCAACGTTGAACCTGGTCAGTACTTAGATGGGTGACCGCTTGGGAATACCAAGTGCTATAAGTGTTTAGAGATGGATGTGCGTTGTGGTACAGTGGATATCGGCTCAGAAAGAGAAATCGGTGAGCCGAGTTCGAATTCCAGTTGAATACCCTGAATTCATTTAAGCACTGGTACCCTTGGGAAAGATATTAATCCTTCCCTCCAGTTATGGGTTAAATAACAGGGTAGAACTTGGGGACCCTGACCTTAAAAACAAATCCCAATGAATCTTGATACTCGAAAAGAAAAAACTTATATAATAAAAAAAACAATAATAAATTGTTGAAAGAAAATGGTATTACCAGCAATAAATAAATAAAAACTTAGTTGGCAATAAATGATCCGCTGAGGTTGATATGCCAAGAAACAATGATCGTTTTGGACTGAATAATTATGACGTTTCTCAAATCTTCCTCAGTATTTTCATCGATCTATGATCTAAATTGTCTCAGTTTTTCTCGGGCCTCCAGTTTTTTGGTTTCTTTCTGCAAAAGTCATGGGGTCTTTTTGCAGTGTAACAGTTAGTAATAGTAAAACCTCCAGCTTTTATTCCTAGTGCTCTTGAGCAAGGTTCACGTTCATTTCTTAATTCTCTTTTTTTTTTACAGTTTACTTCTATGTTTATTTCTGAAGATGCTACCTTATTTGTCAGATTTTTCTCGTTGTTTTCAGCAAATAAATCATGCATTTGTGGCCTGATTAATGAATACGCTATAGCCATTGCCATTATCGGTGCGGAAGCTTAGATTCCCTTGTCGAGTTCGAAATGTTTTGCAGAGATATACTTGGAAAGGTATGGATATATCTCTTCTCACCCGAGCGAGTAATTAATGAAAATGTTCTAGAATGGTTTTAAACATGTGCAGAGCAAAGTAAAATATACTGTGTGTCAAAAGTAAACTCTCTTCGCTATTATTAAACAAGGAAGATGGCATGGTTTGTCCACGTCAAACAGCACAACAGCCTTTGCCATATCATCATGCAAGGAACAGTTGAAGGCGGACACAAGAGGAAACGGTAACGTAAATATTTTGATGAAGAGAACAGTTCAGAAAAAAACCGCAGAACATAATCAAAATGTAAACATTCCACACGACTTCAAATAAAGAGTTAGAAAACCCATGTCATTACTGGAAAAAGACATGAGAAATCCTCTTCTTCTTCTTCTATGTGCCCTGTCCATTCAGGACGTAGGCGATCATGGCTTTCCACGTCTCCCTATCCCTGGTGGCTCTTAGCACGCCTTCTCCTGTTACACGATGCAACCCTCGTTCCATCATCCACCTGATTAGGTCCTTCAAATATGTTATCCGTTGCTTTCCCCTGTCTCTTTTTCCCTCTATCTGGCCTGTTAGTATCAGGTTCTTCAAGCCCCCTTCCTCATTGGATGTCGCAGGAATTTCAGCTGTCTCTTCCTGATGCTCAGTATTAATTTCCTTTTTGTTTCTATCATTTCTAAGACCTCATCATTGCTCACATATGATCCTGAAAAAATCTTTAAGAGAAAGTTCATAAAATTCAACCGACAGTATGACTGGCTGCTCGGTTAATAAATGCTGAATGTTTGCTTGTAAGGAAACGGCAATATTACGATCATCATGTAAATATTATCATCATCATGTAAAAAAAATCAAATAAGCTGTAGTGGGGCAGTGTATATCGAATTCCAGTTGAATTCGTTGCATTCACTTACTCAAAAATAACCTTGGGAAAGGTATTAATCTGTCTCCCCCCACCAGCTGTAGATTAAATAGCAGGACATATTTGGTTCAGTAGCATTGACTGGCAAACAGTCTACTGCAGAAAGTAATGGCAACCTACTGCGAGAAAATCTTCTGTCCAATCAGTCATGTCTCTTTCAAGACATGATCGCCCAAGTGTGTATCACGTATGGCACTTAACTAATTTACTCTCAACGATTGTTTTTTTAATTTTCATTTTTATACGAAGCAGTATTTTCAAGGTTTCTGGTCTTTTATGTTGTGGTGTAATGGTTATCGACTAGGAATGAGAAATAAGAGAGCCGAGTTCGAATTCCACTTGGATTCGTTTCATTCACTTTAGGAAAGGTATTAATCCATCTTTTCTCCTTTTAATAGCAGGACAGATCGGGTTCTATAGCCTTGATTGGCTACCGGTCTACCGCAGAAAGTAATGACGACCTACTTCGAGAAGATCTTCTGCCTAGTTAGTTATGTCTCTTTTGAGACATGATCGCCCTAGCGTATATCGCGTATGTCAATTAACTAACTGATCCCTATGGTGCCGTTACACTAGTTTCTAATAATGTAGCCACCAGAAGGAAGTACTTTTTTCTTTGTCCTGATTTTGACGAAGGTTTTTCGTTCAATCATATATTTAGAAGGACTTCTTCTTCTTCTTCTTCTATGTGCCCTGTCCCTTCAGGACGTAGGCGATCATGGATCTCCACGTATCCCTATCCCTTGTGGCTCTTAGTATGTTTGCTCCTGTTGCTCCTGGCAACCCCCGTTCCGTCATCCACCTGATCAGATCCTGCAAATATGTTATCCGCTGCCTTCCTCTGTCTCTCCTTCCTTCTATCTGTCCAGTCAGTATCAGGTTCTCCAGGCTCTCCTTCCTCATTGCATGTCCCAGGAACTTCAGTTGTCTCTTCCTGATGCTCAGCATCAATTTCCTTTTTGTTGCCATTCTTTCTAACACTTCGTCGTTGCTTGTATGCTCAGTCCACGATATCCGTAGCATCCTTCTGTAGAACCACATTTCGGCCGCTTCCAGTTTTGTCCTCATTTTTTATGACATTGTCCAGCATTCACAGCCGTATTGAAGAACTGACATCACGTAGCAGTCTAGCACTCTTTTCTTCGTTTCTATTGAGATCTTCCTGTGTGTTAGTATTTTGCTCATCTTCTGGAACGCGTCCTTTGCCATGCCAATTCGCCTTCGGATCTCCGTGAAGTGGCCTAAAACTTTGTGATTCCACTACCGGCCTGTTGGATCTACAGCTTCAAGCGGTGTCCTCCATACACAAAAATCGATAGTCTGTCCCAAACAACTTGTTCGACCAGAGGACACAGAGCCAGGATTTCAAGGACGAATAGCAATGTTGTTCGGTCCAAGTGAAGAAAGTTAAACTCATGCCTGCAGTGACGTCAATAAGATATTAAATCTGAGTTGATAACTACAAACCATAAAAAATACAATATCCGCTGTGCAATGCTTTAACTGATGGCTCATAGGCATTAAATTGGAGGTATGACTTCTTGCAATGTCCCCTTTTGGTGGGTTGTTAACGTCAATATTACACTCTTTCTCTGGGTTCCATTCTTATATCATCCATGAGCGAATGAAGTTTTCACATGTCGCTGATCTTTATCTGAAATGTACACATTTTGGAAGTTGCCACTCTGGAGATACAGTGTTCCACTGTTTTCTATCTCAAGCACACATTCCTTTGTTAAACGTCTTTATATCTTGTCAGCGCCCACTGCCACAGCTACATTACATCTTTACCTTTTACATCAACCATAAGTCATGCAGAAGACTCCATTTATATAAATCGATAAGTGAAATTATTTAGTAAACTTCTTTTTCTGCTGTCATGCACCGTGTCCCTTCAAGACGTAGATGATCATAGCCCCCCCCCCCCATCTTCCAGTCCCTTGTTGCTCCTAATATATTTTCTCACAAACATTGCTCTGCAATCCATTTATTTAAGCTTATCAACTATGCTACTGGCTGTTTTCCCTTGTCTCTCTTCCCCTTTAAATACCCTGTGAGTATCAGATTCTACAAGCCTTTCTTCCTCATTACGTGTCCCAAAAAGTTTATTTATTTATATAAGATTGTAGACTGATATGTTTTTTACGACTTATCAAATTTTTGTATACTATTTCAAGCCATAAAATATTTTTAGATTATAAGAATTGTAGGAAAATAATCATGATTTACTGATAAAGTCCTAAGAATTAACACATAGCTGGGGAGAGAAGAGGCGGATTCATACATTTTCCAAACCTATTTGCGCGCAAATGAATCCGACAAGAATTGGAAATCGGAGATATGAGTTCCAATTTCAATTCATTACATTACCCGTAGAATGTGCGTTGTGGTGCAGTTGAATTTCTTGCACTCACTTATGCACAAATACCCTTGGGAAAGGTATAAATCCGTCCCTTCCCTCCAGTTATGGGTTAAATAATAAGATAGATTGGGTTCTATAGCCTTGTCTGGCAACCAGTCTACCGCAGAAAGCAATGACAATCTACTGCTGGATCATCTTCTGCCCAGTCAGTCATGTCTCTTTCGAGACATGATCACCCAAAGCGTGTACCACGTATGGCACTTAACTGACTGACCCGTACATCCAAGCTTACAGCCCCAATATTTCCAAGCAGTTACCTATGTACTGAACTGGATCGACGTTGCTTAACTTCGGTGATCATTCAAGAACCGGCGTTTCAACGTGATATGGCCATAAACCTCCGGTTATAGGAGAGCATATTTTGTTTTAAAAATAAGCTGAATCTCATATAGTCGAAACACTGACGTAACACGATCTTCCTAAGTAAGATGGGCTTACTAAATAACGTATCAAGTTAGTTTCACTAATTTTGATGGAATAAATAAGCCTACAGGAATTGTTCGCGATCTAGTTGTTTCAATTTGAACATCCCTTTCAAAGTGGTTAACCAGTTTTAAACTAAAAATATTAGTAATTTCCGAAAGATCGATGTTCATTGCGTGGCAAATGCTTCCTTGTGTGCATCTGGGAATAGAACAAAGGATATTCCTCAATATTTCACTCCGGTTACATCCCTTTGTTTTTAATCATGTTTTATATATATATATATATATATATATATATATATATATATATATATATATAATCGATTATTTTTGCTGTCCACTCAATTACTCTCTGTCTCTGTCTGTTGGT
Source organism: Ascarosepion bandense (assembly GCA_037127315.1). Classification (NCBI taxonomy): domain Eukaryota; kingdom Metazoa; phylum Mollusca; class Cephalopoda; order Sepiida; family Sepiidae; genus Ascarosepion; species Ascarosepion bandense. The sequence goes on from JBBBDQ010000252.1 coordinate 374,586, forward strand.
CGGTCTCTCTCTCTCTCTCTCTCTCTCTCTCTCTCTAACACACACACACACACATATGTATACGCACACACAGCATTTGTGTCCTTTGATTTCGATTGTGTTTTCGTCGATTTAGCCATCTCGTGACTCCGTTCCCTTGGTACAGATATTTTCTCTGTCTCTCTCAATATATAGTTTAAAATTTGTTATATCTGACGTGTGTTCAATGTCGAAAACAGAACTTTTGTAGATATAAACAGGATGGTCATAAAATTCGACAATGTCTGGGGATTGTTAGTTTCATGCCTTTATCATCAGGCCTGGAGGCGTAAAACTGATGATCTATTTATTTATTTATTTTGTTTTATGCTATACCAACCTCAATGAGTTATTTAATGCCGACAAAAGTTTATAGAATAGGTATCGTATGACTAGAATATTTATTCTTTGTGAGAAATCAGTTTGTACATCAGGTTTCATTGACGTATTTGTGATATATAGGGTTTTTCTGGAGAATCAAATTGCTGGTCATATTTTTTTTTGGTTTTTTAATGTATGGCTGTTTTTTTTTTTGTTTTTTTTTTGTTTTGTTTTTTAATATATTGCTGGTATTTTTACTCTTTTATGCTTTCATAATGTATTAACCCAAGTTTGGGGGTTAACTATTTGCTGGGACCCTAACAGGTGCTACCACCAAGGGTCAGGCTTGATCTGAAAGCAACAACAGTTTAGAAGTGGTCAACCCCCTCCCCCCCAAATCTCCCAATCAGAGCTACTGCTGATTATCTATGATAACATTTATAAGGAGCTAATCGATTTTCATTATAATCCAAAATGATGTTTTATGATTTAAAATGTTATAGTGAGAGGATACATGTGTGTGAGTAGATATCTCTGTTTCATTTCGATTGTTTGTTTAAGGGTGTAAATCTCATGAAATTCCAGAAGGTATATTTTCTTTAACACTCTCAAATGTACAGGCCAGTAGATATAGATTTACAATGTTAAAAAAAGAATAAATTATCTACACAGATGTATGCAATAAATATAACATTTAATGTAATAAGAAATCTTTCTATCTCTATCTCTCTCTTTCTATCTCTCTCTCCACACACACACATATATATATATATATATATATATATATACACTACCGGCCATAATTATTAGGCCACCCCAGTGTTTTAAAAAATGATGTATTTCATGCTATTTTTTTAGTATTTATTGCCAAGTGAATAATTGTAAATGAAAATAGAATGTTTTTTTTTGTTAATACTGCACAATAACATGTGCATCAAATGAATTAATAAAAATTTAATAATTACCTACATTGCAGTTTCATCAATGAAAGAATAAAAAAAAATTGGGGTTCATCTTTGCTTCCTTGCTTTGTAAAATTTTGAAAAGTAATAATAACAAAAGAACCATTCTATTTCCATTTAGAATTGTCCACCAAGTAAACCTAGCCCCTGCACCTCCAAAGGACATCAAACCTGTAATCGAATGGGGTAAAAAATAGCTTATAAATTTTAACGCCTCCAAAACGAATCTGCTCTCTTTTACAAGGAATCTGCAATATTATTGATCCTGATTTGGCAGCTCGCCTTTAGCCAATTTCTCACTAACGTTATGTAGCTTCCCTTTGTCAATTGCCATCTTCTATCTATTTGATTCTTATTTATCTGTTATCCTTTCTCCCATATCCGCTGGATCTTGATTTTTTGTTTTTTGTTTTTTCTCTCTCAATATAATCTTCTGCGCACCAGTGGTATTTCTGCCCTTCTTGGAGTGAAATAATTATATATATATATATATATATATATATTTACGCTCTCACACCCTGATTGAGGACTCTGGAGGATTGGTAGACTTTAAAAACAGTAGCTACTCTAGCATATACGCATCGTTCATTCAGCAATGGATTAGAACGCACTCAGCGATTGGGCGTGTAAAATGATAATATACACGCTAAAAAGTCTGACTCCTTCTACCGAGCGCCCATATACGCCAATTCGGTAGGGTTTCAATCCTGGGTAAAAAGCAATCGGCTGTCTAACCGTACTGATGAGCTGTGATACAGCGAAACAGATCTGTCTGCGGATGAATATATATATATATATATATATATATATATATATATATATATATATAATTTGGCTATAAATGTATGTTATTGAATTTTTATGACCTTACGAAACCATTTAGCGAAAGTATGTATGTCACCATGACGACCGATTCTGAGTAAGCAACAGCAACTAATCAGTAATAAATACTGAGTAAAGTTTAACAAACAACTGTCTAAAATAAATACAAATAACCTCATTCGGATCCACAATTATTTATATTTAATAGTCTCTAGAATAATTTGAAAGAAAACCTATACCGGACACCAAGTAACCGTTAGGATACTACAATATATCTTTTAACACATATTGAACGCTTGACTAGCATAAATAAATAGTCAAGGTAAATCACAACACATATGCCCTGAAGATTGTGGATGAAACGTACTATCAACGCTGGTTGTTGACCTCTGTATTCACTTATATATAATTCGGTTATAAATGTATATTCTTGGTTTTCTATGACTTTCGAAATTAAGTATGTGTTGTAACAGACCTACCCATTAACATAGTAATGGACTAACTCAACCTGCATAAATACCATGTGACTAGTAGTCACCGGGAGAGCACTAGACTGGTATGAGTCAGACGCCCCTAGAGTGACTTTCCGAACAGAGACTTTGATATCCAGCACCGCTTGCTCGTCAGCTAGACGAAAAAGCTGGTATATTGTAACTTTACTCGTTATTTTGGTAATTTTTTTCCACTAAGCCCGTGTTCCTGTTTTTATTTGTGACCCCTTAAACAGGGTTACAACACTATGCCATCATAAAAGATCGATTTCATTTAAGATTCAATGCTTTTAATGTAGATTTTTTTAAAAATCTTTAATGTAGAATCCTTGTTCAGTGTATGGGTGGAAACAAGAACAGGGTGCGATGGATGAATTGTCGTCTAAAAAACGCAGAAAGAAAAATAACTCTGCCGTCTCATTTTAACAGACATATTTACCAAAAGTAGATGTGTGTTGTGGTGCAGTGGTTATCGGCTCGGAACGCGAAAACAAAGAGCCGAGTTCGAATTCCACTTGATTTCGATGCATTCACTTACGCGCAAATACCCTTAGGAAACGTATCAATCCATCTCTTCTCCCTCCACCTATGAGTTAAACAGCAGAACAGATTGGGTTCTATTGTAATATAATAATCTGGCCCCACCCGAGGAAGGGATGCAAGCGGGGGCGTTTTCCGGTCGTTGAAAGGAACGGATGTTTGTTTGACCTTATTTCCGGCAGTAGCGGAAATGGCTACAAGAGGCAAACAGAACAGGTGTCTCTGAGAATTACGTGGGCGTGCGTGGGCGAGGCAAAAAACCGGAAGAAAAAATCCCGGTTTGGAGATTATAAAAAGACCTCGGCGCCCGAATTCACCAGACAGTCCGGACAGACCAGACCAGAGTAGCACCGACAGAGATCGGCAGGTGAAGAGAGACACTCCCGTCAACCCTTGGAAGAGCGCTCCCTCAACTCTCTGTATCCTAGGCTACACGGTTCATCGTCATCAATAAAAATATAACTCATATTTTTATATATATGCGTGCTTGTTGTTTGTCGCTATATAACACTATAACCTTGGTTAGCAACCAGTCAACCACAAAAATTAATGGCAACCTACTGCGAGAAAATCTTCTGTCCAGTCAGTCATGTCTCCTTCGAAACATGATCACCCAATTGTGTATCACGTATGGTACTTAACTGACTGATTTGCCAAAAAATATTTTGAAATACTTAGGGGTATATTCATTCAATAAAATCGCAATTGGTTTCAACCTTCGACCGAGTCTTCCATACACGTAATTCGTCTAGACCACTTCAGAAACTCCTGCATCTCTTCTGGACGGTCTCCTTATTTAAGTTTGTGAATCCTGCCATAATGCTTTCATCTTTGGTACTACAAAGAGTTTTCTTCCTGTTTTGCTTAACTGTGACTCGTCATTTATCTATCACATGGTGCATCGGGCAGCAACTTTTTGTTGCTGTTACTGTAACAAATTGTTTTTTTACAGGGAAGGATTGTTAGCCAAAAAACAGTTTGTTACAGAATGGTCCACCGGTCCTCCAGGTTGTGGTGCAGTGGTTATCGGCTCGGAACGCGAAAACAAAGAGCCGAGTTCGAATTACAGTTGATTTCGATGCAGCCAACCCCCAAACCTAGTGGACCTTACATTTACAGCACCTGGTATTCCCAAATGGTCACCCATTTAAGTACTGACCAGGCTCGATGTTGCTTAACTTCGGTGATCGGGCGGGAACCGGTGTATTCAACACGATATAGTCGTTGACTTTAACGGTGACTCTCGCATAATAATCAAGAGGGTTGCAGTCTGGGGAATTAAGTAGTCAGATACACGGTATAATAGGGTTGACTGGGTTCTGCTAGTATGGTATGGTGAAGAGTCCTGTTGTCGGAAAATAGTCTTCCAGAACTCCCCCAGAGCACGATTGCTTCCTCAAGGCGCGTGATGTAGGCCTCGATGTTGAGTTTGACGCCCTCACCAACAAATTCGGGAGTTCTTTTCTTCTGAGTGTGTTTTCCGACCTGCCATACTTTCGTAATCACCATTAGACATCCAACTCTTATAAAATCTTCTGTAGTAGCTTTTGAATTTTAGTAGTTTTTAATGTTGAATATAAAAATTCTACGCACAAAATGACATAATGAAGATGTCCAACACGACGTCAAACAAAAATCTAGGAAGAAAGTCAAGCAAATGCCAAGCAGTACAGCATGCCGTTTCCTAGTTTCTGGCGGAGTAAATTGGGTCATGGCGCTTTTTTCTCATAGACAGCACCCAACTGACCTTACTATACAGTGCAATCAACAAAATAAAAAATAAACAATGCTCGAAATTTAAAATATAAAATTACGGCATCTTACCCATCGCGCCATCGTTGACAAGCCTGGAAATCCTCAGTATATGAGAAAATTTACCATTCAAATTTAATTATCGTTCGCTACGTCGTATTTTCAAAATGAGGACGGTTGTTGCTAAAATAAAGCAAATTAGCAACTAACTTCTTTGTACAGATAATATTCTCATTGCGTCATTCAAATGAGCTGAATTATTGACTTCGAATTTTTTTGCAAGTATTATTTTTGTAGTATCTTTTTCCTTAACACTTCCTCGAATTAATCAGGTTTCAAGTTTCAGAGAGAATTTGCCCTTGAGGACAAAATCCCTCTTTTTGGCCTCATTTTTTCGACCAAATTTATTTCTGTTGCTAATTCGGTGAATAAAAAAGGGACAAGTCACATAAAGGAAATTAGCCTTTCTTGATGCAGAAAATAATAGTGTTATTTTTTTTTTTTCGAGAGTTAATCACAGTACTTAAACAGAAGCCAAGTTTTATAATTGAAAATGAGTTAAACAATATAGTTGCCATTTTATTAAGTTTAGCTTATTTTGGCACAAAGTTACGTGTACGGACGACTCGGTTAGGATTTATTTTTATATTTTATGTTATTTTATTTTATTTTTTCTACAGTTTATCAACATTTTCTGTGTTATTCAAAGGCCGAAACATTTTGCATCATTGCTTTTATTTGCTAGTTAATATTGCAGAAACAATTTGTTTTAAAATAATAATTTTTTTTCCAAATAAAGGCTCTACTATTTAACCCATAGCTGGTGGGTGGAGATCTGTACCTTTCACTTTGATATATATTCATAAGTGAATATACTAAACCTGACTGGGACTTGAACTCGTCTCTCCGATTGCCTTTCTGAGCCGATATTTATTTCGTGATAAGAAAACCAAACAATGAACGGAGGCGTGTTTGTTTTCTGATTAAGCAACCATTTTGAAAACATCACCAATTTAACATAAATCTGGGTCAAATGGCACGTAATCAGTGTTGATGTTAACACCCTGTCTCACCCAAGATATAACACCAACCAGTAGAAAATATTGTTGCGCTGGTTGGAATTATGTTTTGGCTAAGATATCTTTTTCAACTGCAGCTTTCTCTTAAACCCGAGGGAAATTTCGGAAAGACAAAGTTAGCCGAGAGCGAGTACTTTTAAATTTAGAAAATTATGACACTAAGTAATTTCTCATGTCTGTAGATGTATTTTCATAAAATATTAAACAAAGCAACATAATATATATACGTATATATACATAACTGCACAGACTTTTTTTTTTTTTTTTTTTTATAAGCGTTTCACCCCGAGCAAGGCATGTCACTGCCACTACTGTGCAGGGGGCTACGTAGAGTGGAGAAAGGCTGATTAAATATAGGAAATAACAGAGGGTGGGTGATAGGCGGGTGAGGATACCGAGAATGAGGGTTGGGTAGATGAGAGTGTTGGGAGAATAGTTGGGAGTTAGTGTGATAGGAGGTGTCTATTGACCCTACATTTAAACACCTGGAGATTGTAACTGTCGGGAAAGCAGACTTGTGGAAGGGAGTTCCACAGGCGGGAAGCGCGAGAAAAGAAGCTGTTGGAGTAGAATTTACGGTTACATCTTATTTGTTTAACTGTAAAAGGGTGGGACCTAGTTGCTAATCTAGTATCTCGTGTAAATTCGTGCTTAGGCGGCACCAGTGATCTAAGCTCATCGGAGCAGAAGCCATGAAAGTACTTGTAGAAGAGGCACAGGGAAGCTACATCACGCCGGTGTGAGAGCGGCTGCAGCCGGTCTGCCAAGTCAGTATCAACCACGTTACAGATCCTTAAAAGAATATTTTCAAAGCTTCGCATGTTTTTTACGTAAAAGGTAGAGAAAAATATTAGGAGATAGTTCACAATTATTCACCTTTCACCTTTCGACTGCAATTGTGAAAAATATAACATTAGTCATATTGTTTGTTTATACCTAGTAGTAGTAAATAAAACAGGTAAAGAAACTTAAATACCTGGGAAGTGTTCTGACAGAGGATGGAAAGTGCGACACTGAGATCCGAAGACACATTGGCATGCCCAATGACGCATTTCAAAAGATAAGCAGAGTATTAAGAGACAGGAAAATCTCATAAGAAAGAGATAAGAGTGTGCTAGACTGCTATGATATCTGTCCTCTTATATGGCAGCGAATGTTGGACGAGCTCTTCAAGGATGAAGGAGAAGCACGAAGTAACAGAAATGTGGTTCTACAGAAGGATGCTGAGCAACGACAAAGTGCTGAAGATGATGCAAACAAAAAAAATTATACTTAGCATCAGTAAGAGACGGCTGAGGTTTCTGTGACACATAATGAGGAAGGAAGGTTTGAAGAATTTAATACTCACAGGATGGATAGAGGGGATGAAAGAAAAAAAGCAGACCGAGACATATTTGATGGGCTTGAGCAAATGGATGGCAGTTCGGGGTTTGGGGGACATACCAAGAGGAAAAATTTTAAGAGCGACAAAGGACAAGGGCAAGTAAAAGTCCATGATTGCCTACGTCCTGAGAGGACACGGCGTATAAAGAAGAAGAAATAAGCAGGGAACAAGTGATGAGCCTCTTCACCTGTTCAATAGACGTGGGTGGAGTGTGAACCGGGCGATAGTTTAGTCTATCTACTCCAATTGAAAAGAAAACGAAAAAAGAAAAGAGTGAAAAGATTGGAAAAGAGAAAGCCGGAAACCACATCCTAAACAGAGAACAAGGGATGAGCCTTTTCACCTGCTCAATAGACGTGGGTGGAGTGTGAACCGGGCGATAGTTTAGTCTATCTACTCCAATCGAAAAGAAAAAGAAAAAAGAAAAAAGTGAAAATATTAGAAAAGAGAAAGCCGGAAACCACATCCTAAGCAGGGAACAAGGGATGAGCCTCTTCACATTTTCAATAGACGTGGGTGGAGTGTGAACCGGGCGATAGTTTAGTCAAAAGAAAAATATTCGACTGGTTTCTGTGTAAAATGAAGTCATCTGTTTCTCATATATGTAAAATCTAATTATGCATTATAATTTTGGTTATAGAAAATATCACTGAAAAAATGTTGCAAAATTTCCAATTTTTCATCTGAAAAATAAAAATACGAACTTTAAGTAAATCCGTTGCAACATATGTAAAAATAGGATTAGTATACAGTTGAAACCTCTTGTTGCCAATTGAAAATTGTCATGCTACTTAACACTACGTGAGCCACTAAATATGTGTTCTCCAATAAGATAGATACCTTAATGCTTGGAAGGAGAGTGTGTAAAGTGTGATTCTGGGCAACATTACCAAGGTTCAATCAGTGATCATGTTTTGTGCAGCAGTTTTCGTAACACGTTCTAAAACCACCATATTCCCCATATTTCGTCTTTTTCTTCTTCAAAGCTTTAATCCTACTTAAAAGGAACACGATTTCAAGCCGTCGAGGAAATCCCTCCCCTCAAAAAAAAAAACAAAAAAAAAACAATGAGAGAGCTGTTCTCTATTGCAAGAAGAGGTTTGACATCGAAAGGGGGTTACTCCAAAAGAGATTAAAAACCGAATTGATATTTGTTGTAGTTTTCTATTTATAACATCAGTCTCGATAATTTTAATCAGCCTCGTTTATGCTAAAAATATAGTTTTCAACATTTACTACATTAATGGGTAAAAGTGGTCAATATTAGGAATAGAGTATATATATATATATATATATATATATATATATATATATATATATATATATATATATATTGTTAAATTGTTTAATACTTAGTTTTTGGTCAAAATAGGGTTATACCAGTACACATTTGATTTAAAAAGTGTTCGATACAATTTTATTGTAGAACTTTTGAAATTTACGAGGCAGAGGTACATGACCCAGATGGCCAAAGCAAAATATACTTTGGCTCAACCAAAGACACCTTTAATACCAGATGGTTCAATCACAGATCTACATTTAAAATAGAAAAATTAAAAAACAATACAAAATTGGCTAACCACGTCTGGCAATTAAAATCAAAATATGGAAAAGACCCTGATATAACGTGGAGCATTGTAAAAACAGCCAAGTCTTACAATAGTGGACAAATGTGTAGACTTTGCCAAGAAGAAAAATTAGAAATTATGATATTCCCAATTAAAGACGAACTGTTAAATGAAGTAGCAGAAATTATGACAAAATGCATCCACACTAAGAAATACCTCTTAGGTTCATACAACTATGGATAAAAACGTCATAATTCGTTTTAATTTAAACATTGCGCTTCATAAATTTCCTGCCACGTGAACGTTCAAATAAAACACCGTTACAAGAACGTTCTTAAAAAGATAAACGGTAAATGATAAAATCAGTTAATAAAAATCGCCTGAAGACATCACTCATGGTAGAAACCTGGGTAGCGAAATAACTCGTTTAAAAATGGATATATATATATATATATATATATATATATATATATATATATATATATATATATATATATATATATATATATATTATCCTGCGTCTATAATAGGAATCGAAGTTGTGGCGCAGTGGATATCGACTCGGAACAAGAAATCGGAGAGCCGAATTCGAATTCCATTTGAATTCATTGCCTTCACTTACACGCAAATACCCTTGGGAAAGGTATTAATCTGTCTATTCCTTCCAGTTATAGATTAAATAACAGGACAGATTGGGTTCTATAGCCTTGGTCGGCAACCAGTCTACCGCAGAAAGCAATAGCAAGCTACTGCGGGATAATCTTCTGCCCAGTCAGTCATGTCTCTTTCGAGACATGATCGCCTAAGCGTGTATCACGTATGGCACTTACTAAATAATCAGTCAGTCAGTTAAGTGCAATACGTGATACACGCTTAGGCGATCCTGTCTCAAATAAGATTTTTCTGTATTAGGTTGCAATTACTTTCTGCGGTAGACTGGTTGCCAACCAAGGCTATAAAACCCTATCTATCCTGCTATTTAACCTATAGCTAGACGGAGAAGCGACGGATTCATACCTTCCCCATGGGTATTTGCGCGTAAGTGAATGCAGCGATTTCAACTGGAATTCGATCTCTGCTCTCCAATTTCTCGTTCCGAGCCTATATCCACTGCACCACAACGCGCATCAAAAAAGCATAGTGCACAATTTATAGCTTTATATATACGCTATATTTTCTAACATTATATTTTTGCATATTTTATAGCTGTTATATTACGCAGTAACTGGGTACAAAGCTTGTCTTAGCATTTTTAAACTTGTCTAAGTTTGTCTTAACCGATCCAACAGATTCACCAGTGCCAGTTCAGTGCGTTGGGAAATCGGTTAAAATATAACGCCTGAAAATACCGAAAGGTTGAAACCAGGTAAGCGTAATCGGCTAATCTCTCCAGTTAGAATAATTAAAAGCTCTACATGTTATTTTTTTAAAAATATGTATTTGTTTAAATTTGTATTGAGCACTTTGTAATATAACTGTTTACTGGTCTAATTGACGAATAACGGGTTATTAATAATATATATATATATATATATATGTGTGTGTGTGTGTGTGTGTGTGTGTGTGTATAAATTAATTTTTTTTAAATTTTTTTAATTTTTTTTTTATTTTTTGTTTTTTTAGATTATTTCACCTATCAGCCTGAAACATCGAGAAAATTGTCTTTAATAAGTTTTCTTAAGAGTGTATACTGCGAGATAAATATTGCTTAAAATGATCGGGGTGTCTACACAAATACGGGTATTAAGAATAAAGTTTCTCGTCACATATATGTATATACATGTGTGTGTGTACGTATATATATATATATATATATATATATATATAGAGAGAGAGAGAGAGAGAGAGAGAGAGAGAGAGATAGAAAATTTAAGCAAGAGCCAACAACTGACCACGCTTTCGCCTAACTGCTCGTCAGGGAAATTGGCTCTGTGGTCAATTTCCCTGACGAGACGTTAGGCGAAAGCGTGGTCTATTGTTGGGTCTTGCTTAGATTTTCTGTCTTTGTTCTACTTTTGTATTGAGCGCTTTAGTGTTAGGGTTTTCGTCTTGGAGGTTTTTTTCTTTCTTACGAGTGCTTGACATTTTGTTCATGTACTTCGTTTGTTTCTTTTTTTCGCTTCCCCTTATTTTCCCTCCGAGATTGTTCTCGGTGGGTTGTTCAAGACGATTTAAATTATATCTGGATTAATACTAATTTTACTATTGGTATTGTTGTTGCTATAGTTAATATTATTATATATATATATATATATATATATATATTTTAATCATTTCACCCCAAGCAAGGCATTCCACTGCCACTATTGCGCAGGGGCTTACATAGGGGAAAGTGATGAGAAAGAGTGGTTAGATATAGGAAATGTCAGAAGGAGAGTGATAGACGGGTAAGGATACCGAGGATGAGGGTTGTGTAGATTTAAAGAGTGTTTGAGAAAATGGATGTGTGTATGTGTGTGTGTGTGTGTGTGTGTGTGTGTGTGTGTTCAAACTGTAATCAAGATCATGAAAAAGAAGTGAGAAGTCAGATTGAAGCCAGCGATCTTGAAGGTTTTCCTTGTGTTTTGTTGATGGTCCTGGCTATGCTGGACGCCCGCTGTAATCGATGGGCGTTGTCTATCTTGATTATGTTTTATCATCATCCTCATCCTAATTGTCAATCGATACTCAATATATTTATTTCTGACAGGACCAGTGGAATTCGCGTGCAGGGTTCTCCCACAGGAACCTTTTCTCCCTTCGGACAATACCAAAGAGACGAGGCTTAATTGGGGAGTGGATGCCCGGGGCATCTAAAAGCAAACGCAATGAATGTCAGTTATAAGTACAACTTATTCACATACATGATCCAGATGCAACAACCTAACTAAATAACACTAATTTGAGTTTAAAAGAAAAAAAAAGAAAACGACATGTGCTTTAACCCATTCAGTTTCCACTCTACGCAACACTCTCAAATGCCAGCAAAAAGATCACACCACTTCTTTAAAATACATTTACAGTCTCTTTTAAATTCTAACCCATCTCTTGAAAAAAATTTAAATATCTTTTAAACTATTGCCTATCTCTTTAAAATACATTTTAAATCTCTTTTAAATTCTTACCTATCTCTTTTAAAAAGTTTTATTCGTCTCTTTAAATTACATTTAAACAACTTCTAAATTCTTGCCCATCTCTTTAAAATACATTTTAATTTTTTTTTAAAGTCTCGTCCATCAATACATTTTAAAATTCTTTTAAATTGTTACCCATCCCTTTCAAAAAATTAAAAATCTTTTTTAAATTCTAATCCATTTCTTTTAAAAAGATTTAAAATCACTTTTAAATTCTTGCCCGTATCTTTAAAATACGTTTTAAATCACTTTAAATTTTTTCCCATCTCTATTAAAAGATTTTTAAGTCCCTTTTAAAATCTTACCCATCTCTTTAAAATACATTTTAACTCTCTTTTAAATTCTTACCCATCTCCTTTAAAACGTTTTAAAGTCTCGTTTGAAATCTTACCCATCTCTTTAAAATACGTTTTAAATCACTTAAATTATTTCCCATCGCTTTAAAATACATTCTAAATATCTTTTAAATCCTTGTCCATTTCTTTTAAAATAGTTTTGAGCACGTGCACAGGGTTAGGTACTTTTTTTGTTCACGCACAACTTTTAATACTAATATTGCTCCTTTTCTGCTTGAGGTATGAATTTGGAACTCCAGATCTTTTTTTCATCTGCCGTGTACCTTCGTGACGTAATCGTCTTATGGGCTTCCATTTGCTCCTGTCCCTTGTCACTCTTAATATTTTCCCTGTGGGTATCTCTCCCAAACCTTACTCCGCCGTCTATTTGCTCAAGACAATCAAATATGTCGCTCGTTACTTTCCCTTGTCTCTCTTTCCCTCTTCCGTCCTGTGAGTATTAGATTCTCAAAACCCTCCTTTCTCATTACGTGTTCCAGGAACTACACCTGTTCTTCCTCCTGTTAAATATGAGTTTTCTTCTTGTTTTCATCCTCTCCAATATCTTATCCTTGCTCACGTGCTCGGTTCATAGAATCATCCTCTAGATACTTGTGTAGAACCACATTTCTGCTGCCTCGAGTCACTCCTTCATTCTTGAGAAAAGGTTGTTCAACATTCTCTGCCATACAGAAGTACAGATATCGTATAGCAGTTCAGCACTCTTCGTTTTCCAATGATATTTTCCTGTCTCTCAGTACTCTGGCTAGCTTTTAAAATGCATCCTTTGTCATTCCAATGCGTCTTCAGATCTCAATATCGCACTTTTCATACTCTGACGTAACGCTTCCCAGGTATTTAAATTTCTTTAATTAATTTATTTTAGTTTCCCAACCGGTAGTTGTCATTTTCTGGTCTTCTTTTTGCTTCTTTTTTGCTTCAGTCTTCTTGAAGATTATGCTCAATCCTTTAGTCGTGCTTTGTTTTGCTATCTTCTGGAGGAGGTTCTGCATTTTCCATTCTGTGTTTGATATCAGCACTGTCATCTGCGGTGAAGATTGTGGCCACCAATCCCGAATCCTAGCAAGGACTCTCTCTCTCTCTCTCTCTCTCTCTCTCTCTCTCTCTCTCTCTCTCAGAACTGCTTCGTTGTACAGGTTGAATAGATTCGGTGAGAAAACACAGCCTTGGTTTACGACCCTTTCTATTTTGTATACCTGCTGAATTCATTTCCTGTCCGTATGCAAGCAGTTTGTTGCCAATATAAGTTTTCGATTATCGTAATGTCTTTCCCGATAATGTTGAGGTTGCCGTGCTTCTTGAACAAGTCTTCGTGGCGGACTTCACCATATTTCTCTGGGTAGTCCATAAAGCACAGATGCAGGTCCCTCTGCATTTGTATTGCTCTTTCAGATAGCATTCGGAGCATGAATATCGCATTCCTTGTTCCAGTGTCTTTAACAAACCCACACTGTTTTTGTCCTATCTTTGGCCTGATTCTGCTGCGCGCTCTGTTCATCACAATTCATACGATGATTTTAATGTAGCCCATTAAGCTGATTGTTCGGTGGAGTTCACAATACTTTGTACCTGGCTTCTTAGGAAGTGCTGTGAAAATTGATCTGCTTAGGCCCTCCGGAATCTCACCACTGTTGTAGATTTCGTTTATTATTTCTGTGGTCCTGTCTACACCAAAGCTGTCTAAGGTTGTCACCATCTCTATTACAATACCGTCTGGTCCTGTTGCTTTGTTTCTGTTCATTGTGGCCAGTGACGCTTCCACTCCGGTTTTTTAATATTTCTGGTCCGTCGGTATTTCTGCGTATTGCCGGTTGCTCTTTTTTGTCGTGGAAGAGATCTCCGATATACTCGTCCTATCACCGAATAATATTTTTCTTTCTCTAATATGAGTGTTCCGTCCATTGATTTTATTTTAAACATCCTGTTACTGCCTTTTGAGTGTTTTTTATCTTGTTTGTTCTTTTATTTTTTATGCATTTCCCCTTTATTTCTTATGCTCGGTATATCTATTTCTGCGCATTTGTTGTTGAGCCATATTTATTTAGCTTGTCTGCATTTGCTCCTTATTTCCTTGTGTAGTTTCCTGTATTCCGTTCCATGTCTGGTCATTGTTTTCTGTCTCCTTTGCATTATGTCAGGAATCTGTTCAGTGCTCTATTAATTGTTCTTCCGACGTGTTTTTTTCTTTGGGATGATGTCGTTTGCTGATGTCACTAGAGCTTCTCTTAATGCATCCCATTTTGAACCTCCGTTTCCAATTTGTCCTACGTATTTTATTTTTATACTGTTCATGTATATTTCATGTAGGTTCGGGTCGTTCTGTTGTATTGCAGTCTGGAGACGGCGTTTTTAAATCTCCATAGTTTCGTCCTTAGTTTGCATATAACTGATAGGTGTTCTCTTCCGTAGTCAGCACTTGGATAGGTTTTGCAGTGAAGGAATGCGTTCCTGAATCTCTTGTTGATAGCTATATAGTCAATTTGATTCTTCGTTTCTATTCCTGGGCTTCTCCATGTCCATAATTGTCTTGGGTGCTCTTGGATGTTACTGAAAGTAGAGTCATGGAAAGATTTTGTTGAGTTGTTCTAAAACGAATTAGTAATACAATGAAAGCTTCTTTTCTTACATAATTGCTAACAACAGCTTATTTTGGTTAGGATTTTGTATTTTCTTTTTAAATATATGTAGTCATACAATCTATAATAATATCCCTAAATTTCCAGGAACCGGTTCTAAAAAAGTAGGTATTTTAGGAACCTATTCTGCTTATTTTCAGTCTGAGAATGGAAACAGATCACTTTAAAGTATAAGAAAGAATTGAAAAATTTGTATTTATTAAAATATTTCCAGATAGAAATTCTGTTCTCATTATGATTCTCTTCAGAAGTACGATACTTTTCAGCTCTAGAATCATCAGTTGTATTTTCTTAGCCGTATTCGAACTGAATCGAGGCAGTCACAAAGATCCAATGAAAGACTTCTCAAATTTATGGCTAGAAGATTTGCCACATTTTTAACTTTAAGACAATTTATTTTGTCAAAATAAATTATGTTCATCAAAGAAAACAGTATTTTAGCTTCCGCAGAACCTACAGCAATGACATTATATTTTGAGCTATTATCAGTCAGTTAAGTACCATACGTGATACACGGTTGGGCGATCATGTCTCGAAAGAGACATGACTGACAGGGCAGAAGATTATCCCGCAGTAGGTTGCCATTGCTTTCTGCGGTAGACTGGTTGCCGACCAAGGCTATAGAACCCAGGCTGTCCTGTTATTTAACCCATAACTGGAAGGAATAGACGGATTAATACCTTTCCCAAGGGTATTTGCGCGTAAGTGAATGCAATGGATTCAACTGGAATTCGAACTCGGCTCCCCGATTTCTCGTTCCGAGCCGATATTCAATGCACCACAACGCACATCCGTTGAGTTATTATACGTTAGTTATTAATATATAAGATTATTTTCAGATAATCCAACAACCAGTTCGCGAAGTTTCTATAATTTTAAGAATCGTTTCGCACAAACCGGCAGCAAGTCACTTCTACTTAAAACCAATACAAATATTTTATGACATAAGTTCAAAAATATTTCAAAGTACATTCAGCATAAACGAAGAAACTATTGCATTGAAACCTTTGGTTTCCGACATCTTATTTTAACAGATATATTTACCAAAATTACACAAAAATATATTGAAATACTAAAGAGTAAATATGTTCAATAAAATCGCCGGTCGTTTCAACTACAATCTCCCAACGACTTCGGAATCTTCTGCACATCTTCTGATAGGTCTCAATATTTATTTCTGCATAAATCCAAAAATTATGGCATAAGGCCTAAAAGGGGAGGAGTGGAGGGTGGTCTTCAGTTAACTATCCTATATCTAGCTAAACACATTTTGACGCCAGGGGTACACTCGTAGAAGAGAATGATTTAATTAGCTGTTAATTGAGGTGAAAATCTAACTTATTTAGAACAAGCCCCACTCAATGCGAACTTTTAAACTACCTCCTGCGGAGAAATAATCGACCTCCGCTCAGAAACTAAAAGGAACTTCTGATCCAGCTTAGAAACCATTGATAATTTTGAAGAAATCACTTTGAATTTCTCAACTCACTCCATAGAACTTCAAAACTTCACTTTAACTCTGATTCGAGTTAATACGTCCAATTCCGACCAAAAGATAGATTTGGGTCAAAATTCCAATTCAGGTCAAAACATGAGTTCTTGAAAACAATCTCTGCGGAATTTCAAAACTTTACGTCACGAAACCTCTCACTTTAAGTCCGATTCTTGGCTATTTTTAAAGAAATAAAATTTATTTCTTCAATTCACAAAATTAGTGTTTCTTTAAACTGAATTTAACACATTTTTTTAATTCACTCAGTTTGTGTTATTTTAAACTAAATATAAATTAGAAACTTAATATCTAATCTAAACTTATCTATAAATGGAACTTTGTCTGTGTGTGTGTCCGTTACCTATAGACTCCGAAACGGCTGAAACGATTTTCTTAAAAATTTACACAGTTGTACTATATGCGTCTGCGAGTGTTCTTAGCTAGGTTTTGTGTCGAGGTACCCCCTGATAAATTTCGATAATCGAAAAAATCGGGTTATAGAAGGAGTGGTCCGATTTTAATTCAAATTTGATACACTCATAGAAAAAGACATAAGAAACGATATTCAGAAGTTTCGAGGTTGCAGTTTTTACAATAGTGCAGAAAATCGATAATATATATATATATATATATATATATATATATATATATATATATATAAAAGGCAAGATGTTTGTGTTTGTGTGTCTGTTTATCTGCCTGTATCTGTATGTCTGTATTTTTTCAGACCTTTTATTTTAGTTTTTGCTTCGGGTTTGGCTCTAAGTAGGTATAATTGTAGTTCTTAGTCTCAGCCATGATACCATTTACTCAGAGGATTTATTTAGCCTTCAAAATTCAGTTTACGACGAAAAAACGTATTTGATATCGACACCAGGAAATCAAAATTTGACTTACATCCATTCATTTTTCTTTCAGTCTAAGGTTTCACTTTAACTGGAAACAACTATTGCTTTTTATTCTTTCGTGCCAACGTCCAAAGAGTCTGAGCTACCATGGATTAGTTTTAAAGTTTTCATTACATCCAAGCAACGCCGGGCTATACTTCTAGTCACTAATATTTTAAAGTTATTTTAAAATTTTAATCTTCCCTCAAAATCTGGCCACGAATCCCAATGCTGAACAATCAAGCAACAAAAGAAAGGCAGATTTTCAATCCCTTGATAATCGTACTTTCAAAATGTATATATCCATGGAGAGCTAGTGGGACTGGAAGTTAGACGGGTTTCAATTTGCCATTTATATATTCATATGGCCTTCTATATTTACAAATTATAATGTAATCCAGTTGGTAACTTCGATGTGGTGTAAGGTTTAATGAACCCGTCGCTCTAGATCAATTACTGCTGACGACGGAGTTCGAGCGTCACTGGGTATCCATATGTTCGACCTTACGAGACATCTAAACTACGCTTAGTAAATAGCTATAACGTCATACAGTTAGGACACTTCAGTGTGGTGTACTGGTTAACAAGCTTGTTCTGCTGGATTAGTTACGAGTAGTGAGTTTGATTCCCATTAAGTGCCACATTATTGAACCTTTGTTCCAAATCTAATCTACGCTTTGTAAATCGTTATAACGTGAAACAGTCACAAATCTAAAAAAATTTACTGTGCCAATCTGCAAGAGGATGCTAAAAAGTTATCTTATCGATGCAATGCCACAAATTTCTTCAGAAGTTAATATACTAGTTTGAAAAATCATAATTATCATTTTTTTCTTATTTGTAGGTTATTAAGTCTCGAACAGTTAAAATAATCCAATCAGTAACTCTTTGTTGTTGAAAAAACAACAACGACTACTAGCGAGATTTATTGTATAAAATACAATTTTGGCACAAGGCCAGTGTCTGGGGGGAGGGAACTGAGGTTGGTCATCAGTAACTAATTTATATTCCAGCTAATCAGAATCATGACTTATTCACTCTTTCCATTCGCCATAAGAACGCATCCATCGAAAAGCAATCCACCATATACCCAAATACCTCATACTTTCACTATTTATTGTATTAAAGTACAATTTTGGCACAAGGCACAAGGCCAGCGTTTTAGGGGGCATAAAACTGAGATTGGTCATCAATAACTATCCTATACCTAGCTAATCAGAATCCCCACCCAATCACTCTTTACAATTTTCAATTCACCATAAGAACCCATCCATCATCAATCAATCTGCCATATACCAAAATACCTCAAACATTTAGAGAATCTAAAAAAGAATCCCCCAAATGAATTTAAAAAAAAAATCCTTATGTACAATATGGTTACAAAATATATAAAAAATTATACATGATATGCAATGAAAGGGGAGGGGGTATGAAGCCAAATATCCAAACCAAAAATTTCAACATAATATACAAAAATAAATAAATTGATGTTGGACCCGTCAAACCCGGAAAAATAAAGAGGCCGCTGTATTCTGTCGTTTCAGACAAACAACGAAACTAGTTGATGTATGCCTCATACCTCCCACGAAAAGGAATTAAATCGACTTCTCTCATATTCGTGTTCTTTTTTTTTTTTATAACGAAAGACGTTATCAGCATTAAACTATACATCGCAAATAAAACGACCCCACCGCGCCAACACTTTTTTATTACTAAACCGCGCACGGCCTACTTGGTCTCTTTTGACACTGACAGGTAAGTTCATAATTTTAATCTGTTCTTTTCATATTCCTGGCCACCACTTGTTTTTTGTTTTTTTTAACACGATTTTCGACCCGACCCCTGTACAATGTATTTATGTTAGGCAACTCTGTAGATCCAGTTTTCTTAGTGATGGGACAAAACTGTTTCAGTATTGTGTAACAAACAATTTACACAAACTGATATTATTCACTAATCCAAGTAAAAAAGTTACATGTCAACAAAAAGAAACCGAACAATTAATATTGTTCGGTTTCTTTTCTAATAAAATGTTTGTTTATTAAAGTAAAAATAATTTCTTTCTAATAAAATGTCTATTAAAGTAAAACTGCGTTTTACTTTAATAGACATTTTTAATCCCTAACCTTGAGACTGAGTGAATAGTAGAAATATCTGATCTCTGTGCAGCCATGGATAAATAATACATGTATTTATTAAAAAATATTATTTTACGCCTCCTGCCATGGAAATTTCCGGTAGATGAAGGTCGAGGGCCAGGAATGCAGTTCATGTATTCTAAAGTCGGTACCTCCACTCCATTTTCGATACTTAAGTTTTAAATTGAATTTTAAAAAAATGAAACATTCTCTTCAAACTTTAATTTTAACTACATAATTAAATTTACTATTTCAATTGAACAAAATACTCTGGGATATTTGAAACAGAAATTATATTCATTGGAATGTAAAATTGAGTTTATTTTCAATTTTTCAGATCTTTTTTTTTTAAATCTTGCAAAATAAAAATATACATTTCTCACTCATTATTTTTAGAAAATTAACAAATTTAAAGTTAAAATAATCTGATCTGAAACAAATATTACTTCTTTATGGCATGAAATATGGAATAAAAGCATTTCTTAATCACAAAGGAGGTCTGACTCTTTCATCTTTCAAGTAGGCAATGACTGCACCTGTTAGTAATTCATCTGGCGGTATGGTGACCAAAAATTGACCTAATCCGAGTGAACGTTTTGTAAGGTGGAACACGTGACCTTTTAATGACAAGTCTCTATGTTTCTATAGTAAGAAAAAACGTGCAGTTTAACACACAAATGAAAAAAGCTTTAAAAATTATTTTAAAAACCTTAATTTTAAATGATTTGTATTAAGCTTTTGAATTTTCGATTTGTAAATGTCTTTTTAATGAATTAATAACCGCAGACGTAACTAGAAGAAATTTAAAAGATGTTTGAATCTTTAATTAGCAAAGAAAAAAAATGAAAACAATTCTTACAAAAAAGTCATTGTTCATCGAAATGTTTTATTTTTCTACTTCAGAATATGATATCCTAAAATTATATTATTTATAAAATCAAAACTTTATCTACATTAAAATGTTTTAATGGATTTTTGATTTTACTACTCGGAGATTGTCGGAAAATGATCTCGGAATTAAGATACAATTCCATGACTTACATTCCCCTAATAAGTCCAGAATTTAACTAATAAAAAGTATTGTATAGATAATGTATTTCTAGAAGTTTTACGCAATTAGTGTGTCTAAGGGGGGGGGGAAAAATGTAAAAAAAAATACATATATTATTATCATGATTTTCTAAAAATAATAATTGCATAAATAATTTCATTCATTTGAAAATAAGTCCTGAAAGTTTCATTAAAATCAAACAATTAATTGATTTTTGCCAGAATTTCCAAATTAATGTATTTCAACGCCAAAAAACGAAATAAAGAGGCCGCTGTATTCTGTCGTTTCAGACAAACAACGAAACTAGTTGAAAATGTCATATTATACATGACATTTTCCCTTTATAGGCATATTACGTGAACATGAGATGAATCGCTGACGGAAAACAAAAAATGAAATTTTAACGCAATTTTCGAAGGTGTTAGAAAGATTTAAAAAATGTAAAAATAATGGCAACAAAATTTGATCTTTCCTCTTGATAATAGCATATGATAAACATTTTGATGATAAAACTTTGTTTGTGCCCTTTTAACATCATGCTATGCAGTTTTTCGATAACTTATTAAAAGCGCCTAGTCTAAAATAAGGAAAACATTGATTTTTAAACCTCCGCTTCCTCGTGGCTATATCCATGATCCTGAAATAGTTATAAAAGTAAATCCAGAGGGAAAACTGAGTAGAGCCCCGACGGTGGTTGTCTATCAACACTGACAACTTTGCAGTAACTCATTTACCAAAATATAATACCCTGTATTAAGATTTTGTCGGTACGGACAAGAGTTTGGGTGGAAGGGGGCATGTATTCTGGGTAGCGATGGCGCCAGTGAAGAAATTCCCTACTGCTTTGTAGGTTTTGCCTCTTTAACTTTTTGAAAGGAAGAGCAAGGTAACCTCAATCCCAAATGCAAAAGGAATTCTGCCTTGAGCGTCACCATGAAACACATTTGTGAGATGGAGGAAATTGTTGACCACACAGCCACACAAAATGCGTTAACTGCTTAAATTCGGTATATCCATTTATTCGCTGAAAAAACAGCATAGCGTTATGTCAAAAGGACTCAAAATTAATAAAAACTAAGTTTTATCATCAAAACGTATATGAAGATTTTTCATTATTTTTTAATACGTTCTAATTTTCAATTTTTTTTTTTTTTTGTCAGCGATTCACACGATGTTTACTAGAGCTTACTACTATGGCAAACATATTACGCAACGGCCTTTCTTTCTTTTCTTTTTTTTTTTTTTTTTCGTAGAATGACACATCCCATCAAATTTGAAATTCTTGCAAAAATCAAATAATTATCTGAATTTAATACATCTTTCAGGACTTACTCACGCATGAATTAAGTTATTTATGCAATTATTATTATTTTTAGAAAATCTTAACTTTTTTTTACATTTGTTACTCTCCCTCTTGCTTCGATTTCAGCAAATTTCTAGAAATTAAATACCGATTACAATTCTTGTTTTAATTACTTAATTGAAGATCTCCTTGGGGAATGTAAATCATTTATTTTTTATTATTTATTTATTTTATTTATTTTTTTATTTTTTACAGAGCCAGTTTTCCAAAAATCTGCTCCGAATAGTAAAATGAAAATGCATTAAAACTATACCATTTTTAATTTAGACAAACTTTTAATTGATTTTATAAATATATATTAGCGATATCATATTCTGAGATAAAAATTTTCGAAGTGTAATGAATTTTTATGAGAAATGTTTTCCATCTTTTTTTTTTTTGCTAACTCTGATTTATGCTCTGGATATCAGCTCGGAACGAGAAATCGGGGGGTCGAATTCCAATTTCAGCCGAATTCATTGCATTCACTTACGCGCAAATACCCTTGGGAAAGTTATTAATCCGTCTCTTCCTTCCAGTTATGGGTTAAATAACAGGACAGATTGGGTTCTATAGCCTTAGTCGGCAACCAGTCTACCGCAGAAAGCAATGGCAAACTACTGCGGGATAATCTTCTGCCCTGTCAGTCATGTCTCTTTCGAGACATGATCGCCCAATCATGTATCACGTATGGCACTTAACTGACTGACTGATGATTTATAACGTTTCAAACATTGAAATTTCTTCCGGTTATTTCTGCAAAAGCTTGCTACAAATCATGTAGCATTAAAAAAATTTTAAATAATTTTTATGTTAAATTTCACTTTTTCATTTTAACTTTTAGTTATGAGAATTATTAAAAGGTCACGTGTTTAAAGGGTTGTTCTCACAAAACGTTCTCTTAAATTTCATAAATTTATATAAATTCTGGTCAAACCTTATTTAGCCAGATGCGTGAAATGATAAATGACTGGCTGTCACCAGCTACTTCAAGGATCGGAAAAATTAGAGCTCCGTGATTAAGAAATATTTTATGCTATAAAAAACAATATCCGTTTCAAATTAGATTAATTTAAATTTTCCAAAAATAACATGTCACAGATGTTTTATTTTTACAAGATTTTTAAAACCAAGAATTAACTTTTGTTTACAAATGTGTTAATAGCTTAAAAATGGCTGAAAAATTAAGAGTTAAAATTTTAGATTCCATTAAATATAGTTTGTGTTTGGAATGCACCAGGGTATTTTCCTTACTGAAAATAGTAAATTTAATCATTTAGCTTTTAATTAAACTAGAATTAAACGTCAAGAAGTTTAAAACTTGCATATCGAATATGAGTGGATGTACCTAGAAATTAGTTAATGTCTTGGAAATGATTGACCATTATAACCGTAGTTCAAAAATCCATTATAACGAATTCATATATGTCACTTGCAAAATCGCGTTGTGAACTTTTTTTTTCTAACCCATATTGTAATTTGTGACTTTTTTTTTTCTGTGACTTGAACTTCTGTTACTTTACAAATCAACCGTGCATGGAATACTGCTGCCATATATGGTCAGGCGCCCCTGCCGTTCATCTCAGTGTTCTCGACAGGCTCCAAAGGAGAATCAGTAATGTGATAGGTACCGACTTGGCGGCTCGACTACAGCCACTTCCCCACCGACGAAACGTGGCTTCCCTTTGTCTATTCTATAAATACTTTCATGGCTTCTGCTCGAACGAACTTAAGTCACTGGTGCCGCCTCAACAGGTGTTTACTCGTGCAACCAGATTGGCAACTGGGTCCTACCCATTCACAGTTAGGTTAGCCAAATGCAGACGACAATTCTACTACTGCAGCTTCTTCTCTCGCACTTCCCGCCTGTGGAACTCGCCCCCATATTCTTGCTTTCCTAACGGCTACAACCTCCAGGAATTTAAATGCAATGTCAATACTCATCTATTAACCACTTGATTCTAGTTCTTTCCCCACCCCGTATATCCTTTCCTTTCTCTCCACCTTTGAAACTGTCATCACACCTGCATTCTCATCCTTCTATTGCTCCTTTCTAACTGGTTCGTCTTCCTCTTCACTCACTTCTAATTAATCTTTTTACACTTGTGTAGCCCCCTGCACATCAGTAGCATTACCGCCTTGCTCGAGGTGATACGATTCAAAAAAAAATTTCTTTGAGTCGTCAGTCATTTACATGACATACGTGATACACATTTGAGCGATCGTGCCTTAAATGAGACATGACTCTCGGGGTAGATTTTCTCGCAGTAGGTTGCCATTTGTTTCTGTGGTAGACTGGCTGCTAACCACGACTATAGAACCTAATCTGTCCTCCTATTCAACCAATAGAAAGAGGGAGAGAAGAGATGAATTAATACCTTTCGTACGGATATTTGCGCGAATTCAATGAACTCAACTGGAATTTGAACTCTACT
This sequence comes from Ascarosepion bandense, assembly GCA_037127315.1. Lineage (NCBI taxonomy): Eukaryota > Metazoa > Mollusca > Cephalopoda > Sepiida > Sepiidae > Ascarosepion > Ascarosepion bandense. The sequence continues at coordinate 398,973 of JBBBDQ010000252.1, forward strand.
CTTCAATTTCTCATTCCGAGCCGATATCCATTGCACCACAACGCAGATCCTAAAAATATCCTTTGGACCATCAGTCTTTAAAGACATGACTGACTGGGCAAAAGATTTTCCCGCAGTAGCTTGCCATTAATTTCTGCGGTAGACTGGTTGCCAGCCAAGGCTATAGAACCCAATCTGTCCTGTTATTTAACCCATAACTAAAGAGAAGAAACGGGTTAATTCCTTTCCCAAAGGTATTTGCGTGTAAGTAAATGCAAGGAACTCAATTGGAATTCGAACTCGGCTCTTCGATTTCTCGTTCCGAGCCGATATCCACTGCACCAGAACGCGCATATCCCATTACACCATTTTTTAGATCTTGTTTTCTTCCTTCGTGTTACTTCAACTCAAAGTTGTCCCTATTGAACATACATTTATCCCTTACCCCCTACCATGGAGATTTTTTTAAGTGACAGCATTAAGACTTATTAGTATTTAACATGGGCTTTTAGCGTTTTATTTTATAGCTTTTATCGACTCACGATTTCGTCTTAACATAAAACATATCTTCATGTCCGGATTTCGTAAGCAAATAATTTAAACCTGGTAGAAATAAATGGTATCAATTTCATACGCAAGGTTTAATTTTTGTTGCAATAAAAATACTGTTTTTTCGTTTTAAATTGCTAATCAATTGGAGAAAGTACTGCCAAAAACAATGGAAGGGACAAATTTAGAAGTATTAGAACAAAATTTAAGGTAACTTCTGTGCCATAACCCGTCAGAATTTTAGCGATCATGGCTCTCCCAAACTTCCGATCTTGTGTAACTCTTACTATACCGTGTACAAGTTAAATTTAGCATTAATACGAATAATCCTCAAATTGTAATCTTCACAATTTTTGCATTATCAAAACAAATATTTAAAATATTTTGTCCACCATTGTGAAAGGTGACAAAAAAAGTTTTCAAAACACACGCGGGTCTACTTTTGTACAGAAGTACCTGTTTTTTTTTTTGTTTGTTTTTTTATTATTATTATTATTCATCTCGGTCTCTGATTTAACGCCCATTTACACAAGCTCTTTATAGAAGTTACTCGGTGCATTCCTCTAGTCCAATATTTCTTAACCAAGGGTGCTTACCATCCCTAGAGGTGACATATCGATTTCCATTGGGGGGGGGGGGGGCGAGGATACTGAATTATTAGGGTTTGTTTATTAAGGAAACACTCAATCTGAGAATGACAGTTTACTTTCTAGAAATTTAACCAATAGCTACAATCTTGCATCAGTTAAATGCGATACGTGAGAAACGCTTTTTTGATTCATAACTGGCTAGGTAGATGTTCCCGCAGTAGCTGAGAATTTCTTTCTGTAGTAGACTGGATGCCAACCACAGCTTTAAAATCCAATCTGTCCTATTTAATCTGTAGTTGGATAAAGAGGTAAATTCGTATCTTTGTCAAGGGTGTTTGCGCGCAAGTGAACGTTCTTCTTCTTCTTCTATGTTCCCTATCCCTGGTGGCTCTGAGCATGCCTTCTTCTGTTACATCATGCAACCCTCGTTCCGTCATCCACCTGATTAGGTCCTTCAAATATGTTATCCGCTACTTTCCCTTGTCTCTTTTTCCCTCGTTCCTCATTGGATGTCCCAGGAACTTCAACTGTCTCTTCCTGATGCTCAGTATTAATTTCCTTTTTGTTTCCATCATTTCCAAGACCTCATCATTGCTCACATGCTCGATCCATGATATTCTCAGCATCCTTCTGTAGAACCACATTTCAGTTGCTTCAAGTTTTTCCTTCATCTTTGATGATATTGTCCAGCATTCACTGCCATATTGAAGGACGGACAGCACGTACTCTCTTCCTTGTTTCTAGCGAAATTGTCCTGTTTCTTAATACCTTACTCAACTTCTGGAATACTTTCTTCACCATGCCAATTCACCTTTGGATCTCTGTGTCGCACTTTCCGTCTTCTGTTATAACACTTCCCAGGTATTTAAATTTTTGTATCTGCTTGATTCTGGTATCCTCGACCTGTATTTGGCATATTGGCTGCCCTTTTTACTGGTGACCATGCATTCGGTTTTCGTGCAGTTTATTTCTAGTCCTTTCTTGTTACTGTCTTCAGATACCTTCTGTAGGAGGTCTTGTAGTTTCCTTACAAGTGAACATTACGAATTCAAATCCGAACTCGCCCCCGCCAAAAAAAAAAAACAAAACAAAAAAAAAAAAAAAGAGCGGTAATTGCTGGAAACGCTACTGTGTGAAGTTTTTGATAAATGGCTGAATTGCAACTCGACCATTTTTGAATTGCTTTTGCTTACATACCGTTTTTTATACGTATGGGTGGTGTAAATACTTATAAATATAATTAAAATCTCGTTAATATTTTCAGAAAAAATTTTGAATTATATGAAAGTATGCCTTTATTCTTGTTGGGTTAGTCCATAATCTACTAAAGACAGCTGACGTAGACTCGAGTTATAGTCAATAATTTTTGTTATTTACGTGTAAGATTAATATAGTTTTTCATCAATTTTGGAAGGGGAGGGCAGAATTGGTTGATGCTTTTAAAAGGGTGCTCACAAGGAGAAAAGGTTAAGAATCACTGTCTAGGGCATCATGAAATGAACAGAAACTATTTAATTTAATATTCAACGAAGTAATAGAGCGTGAAAAATCTTTTTTTTCTTTTTTTTTTTAAATTACAAGACTCAAGTTTTGGATACTTCTTGACAACACATCTTTTATTCTTTTCGTGGTCGTTAATAAACTCAACGTAAAAAAAGTCACAATTGTGGCTGAGAAAGTCACAACTTGATTTTGCATGTGACATGTTTTGTGTACATGAACACCATTATAGCAGGTTTACGGTCTTAACACGTTGAAACACGATCATCGAAGTTAAGCAACGCCAAATCTGATCAGTATCCAGATGAGACTACTTTGGGGATATCAGGTGCTGTAAGTTTGTAAGTGGGAGTGGTGTAATGGATAACGGTTCGAAATTGTAGATTAGAAAACAGTTTCAATTTCAATCAGGCTCGATATATTTACTTATGCGCAAATAATCATGATAAATTATTGATCTACTTTTATCCCCACTCGTATGGCTTAATTTGTAGGAGTTGAATCAGTAACTCGTTATCTTAAAATTGCCTTTTCTAAAGATATGTTCTGGTTTTAAATAACCTGAAAAAGGTGGAAAAGCCGTAAAAAAAAAAAAGAAAAAAAAGTCAACTAACCATTGTTAATTGTTGATCCCTAATTCAAGATTTCCCCCTCTTCACACTTCAGGATAGGGGTTTAAAACAAAAGAAAAACAGAAAAAAAGTGCTAAAATTGTCCTGTTTATTTCCCTCTCCGTCGTGAATTTTTTCCTGGATTCATTTCTTTATGCCTTCCATTTAACTACAGTTTTGCGATATTCACAAGGTCAAAAGTAGATAAATCCAATTAGAGTAGCTAGATCTATCTATCGTCCATCTCTTTCCTCGAGTTATGAGTTAAATAACAGAACAGATTGGGTTCTATAGCCTTGGCTGGCAACCAGTCTACCGCAGAACGTAATGGCAACTTACTGCGGGATAACCCTCTGCCTAATCAGTTATATCTCTTTCGAGACATGATCGCCCAAGCGTGTATCACGTATGGAACTTAAATGTCGTCATTGAGTGCCTCTACTTTCGGCCTTGTGCTACCTCTTAATTTACATTTAGAAAAACATCATTCACCCACAGTAATTGTTGATCGGGACGGTATACTAGAAGTTCTCAGCCTAACTATGAATTCTTTTTTTATATTTACAGTTACGTTTGACTATTTCGACGGTAAAAAAAAGGGGGGGTGAGATCTTGATGCCAATTTAGTAGCACGAATCAAAACATGGCGTCAGTGTACCAGAGGGAGAAGGAAGCTCGTCAGAGCAATTTCTATAAATACTTGTAGAAAAGACAGAGGGAAGATTTACAAAATGTCCATCTATCCATTTTTATGTATCAAAATATTGGTGGGTAACGGAATAACAAAATGGGGAAAAAATTAAGGAACACATTTCGTTCTTTTTAATGTTTTTTTTTTGTTTTTTTTATCATCTCACCCCAAGCAAGGCATTCTGCCACTATTGCGCAAGGGGTTACATAGGTAAAAGTGATGAGAAAGAGGGGCTAGTTATAGGAAATGTCAGGAGGAGGGTAATAGACGGATGAGGATACCGAGGATGGGGGGAGAGTAGATGAAAAAAGAGCTTGTGAGAATGGATGCGAGTTAGTGTGATAGATGTCTATTGACCTTGCATTTAAATTCCTGTAGATTGTAGCTGTCGGGAAAGCAAGTATATGAAAGGGAATTCCACAGGTGGGAAGTGAGAGAAAAGAAGCTGTTAAAGTAGAAACCGGTTAAATTTTATCAGTTTCACTGTAAAAGGGTGAGTGAGACCTAGTTGCTAATCTTGTAGCTCGCGTAAATTCATACTTAGGGGGCCCCAATATCTAAGTTCATTGGAGCAGAAGCCGTGAAAGTATTTATAAAAGAGGCACAGGAAAGCCATGTCACGCCGGTGTGACAGCAACTGCAGCCGAGCTGCCAAGTCGGTACGTTTTTATAGCTGAAAATATATATGTCGTGGTGAAGATGTGTGCAAATACAAACTAGAAACACTGGTTCATGATTATGTAGAAATTCTATTTACCTGAGCTTCCCCCACAGAGGCAGATGTGACATATGGTGTTTTTACTGTAGGTTTGCCCTTTCGTCTACATATGGGCCAAGGATAAAAATTGCCCAGTCTCCCCGATCACTGTCCAGATTGGTGTTGATATTACACTGGACCTGACTTCGCTTGATGCAATGAGGAAGGTGCTGCTGGGTGGGAGTAACTGGAACTAGGCACCTTCTCCCACCGCAAGTAAGAACAGATACTACGCTTTGTACCGAGATGAAATAATGAAGATGAAAGGACTGTAAACTTAAAAATTTTCCAATTTTTCTACTGTCCGATGTGTCCAAATGCTGAGCCAGTTTTATTTTAGTTTCTCCAGAGTTTTTTATTTTTACTTTTTTAAAACAACACCGTTAAAAGAAATGTCCAACAATGCAACAGGTTTTGTTAAGGTGAAATGTAATAAGCTGGACGTAAAATTCACATGCAACGCAAAAAATAAAAGCGGGAACTAAATGAATTCGGTTGAGCGTTAGCGTCTTAACACGACGGATGTCAGAAATTTTCAAATATGGCGACTGAGCCACTGGTCACTGATTTAATCAACAAATTTAATCAGCTTCGAACAGGATTAATTTTGAGATGTGCGACCTCTATATAGGTATCGGTGTCAACTATTTGTTATTTTTCATACTCAGCGAAATTTAGTAAATGTAGTTCTTGACTAAGCTGGATTTGGTAAGGCTCGAGACCAATTCTGTGAAAATAATGTTCAAATATTGGGTTGCGTTTCAAGTAAGATGGCCTACAAGTCTTGAAAATCGGTATTCTAAGTTCCGGTTACACATCGACCGTCGCTACTGTGAATGTAGACAAATATCTAAGACTCCAAGCAAATCCGAATTGTTAGAGCGATTGATTACATTGGAATTTTTATTCTGTTAAAAAGACAGGAGGTTAAATAGTGCCTAGATATTGTTTTACCAAGTCCCTGAAGATGAGGGCTGAATTTCCTTAAAAATTATCATTTTCTATTGTTATTTTTACATATTTAACATTGGACAACAACTTACTGCAATCAACATGGGTGTTTTTGTTTTTTAATTTAACTAGTTACATCATTATAAGGATGCACCTTGTGGTTATCAACTCGGAAGGTTAAAAACGGGCAGCCGAGTTGGAATTCCAGTAGAATTCGTTGCATTCACTTTCGCGCAAATACCCCTGGGAAAGTTATTAATCCGTCGCTTCTCCCTCCAGCTATGAGTTAAATAGCATAACAGATTGGGTTCTATAGCTTTGGCAATCAGTCTACTGCAGAAAGTAATGGCAAACTACTGCGGGAAAATCTACTCAGTCAGTCATGTCTTTTTCAAGATATGATCGTCCAAGCGTGTATCACGTATGACACTTAAGTGATCGAGTTATATCATAATTGTTTATTTGATGAGCAAGTGTTTTAATTACCTTTCTTTACATTGAGAAAAACTATTTAACGTGTAGTATTAGTCGTTAATTAAAACTCATGTCTATAAATGAATTATTTATATATATATATATATATATATATATAAACTGCATTCAATACGTTTGCATGAGTTCATCTGTCGAAGTTAAAAATGAAACAGGGTATTATGTTGAGAAAGCTGACTGAGAAAGCTTAATCGAAACATCGTCAAGTCCTCATGAGTAGCACTGAGCTGCTCTCTCTCTCTCTCTCGCTCTCTCTCTCTGTGTTTCTCTCTCCTCACCTCTCTCTCGCCCCCCTCCCCCCCCCCTCTCTCTCTTGCCCCTCTCTCTCGCCCCTCCCCCTCTCTCTCTCTTGCCCCCTCTCTCTCGCCCTCTCTCTCTCTCTCTCTCTGCCCCCTCTCTCTCTCTCTCTCTCTCTCTCCCCCTCTTGCTCTCGCCCCTCCCCTCTCTCTCTCTCTTGCCCTCCCCCTCTCTCTTTGTTTTAAGAGCAGGAGAAAAAGGAATAACCATGACTCAGTCCATCTTTTTACAATTTAAGAATAAATTCATTGCTAATAATATCCTAATAACGATTTTTGCCTTGTTCCTTCAGTACTAGAGTGATCATGGTTCTTCACGTCTTCCTATAACTAAGACGCTGTAAGTTCACTGCTCCTCTTTAGCGTTATACTTGTAATTTCGGGTTCCGAACAGTTCCATCGACACAATTACATTTACAAGACTTTGGTCAACCCTTGGTATACTATGCATACGCTTTTCCGAGTATAACGCACACTGGTATCACCTCCGTAGGTTAATAAAATCTCTACCGCGGTGATGACCATTGGACTTGGTTCTCATGATCACAAATCGAACGTTCCAACCACTCGATTACGATCTCGCACACATCTACAGGGGGTTCTGCAAAAAATGTACTCACTTTTTGGATTTAGTCGTCATTCCAAAATATTTAAAAATGTTTAAATTTAATTTCATGGCATTAAATTAAATAAAAATTAATCTTACTTGCAAGTCAATAAACACTGTATTTGTTGTCATTTAAAGAGTGACTACATTGTATCGGTGATGCCACACACACATACACACAGTATTCACCACAAAATAAACTCGCTTTTTAAATGACGTTTAAAGTGATAAAATCTATCAAACAATTTGTGCCATAATTATTTGGCCAACCCAGTGTTTTAAAAAAATTATGTATTTCACACTATTTTTTATTATTTATTGCCAAGGGAATAATTGTAAATGAAAATATAATGGTTCTTTTGTTAATACTGCACAATAACATGTGCATCAAATGAATTTATAAATATGTAATAATTACGTATATTGCAGTTTCTCCAATGAAAAAAATGAAGAAAATTTAGGGTGATTCGAAGAAGTTCATCTTTCCTTCCCTGCCTTGTAAAATTTTGCAAGGTAATAACAAAAGAACCATTTTATTTTCATTTGGCAATAAATACTAAAAATAGTATGAAATACATTTTTTCTTAAAAAAAAAAAAACTGGGGTGGACTAATAATTATGGCAGGTATTTTATATATATATATATATATATATATATATATATATATATGAATATGAATTGAGTGCTGTGTTAATAAAAGTGCTCGATGTAATATAACGGAGTTATTAAGCATACATTTATAAATATACATATTCTTCGTCAGTGGCACGATATGGCGTTTCATACACTATCTTTAGGTGCTGAATAGACACTGACAATTACAGAATTTAAATTTTAAAATTTTTCATTTTAATCTTGTCTATATTAAATACTATATATAATGGAATGTGTCATGTTTCTATTTCATTCATAATTGACTAGGAAACACGTTGCAATTACTTCCTGCTGTAGACTTGTTGCCAACCCAAAACTATATAGAACCTCATCTGATCTGTTATTTAATCCATAGCTGGAGGGAGAGGAGATGGATTTCTTCAGGGCAGTTGGGCATAAGTAAATGCAACGAATTTAACTGGAATTCAAAATCGACTCTCCGATTTCTCGTTCCGAACCGATATTCACTGCACCACAATGCACATTTTATAGATATGAGGATTACGAGCTTTTCTTTATCTATATGTTATGGACTACGCCAGCATTGCCAGATAATTTTAAGACTTAAATCATGTAAATCGCAATATTGATTCAGCACCTGAACATTGCGTGGTGCATGAAACTTTGAGTCGAACTACCAGTGAGGAATAGGAATAACTTTTAGCGTGACCGTTGATGAAATATCAACATAAAAAATATTGACAAGGAATTTTACTTCATAAATGAACGGTAAAAGATGTGTATACATACGTAGGCGAATATTGTTGTTCGTCAGAATTAAACATATCCTACTATAGAGAAGCGTATTAAAAAGAAAAAAAAACGATGATATAGTCAAATCTTAATCGCTTTAGCATAAACAGTTTAAGCATTTTCCAAAGGCCATTTCGTGAAACTAAATCAGTGCCGGTAACGAAAGATGTTCCGTTAAATGCCCGAACCGGCATTTAACGGGTAATTTACTTATACAAAAATACATTTCTCTAAATGAGTGAATAAACTTAATCTCTAAAATTAGTGGGGGGAAAATACTTCAGCTTCTAAAAATCTTCACATGTTGTGAATCAATATTAAATCCAATGAGTTTATGCAGTGTCTGTGAAAAAATGCTTTTCTCTAGATTTGCTCTATATATTTAGCGAGTATAGGGAAATTAATATGCATAACGCAAGTCTAATTGATCTATTAAAATACGGGGTGGGAAGGGTTTAATCATTTTCCCCTAATCAAGGGAATAAAGTCCCTACGACGCAAGGGTTACTTTCTTAGAGAATGATAAAGAAAAATTATCGTGGAAGAGAGAGAACAATAAAAGGATGGGAATTAAGACAAATGATGGCGCAGTGGATATCGGCTCGGAACGAGAAATCGGGGAACCGAGTTCGAATTCCAGTTAAATTCATTGCATTCATTAACGGGCAAATACCCCTGGGAAAGATATTAATCCGTCTCTTCCCTCCAGTTATAGGTTAAATAATAGGAGAGATTGGGTTCTATAGCCTTGGTCGGCAACCAGTCTACCACAGAAAGCAATGGCAACCTACTGCGGGATAATCTTCTGCCCAGTCAGTCATGTCTCTGTCGAGACATGATCGCCCAAGCGTGTATCACGTATGGCACACAACTGACTGATAACGATTGATACTGCATTTAAATTTTTGAAGAACAAATTTGTTTGGAAAGCAACAATCTACAAAATTGCTGAAAAGTTTTCGGTGGTTTCCAAACTATTTCTGGCTTCTGCTCCGACGAACTTAAGTGCCCACTCTACAAGAATTTACTCGTACAACCAGACTGGCAATAAGGTCCAACCCATTCACAGTTAGATCAACCAAATGCAGCCGACAATTCTACTCCATCGGCTTATTTTCTCGCACTTCCAGCCGGTGGATCTCCCTTCCATGTAATTGCTTTCCTGCGGCTACAACCTCCTGGAATTTAAATGCAATGTCAATTCCCATCTCTTAGCCACTTGACTCCAGTTCCTTTCTACATCATCCCGTATATTTTGTTCTTTTTCTTTCTCTCTACCCTCGCAACTCTATTCACACCTGTGTTCCCATCCTTCTCTTGCCCTTTCTCTGACACCCCTTGTAACTGGTTCGACTTTCTCTTTACTTTTCTTCCTAAATTTATACTCTTACGTAGCCCCCTGCGCATCAGTGGCGGTACCACCTTGCTTGGAAGGAAAGGATTAAAAAGAAAATTGAAAAAAAATAACTTTTCACTACATTTCGTATGTTTTTATCCTATAAATCTTCATACGTTTTATTTTTGAGATGCTATGAAAAGGTTTGGGTAATTTAAACAAATTGATCACACAGTTCATTTGTTTTTCGGTTTCTTTTGCGTCTCGCTAGATATTTGATTCATATATGGGAATTACGACACTAGAACACCATTATCTATTACGTTTTTATTCAATTTGCCCGTAGTTCGGCTTGGAATCATGACTTGAATTATAGGTATGCCATATTTTTTTTGTTTTGTTTTCTTCTCCGTTTTTGCCCAATATTTTTGCTTAATTTTAAAACATTTCATGTCTAACTGTACGTCTGATTTTCTTTTTAGAAAAATTTTTTGACTGGACTTTTAACGAAGTTAAAACTTAATAAGTCACTTTTTCTTTTTTTGAAATCTTTAACTTTTTTTTTGTTCTCAATTGAATTAGATAGACTTAGCTATCGCCCAGTTCACACTCCACCCATATCTATTGAACAGGTGAAGAGGCTTATCCCTTGTTTCCTGTTTAGGATGCGGTTTCCGGTTTTTCTCTTTTCTAATCTTCTCATTTTGTTTTTTTGTTTTTTTTTCTTCTTTCAATTGGAGTAGATAGACTAAACTATCGCCCGGTTCACACTCCACCCACATCTATTGAACAGGTGAAGAGGCTCATCCCTTGTTTCCTGTTTAAGATGCGGTTTCCGGTTTTCTCTTTTCTAATCTTCTCACTCTTATGCAGCCCCCTGCATATCAGTGACGTTACCGCCTTGCTTGTGGTGATATGATTTTTAAAAAAAAAACAATTTCCTATCTTGAAAGAAGCTATTTTGAACATTGAATTCGCGCATTTGGATACGATATCGTTTTCCACTGGAGAGGCTATATTGAATCTAGTGCCGGGTCAGTTGATTCACCGTGTCGTACCAAAAAGTCTAAATCGCTGTAGAGTGACATTCATAGGCCTTCTTGACCTCGCGATTTCGAATGATATGAAGTGGAACGATTATATCGAATCAATAGCTGCATCTAATGCCGAGCAAGTTGATTCGCTGTGTCGCCTCAGAATATTTTTCTCGTCAGAATCCATCTTGCACATTTATAAATCTACCATCCTTAATTACATTGAATGCTGCTGCCATACTTGGTGCTCTTGTTTTATATCTCAAGATTCTTGAGAAAATTCAAAGTAATAGCGTTTGTAATTTAAGCGATCAAAATCTGGCATCTCGACTTCGGTCACTTTTGACATGGTTTTCCTGTGTATTTTCTACAAATGTTTCTATAGTGCATTTATTCATAGGACTAAATTCATCTTACCTAAGTCTCCTCTTCTATTGTCTAGCATTCACTGCCATATAAGAGGATTAATATTGCATAACTATTCAATGCTCTCTTCTAACAAAATGTTTGCTTGTAAAATTTTGTTTTAGCTTTCGTTATTCCAATGCACCTGTTTTAAAGTCAAATGATTTAATTTCTTTATTATTTAACTTCTTTTTTTTTTTTTTTTTTTAATCATATCACCCCGAGCAAGGCGGTAACGCCACTGATGCGCAGGGGGCTACGTAAGGGTAAAAAGAATGGAAAAGAGAAAGCCGGAAAACCACATCCTAAACAGGAAACAAGGGATGAGCCTCTTCACCTGTTCAATAGATGTGGGTGGAGTGTGAACCGGGCGATAGTTTAGTCTATCTACTCCAATTGAAAAAAAATAAAAAATAAGGAAAAGAGTGAAAAGATTGGAAAAGAGAAAACCGGAAACCGCATCCTAAACAGGAAACAAGGGATGAGCCTCTTCACCTGTTCAATAGATGTGAGTGGAGTGTGAACCGGGCGATAGTTTAGTCTATCTACTCCAATTGAAAAAAAATAATAATAATAAAGGAAAAGAGTGAAAAGATTGGAAAAGAGAAAACCGGAAACCGCATCCTAAACAGGAAACAAGGGATGAGCCTCTTCACCTGTTCAATAGATGTGGGTGGAGTGTGATCCGGGCGATAGTTTAGTCTATCTACTCCAATGCTTAATGTGTTCTCTTATCCCAACTCTCTGGATCAATAAACTTTTCGACTGCTTACCCTAATAGCAACGATCATTGAAGTTAGATTCTTATGGTGTGAGGTTTGTGTTCAACTGTGGGCAAAGGCTCCATCTTTATTTAAATTTAGCATAGATTGCTCGAGTTATCAAAATGTTTGTTGGCGAGTACACCATTATGTAATGGTAAACTAGATGGAATTGTAAATAATTAATGGTTTGATCTTAACTGAATTCCCAATAAATTATTATAATATAAAATATTTTTTAAAAATCTGAAGAAGGTCGAAAAATACATCGGTCGGAACGTTGTGACGGTGACAACCAAGTCAAGAAAATCAATTTATATTAATCATGGTAGTAACACACATCTATTTACGTTTTCAGTTAAGTAATGGTTAACAAGCTAATCAAGCAAAAATTTGCTCCCCAAATAATCTTATGTCAGACGAGGTTGAACTTAGCAAATATCTATTTGCAACATATATAAAATATACGTGCATATCAAATCAGTAAACAGGTGTTTACACAAATTTGTGTATATATATATATATATATATATATACTCGCGTTGTCCGTGCAACTCAAAACATTTTAGTCGTAGGACTCGCTTATATAAAAAAAATAATTATATAAAAAATTGTTGTTTAAAAATGTTCAAAAATTGTATTAAAAAATCTATTTTCCTTTGTTTTGCGTAAATTTAATGCTTTGTGTGACATTGTAAGCAACATTGCGTTTGTTTTTTTGTTTCAAAATTACAGGGGAAAATATTTACATTTCTTGTTGAATAAATGAATTTAACAAAAAACAAAATTATTTATTTTGTTTTACTGAAATTAGAAACATAAAAACTATTACGCTCCCAGTTTAGAAATTTTCAAAGAATATTTAAAAATGTACAAATACAAAAACTTACGCTCTCAGTTCAAAAAAAAATTTTTTTAAATATTTCTTTTGTTTCAAAATTACGGGGGAAAATATTCACATTTTTTTTGTTGACCAAATGAATTTTTCAAACGTTGGAATAAAAATAAAACCTAAAGGCTCATTTTCTTTTCTTTCTTAAACGCGTTTGACACGTGTGATTTTATTTCTGTGACGTAATCTAGCAACCATCTTAGATCTTAGACTTTTTACGGATCAAATGTAAACAATTTGCACCATTGGCCAAAAAGTGCGAAAGAGAAAATTGCTGAACTTAAAACTCAAAAAGTATGTGTCGACCTGGTTTCCCTGTAGATATGTATCCCGAGAAAGTTTGAATGGCGTAGCTTAAAAAATGTAGGCGTGCATAGGGGACAGTCACACACACTCACAGATCGCTTATATATATATATATATATAGACATATATGGAAGAGATAATGGGAAAACTTTATTAGTTGCCAACGCGTTTCATCCAATGAATGTATTAAAAACTAAGTTCTTAGCAACTAAAAGAATTTAAAGAACGCTATTTTTATATTGTTAACTGCAAATGACGTCAAATACTGTCACGTGTTGGATATTGTTTTTAAAGCTGTGTTGACGATTCAACCATTTTCTTTTGATTTCTTGATACTGTTGTGTACGTTTGTTTGGCAGAGTAGTAATTCTGTTAATAAAAGGTGAATTAGGGAAAAAGCCTAGGCGTAGATTAATATTTGGGTAATATTCAATGGCGGCATTGTCGAGGATTTTCCTTCTAAGTGATTTATTTCCTTTGTTTTATGAGTGTAGCATTTTTAAAATCAAAATTGTGGTTGAATTTATTTCTATGTATGACGAGTGCATTAGCTAAGTTGTTATTTCTGAGGTCTCTTTTGTGCTCATAAATGCGTTTTTTGTTGTTTTGTTTTTTTTCTACTTGTTTCTCCAATATATTGGGAGGAATGTGTGTGTGTGTATATATATATATATATATATATATATATATATAATAGTGTATGTGTGTGTGCAGACAGTAATTGAAGAGTAACTCTCTATTTTATGTATGAGTAGCCAGCCAAGAGTCCTGACTTAACACCCTGTGGCTTTTTTCTTTGGGGTTGGTTAAAGGAGCATGTTATACCAAACCAAGATTTTTGAAAAGCGAATACAAAAAATTATGTTTTCCATACCACAAGTGTCCCTGGTGAACCCAGTTCTAGCGATTCCTGGGCGGCTAGAGAAGCTGGTAGCCTAACCTGAAATATATCTGGTGAATTTAAGCAGAACTTTTTAATTAATATAACTTTGGTTAAAGACCAACGTAAGTTTTTATTTTTTATTTTTTTTAATTTTTAGAGCCATTTCCTTCCTTGTTTTCAGCTCCACATTACACATAAATTTTCCAATATCTGACTGCTTTCGTGAACCATTGTCAAAAAATTTTCTTGGGTAATGTCAGTTTCAACGTTTTACCGGTATCATCATCGTCACATCGTTTTTATTCTATTCTCATCTAAACTTATTTAGAAATGAAACTTTGTCTGTGTGATGAATGTAACACGATCTTTCCCACGGTGATGCTTTCCTTTCTTCCGCGGGGATACTTTCCTTTGGTTGATTTAAAACAACGGAGAGAGAAATTGATATTGGTGATATTGTTTTATTGCGTCACGCGATGTGAGCTTAGGAAAAAAAATAATAATTTTAGTACCATCAAGTGCTTCTAAAAACACGGGAGCATAAAAAAAAGTTGGAGAGACAACTCGAGGGAATAATTAATCCGATAGTAAGGAAAATACCCCAAATTATCTTAAGGCATGATCTGGGTGGATAATAAGGAAATATACCAATACATTGGTCGACGGCGTTGGGTATCTTAATAACTGGGATAACAGGAATTTGGATGGTCATATAGAGATATGGAATACGATAATTATAGAGAGATATGGAATCTGATAGCAAATGGAATACCCAAAATTACGTTAAGGCATGATCTGGATAGATGGTAATGAAATATTCAAATGAATTGGTTAGCAATATTCATCACTATCCGTTGCCTATAGACTCCGAAACGGCTGAACCGATGTTCTTGAAAACTTACACATATGTACTATAAGCGTCTGCAAGTGTTGTCAGCTAGGTTTTGTGTCGAGGTACCCCTGATAAATATCGATAATCGAAAAAAATCGGGTTATAGAAGAAGTGGTCCGATTTTAATCAAATTTGATACACTCATAGACGAAGACATAAGAAACGATATCCAGAAGTTTCAAGGTTGCTGTTTTTATAATAGTGCAGAAAACCGATAATATATATATAAAAGCTTTCATTACACCCGAGCAACGCCGGGCTATACTGCTAGTATATATATATATATATATATATATATAATTGTGTATTCATAAATTGCTATTGAACAGCAAGATATTAACAGAATGAGGTAGACGGATAAATAAACAATACCCAGTGTTTAAAAGCTGATCCCATCCGCAGTTAACTTATATGTAATAAGGCATCGGTTATTATTTTCCATTTGTTTGTCTAATTTCCTGCCTCTCTGTGTATGTTTCTTTTCTTTTTGCTATTTGCCAGATGAAAGTGAAAGCCGGTCCAACCGGTCAGAATATCACGCCCAGCTCCCGTTCACTTTCACAATGCCCTGAATAGATAAAAGCCACATAAAATTTCATGCTGTATTTTCTCTGTTTATCGCTGTTACGTCCAATCGAATCGGTAACTCGATTTCACGTCCACTGATGTTGCAGTCTCCAATCCACAAGAGACAACGCACTCCCGCCTCCCGCCTTTTACATATCACTGTCACGCGGTTTGTTTACCGCTCACCACAAATTGCATATGTCTGTGTTTTTCTTTTCGCTATAGTCTTTGTTGAATCTACAGCGACCCGTTCGCGACTTCTGACCGCTAACCATAGACGCGCAACAACAAAGAACGCCACGCTATTCTAGTCGTTCGTTCACTTTAGTCGATCTAACATTTCTTACTTAACGTAATAGTGCAAGTATGTATCAAAGTAATGTATGTTTACAGAAGATGGCATGGATTGGAAGTAATTGTGTCTGGCTTGTTTTCCTAGTCGGCGTGGTTAAATGTTACCAGCTTTTGATATCGACACAGCAGGCTCGCGCGTTAAATGTCGATCGGTCCGCTCTGAATCGGACGCCTTGGATGTCGGCAGTTTTCGCTCTTCACTCGTACACGGCCCATGGGAGGTACCAGAGTGAATTTTGACTTTTCCACGCTCTCCCAACGGAGGAGAGCATATGTAGTGAAAACAGAAAGGTTTATAAACAAGCGAAGGGGTCAGGAATGCTTCTAAAACGGCGAAAATGGAGTGGATTGTAAGTTGATCGGTATACAAGCGACTTCTCCAATCACAGACAGCGAGACACACTGATGATGTATAGGTAGATATTAAAAAAAAAAAAATTATTTCCTATGTGAAAAAAAAAAAACTTAAAAAAACAAATACAATTCTATCTAAATCTGAATTTACGAATTTTTCGAAAAGAAATTATCTGTAAAAAAATTTTTTTTTTTTTTTTTTTTTTTTCGAGATTAACTTGGGAAGTTGAATTTATGATTTCTTGCTAATCTAGGAAGTTTTCCACAGTCGTAAAAAAAGGAGTGATTTTTTTTTTTTTTTTTTTTTTTTTTTTTTTTTTTTTTTTTGAGAGCCGAGTTCAAATTCCACTTGAATTCGTTGCATTCACTTACGCGCAAATACCCTTGCCTTGGGAAAGGTATTGATCCATCTCCAGCCATAGATTAAATTACTGGCCAGATTGGGTTCTGTAGCCTTGGCTGGCAATCATTCTACCGCAGAAAGTAATGGCAACCTACTGCGGAAAAATCTTGCGCCCACTCAGTGATGTCATTCGATACCTGATCACCCAAGCGTGTATTACGTATAGCAATTAGTTGACTGACTGATCAAACTGGTACATAGTTACATATCTGGGAAGTGTTCTAACAGAAGACTGCATGTGCGATACTGCCATCTGAAGGCGTATTGGTATGGTCAAAGGTGTATTCCAAAAGCTAAGCAGGGTATTAAGAGACAGGAAAATTTCGCTCGGAACAATAAAAAATAGTACTGAACTGTTACGTGATATCTGTCTTATATGGCAGTGAATGCTGTACCATGTAATCAAATATGGAGAGACTCGAACCAACAGAAATGTATTTCTACAGAAGGATGATGAGGATGCCATTGATTGAACAAGTGAGTAACTACGAGGTTTTGGAGAGGATGAAAGCAAAAAGGAAACTTATGCTTAATATAAGAAAGAAACGGTTGATATTTCTGGGAAACTTGATGAGGAAGGAGAGCTTGGAAAATCTGATACACACAGGACAGTCAGGAAAACGGCTTGACATACTTGATGGCAGGACAGGCTTTGGGAGAAATAACAAGACAAATATATTAAGAGCTACAAGCGATATGAAGATGTACAGGGCCATGATCGCCTACATTCTAAAGGGACACGGAACGCAAAAGAAAAAGATAATTCATTTCATATATTTTTTCTTGTTAGGATTTTAAATCAACGACGACTTAAGGCTTCATCAAGTTGAAACGCCGATTCCCGTACAATCACCGAAGTTAAGCAACGTTGAGCCTGGTTAATAACAAGACGTGGTGTAATGAATAATGACTCGGAAGTGTTAATCGGAAAACCGAGTTCCAATTCTCGTTGGGTTAGTTAATTCACTTAAGCGCAAATACCCTTATTAAGAAAATGAATCCGTCTCATACACCCCATTTATGGGTTAATTATTAAAACTTGTATCGCTAAATCATAATTATCCCATCCCTCAAAATTCATATGATCTAAAAATACTTTCTGGCTTTCAAAAATCTGAAAAGGGTTGATAACCCGTAAAGAAAAAAACAATCAACTAATCAATCAATATACTATGTGTTTGTAGTAATAGTGATGATGATAATATGATAGTAATGATGATGATGATGATAATAATGGGTGATGGCAATGATGATGATAGTGATAATAATAGTGATAGTGGTGATAATGAGCAATGTTAGTGATGATGATGAGTGGCAGTAATGATGATGTCAGTCAGATGCCATACGTGATACACGCTTGGGTGATCATGTCTCGAAATAGACAGGATTAACTGGGTAGATTATCCTGCAGTAGGTTGCCATTCCTTTTTACGGGAGACAGGTTGCGAGCTAAGGTTATAGAACCCAATCTGTTCTGTTATTTAGCCCATAACTGGGGAGAAGAGACGGATTAATACCTTCCCCAAAGATATTTGAGCGTCTGTGAATGCAAGGAATTGAACTAAAAACTTGATATATTTTATCAAGTTTTTAGTTCAATTTCTTTTTCATCTTTTTTTTATTTTATTACCTATATATTTTATAGGTAATAATGAAAAAAAAAATCAGTATAACTGAATCAGCTGATATCATTCATGGTAAGGTGTTCGAAGTAGCAAGAGGATTGGTATTTGAAAATTGGTAAATTTTAGTCTTAAGTCACCATGGAGTAGTTATCGAAAGGAGTCAATATCGACCATTTTGTGGAATCCTGGTTTAGTCGATACCCAGCATCGTCCAGTGACATGAAACATAACTTTGATTGTCATAAACAAACAAAATGCAAATATTTCCGAAAATGATATCCTTGAAATGATTATCAATGATTAGACAAAAAAAAATTCTTCAGAAAAAAGAACTTTGTATCGCAAACAAACTGATAACATTTTACCAGTAGTTCGTAATTTTTTAACTAACACATGAGTTATATCATATCCATTTAATTAGAAATATTTTTATATTAATTAGTAATATATGAACCAGTTACAAATAATTTATGTACATATCGGATCTGAACATATATGTGGGTTCTGCTTATAATTAAAATGTCACTCACCCAAATCCTATGTTCGGATCAGGGTAGATCCTCTAGATTTCTTCCGTCAGTTAAGTGTCATACGTGATATCCGCTTACGCGATCCTGTTTTCGAAAGAGATATGATTGACTGGACAGTTTTTTTTCGGTAGTACGTTGCCATTACTTTCTGTGGTAGACTAAAGAACCCAATCTGTTCTGTTATATAACCCATAGCTGAAGGAAGAAATTTAATTGATTTCTTACTAAGCTGATTAAGCAGCAGTATCCTGAGATATTGAGAGAACCACTTAAATTAATAATGTTTACCTGGTCTCATATTATCAAAATTTAAAGCTTAAAATACTTTAGATGTCCAAAAGTTGAAAGATAGGTTTTTCTGTATTTACATTATTCCGGACTAATGTTCTCATTTTTCTTGACATTTGTACAACGTTTCGGCCATTGTACGCGCCAGTCTTCTTCGTGCTAGGAATTTCGAACCGAACCCTTTATTACAAATACTGGGGTATATGAAATCCATTCCTTGCCTAATGCCTCATATGAAAGTCATGAGTTATCTCCATCTAACCCTGTAAGTTACTTGTTCCCCACTGCTATAGCCTGGTATTGAACTCGGAACTCTTTGGGTCAAGTCACAGGATCTAACCAACGTCTATATCCACTGGGTAGGGCTCCCCGATTTTTCGTTCCTAGTCGATATCTACTGCACCACAACGCACATCTAATAATATTAGCATTACCTATAATATAATTCAGCATTTTAAAATACATTTGAAATGATTTTCTTTCAAATTTTGAGGACAAAATCTGCTTATATTTTGTTCCTTCTATAGAAGCGCAATGTTAATTAAACGCAAGGATATATATATATATATATATATATATATATATATATATATATATATATATATATATATACATATATAATCTCATGCGGTTTTCTATATGAAACTTGAGAAAAACGTCAGTTTTTGTTCATACTCATCATGAATGTTTTTTTGGGTTTTTTTTTTTTACTTTATTTTAACTTTTTTTTTTTTTTTTTTTTTTAAAAGGTTCATCCAGTTCAAGGCCCGGGTACAACACGAGGTAGGTTACGTTAAGGGGCAGTTTATATGGACAGTTGATTTTCCAAGCGCTGCTGAGATGTGGGACAAAGCCGAAAGAAGGGGCTATCCAGTGAGGATCAAAATCATTACTCGGTTGTAATAGGTTTTAACGAGACAAGCTTACTAAACATTACACCCTGTCAAGGTGCCCTATTTATATGGATAGGAGGGAAAGATAATGATTAACTTTATTTTTCAGCAGGTTAAGATTGTAGTGATCAAGAAAACCTCATCTTAGAAGTCTGTTCCACAGTGCAACGGTTCACGGACAAAAGCTGTTTGAGTAGCGCTTACTTGTCACCGATTGTATACGGACGGAGTGTGAGCAGATTCTAAAAAAAATATTGCATAAAAATATTGCATAAAAATTCATTTTGCGTCGAAAAAAATTGGGATTCAAACAATATTGTTCGTAACGTCATATTACTCATAAATTCAATTAAGTTTTTATAATTAAATAATGTCTTAATTTTATTGGGTATTGTATGTTACAATTCAAAGCTGAGTTCGATTTTACAAAAACAAGGATTTAAATTATTCAAAATGCATGCGTTGAATTTCTCGAGATTTCATTAAATTAAGAGAGGGTAGCCAATCAGTTAAGTGCCATACGTGATACACGCTTGGGCGATCATGTCTCGAAAGAGACATGACTGACTGGGCAGAAGGTTATCCCGCAGTAGGTTGCCATTGCTTTCTGCGGTAGACTGGTTGCCGACCAAGGCTGTCCTGCTATTTAACCCACAACTGGAAGGAAGAGACGGATTAATACCTTTCCCAAGGGAATTTGCGCCAAAGAGAGGGTAACAGATATAAAAAAATATTTTTACCGTGACTTTCTAAGAAAGTATATTTAAAATAATTTCAGTCATTTGCAAATACGTTCTGAACGTCTAAATCAAGTAGCAAACCGCCAAAAGTGGTAGGACGGGTCCTAACCATAAGATTAAACCTAGTGGAATCAAGATATGTAGTACGTCTGAGCACTTTTCATGGAAGTAGCGGTAGTGAGAGACTCACCATATACGCCTGTAACAGAGAAATTGAAGGGTTGAAATAATTCTTCTCTAACAACGGTTCGAAAACGCATTTGAACATAATATTTACTAGCAGGATAGCCCGGCGTTGCTCGGGTGTAATGAAAGCTTTAAAACTAATCCATGGTCCTGGAGCTCAGACTCTTTGGACGTTGGCACGAAAGACTAAAAAGCCATAGTTGTTTCCAGTTAAAGCGAAAACATAGACTCAAAGATAAATGAATGGATGTAAGTCAAATTTATTTCCTGGTATCAATATCAAATAAGTTTTTTTCATTGTAAACTGAATTTTGAAGGCTAAATAAGTCCTCTGAGTAAATGGTATCATGGCTGAGACTAAGAACTACAATTATACCTACTTAGAGCCAAACCTGAAGCAAAAACTAAAATAAAAGGGCTGAAAAAAATACAGATATACAGGAAGATAAACACACACACAAACATCTTGCCTTTTTTTTTTTTTTTTTTTTTTTTAAATCGTATCACCCCAGGCAAGGCGATAACGCCACTGATGCGCAGAGGGCTACGTAAGAGTGAAAAGATTGGAAAAGAGAAAACCGGAAAACGCATCCTAAACAGGAAACAAGGGATGAGCCTCTTCACCTGTTCAATAGACGTGGGTGGAGTGTGAACCGGGCGATAGTTTAGTCTATCTACTCCAATTAAATAGCTCCTAATAGTAAAATAAAAAATGCAACAAAAATATGATACTTAATCAGACAAGCTCTCAACTGCTTTTACAAATAATACATATTAAAAACATAGACCGAAGAAAAAACTTTTTCGATGAATAATGAAATCCTAAAAGAAATGTTTTTCTTCTTTTTTTTATTATAATAATTTATAATTTTTTTTTAAAAATTCTACAAAGCCTTGTATTGGTCAGGTTACAAAGCCACTAAATGAAGACCACACTTACCAACTGAAAACTGAAAAGCTTAATACAAATCATTGAGCCATAATATATATATTATTGATTTTCAGCACTATTGTAAGAACTGCAACCTTGAAACTTCGTTTCTTATGTATATGTCTATGAGTATATCAAATTTGATTAAAATCGGACCACTCCTTCTAAAACCCGATTTTTTCAATTACCGATTTTTTATATTTATCGGAGGTACCTCGACACAAAACCTAGCTAAAAACACTCACAGACGCTTATAGTGCAACTGTGTAAATTTTCAAGAAAATCGGTTCAGCCGTTTTGGAGTCTATAGGTAACGGACACACACACACACACACACACACACACACACACACACACACACTGA
This sequence comes from Ascarosepion bandense, assembly GCA_037127315.1. NCBI lineage: Eukaryota > Metazoa > Mollusca > Cephalopoda > Sepiida > Sepiidae > Ascarosepion > Ascarosepion bandense. The sequence goes on from JBBBDQ010000252.1 coordinate 421,148, forward strand.
CAAAATTCCATTTATAAATAAGTTTAGATAAGAATTCGCTTGATGTCGGATCAGGGTTTCAGGTCCAATATCCTCCAAAGAAACAGAGCCTTCTCGAAGGTCCATCTGTTCATCGTGACTTACAGTATTTCGATGTTTGATCGGCGGGGATGGTATGTAACCAGTTCGACTTTAGAGGTATTAAATGTAACCAGCCAGATTTTTCCCCCACTGAGTATTAGATCGAAAGAGCGGTCATCTGCAAATCTCTAGTCGTCAAGAGTTTGAGGTGCAACCTTATATCGTATCATCGGCATAGATATTTATAAATGATCTGGGTATATTTTTCGGTAAATCATTTATGTAAATCAGAAATAGGAACACGCCTGCGGTGACCAACAGGGCCTCGTAGGACTGACCTTTAGGGATCTGATCGAGATATTTTGTACTCCAAGTCTTTTTATTTTCTCTGATACTAAAAAATTCTATTAAAATTTCATATTTTAATCAAGACTTAGACGAGAGTTAGACGTCACTAGACGAAAGCCTACTTCTCAAGACGGACGCATGCGTCCTATACAGAGACATTGCCTTCTTAATTGTTATTCATGTTAACTGTTCGTTGGTGTACTTATTTGTTTTATTGTTCTGAGGTATAATAAATCTATTTATATATTCTCAGTGCTAAGAGTTATTTCTTGCGCTATTCTTTCTCTGTTTATCCCCTCCCCGGATACAACATATATATATATATATATATATATATATATATATATGTATATCTCGAAATAGAAATAATTCAAGTAATACTAATTAGTTTATTTAGTTAAAAATGTACATAGGAACACTTTTACGTAATTAAAGGTTCGGTAAAGAACAGGTCAAGTTTACTAAAGAGATACTAAAAGTTCATTTTAACTTTAATGGTCAATAGTGTTGAGCTTAATTTTTAAGATGATCTAAACAAGAAAAGTTAAATGTACGCCCGATAGCAATATTTTAGCTTGAGTAACGTGAAAAAAATATTTTTAAAACACACCAGAACGTACAGTATTTATATTATTCTGACTATTGTCCTCAGCTTTGTCGCCATTTGTACGACGTTTCGGCCGTTGTACGCTCTGGCCTTCATCATGTGCTAGGAACCGAGCCCTTTATTACAATCACTGGGGTATATGAACTTCGTCCCTTGCGTTGAGCCTCTTCTGGTAGTCATGAGTTATCTCCCTCTAACCCTGTAAGTTACTTGTTTACCACTGCTGTAGCCTAGTATTAAAGTCACAGCTCTTTAAGGATATTAGTGCATATAGATGTTGGTTAGTTCCTGTGACTTAGTCACAACTCTTTGGGTTAAGTCACAGGAACTAACCAACATCTATATCCACTAATATCCTTAAGGACACACAGCCCAGTGGAAATAGACGTTGGTTAGTTCCTGTGACTTGACCCAAAGAGTTGTGACTTTAATACCAGGCTACATCAGTGGTTAACAAGTAACTTAGGGGGATTTAATTCATGACTACAAGAAGGCTCTACGCAAGGAATGAGATATACCCCACCCCAGTGACTGTAATAAAAGGTTCGGTTCGAAATTCCTAGCACCTGAAGCAAGCTGGAGCGTACAACGGCCAAAACGTCGTACAAATGGCAACAAAGATGAGAACAATAGTTCAAATACTGTAAATACTACCTAATCTCAGAAATATAGACAAACACCAGGACCTTTTTCTTGCGGTAACTCTTATTTTTTTTTTTTTTTTTTTTTTTATTTATTTATTTTTTATTCGAAATTTTTTCGGAATAATAACCCAGTTGTTTAAATCGTTGGTTCGTTAATTTGCTGAGATTAAAATTGTGATTTCAATCTCTGAGATGCATAGTGTCTACTATGACTCGATAAAAACAGGGACAAGCAATAACTGAGCAGCACTAACCCTAGCCCGTCGGGTATGTTACGTGCTGCTTTGCCCTATCAGACCTGTGAGTATCAGATTCTTCAAGCCCTCTTTCCTCATTATACGTCCCAGGAGCTTTTCCTGATGTTAAGTATTCGTTTTCTTTTCGTTTTTATCCCCTCCGAAACCTCATCATTGCTGACATGCTCGCTCCATTCTATTCTCAGAATCCCTCCGTTGAACCACGTTTCGATTGCTTCAAGTCTCTTCTTCATCTTTGATGAGATTGTCCAGCATTCACTGCTATATTGAAGAACAGACATCACATAGCAATTTAGTACACTTTGTTTTTTGGGGGGGATTTTTTTTTTAATCTTTTTGTTTTTTAGCGTAATGTGAAAAAGGTGTCAGTCTAACTCAACACCATTAGAATATGAGTTAAAACATTTTCATTTCCTTCAAGAACATGTTGAATCCAAAGCATATTATTTATTAACTTATTATTTTGAGATTAGGAATTGATATTGATTGTCGTCGTCTTCATGACTGTGATTTTTCTTTGTTTGCTTCCCGCCCCCTCCACTCACACATAATTTTCGGTCACTGCATAGTTTTAAAGTGTTTTTTTTTTCATAATGTTCACTCAATACAAGGCCCAAGGGCCACTCAAAGTAGGTGTTTACTGCGTAAGATGTTATTGCTGTAAGAAAAATTTTATTAGTAAATGAAAGTATAGTTAGAAGTATAAAACTGAAGTAAACTTTAGAAGGAACCAAAAACGCAATCCGAAACAAGAGTTAAACCTCTTTTCTTTTTCAAAGACTGAGGTAGAGTATGAACCCGGACGTCAGGCAAACTTATCACTTGTTATCTACACTGGAATGATATATTTCTTTGTTCAATGGAGTCATTTTCAAAGCTTAGAAAAAAACATTTATTTCTCTTTCATTTTTCTGCTTTGCCTCTTTATTTTTTCTATCGAAATGAATACGAACAACGAATACCGGAATATAACGACTGAAATTTTGTTAATATGAAAAAAAAAATTATTTCAATTAAAAAAAGTCTAATTGGCACCAGTCCGAATAACGTAAATATTTAATGACTTCTGAAATTACATTGTTTATATCTACTCTAAACTTATTTATAAATGGAACTTTGTGTGTGAGTGTGTGTGTGTGTCCATTACTTATAGACTCCAAAACGGCTGAACCGATTTTCTTGAAAATTTACACAGTTGTACTATAAGCATCTGCGAGTTTTCTTAGCTAAGTTTTGTGTCGAGGTACCCCCGATAAATATCGAAAATCGATAATCGAAAAAATTGGGTTATAGAAGGAGTGGTCCGATTTTAGTCAAATTTGATACACCCATAGACAAAGACATAAGAAACGATATTCAGAAGTTTCAAGGTTGCAGTTCTTACAATAGTGCAGAAAATCGATAATATATATAAAAGGCAGGATGTTTGTGTGTGTGTCTGTTTATCTGTCTGTATTTTATTTATACAAATCCACAATTTTATCCGATTCTCACCATCCTTCACACAAATATTCTTTAGGCTGATTCTGAGCTCCAGGACCATGGATTAATTTTTAAAATTTACACCCGAGCAAAACCGGGCTATACTGCTAGTTTTCTATATGAGAAATCTTGCTTTCATTTATAGTTATATCGATTGTCGCTTGTAAGAATTGTTTTTTTTTGTTTTTTTTGTTTTTTTTTTTTTTGTTTTTTAAATCATTTAAAAAAATATATAAGAAAAATTAACAGGAAATAAAAGCAATGTATCAATAGTTGGAATTATTCCTTCATAAGACATAAATATTCATTTTTTTCCCCCAAAAAATCAGGGATCCGAGTTCGAATTCCTGTTGAATTCCTTGCATTCACAAATACTCTTTGGAAAGGTATTAATCTGTCTCTTCCCTCCAGTTATGTGTTAAATAACAGGAGAGATTGTGTTATATAGCCTTGGCTGGCAACCAGTCTACCCCATAAATCAATGACAACCGACTGTGGGATAATTTTCTGCTCAGTCAGTCATGTCTCTTTCGAGACATGATCGCCCAAACGTGTATCACGTATGGCACTTAACTGACTGACTAACCCCTAGATGTAACACAAGTTCGAAAGTATGGGATACGTAGTGAGGATCGAACTCACTACGCAGTTAGAATAGGATCTAACGAGACATTTTTTTTTCTCGCCATTACATCACGTCGAGGTGTTCCTCATAAGATAGAAATGCTGTCTTTGGAATAAGACAACCTATTAGCATGATAGCGGAAACTCTCATTATCTCAAATAGAGGGATATACGGATGCGTAATCGATAAATATATACTGTCAATGACGAAGTACATTTAAAATTTACTATATTTTCTTGCCTGGATATAAATCAGAATTTATTCTTGTTCAAACAAATTCACGAAATTCTTTGTCAATCTCTGAAAAAGGCAAACTATTTTCTTAATGACACGCTTTATGAATAACTTTCACGCACATAAAAATAAAATAAAAAAAACAATCCATTTTGGATGCTCAGAAATCTATTAACCAAAAAGAAAATGTCAAATCTTTATATCTTTTTCACTTTAACCCGGCCAAATCGTAATTGCTTGGAGACTTGTGGGAGAAGTAATATTTATTCAATATTGCGCTAAATACTCGAAGGGTTTATTTGCTTCACCTTTCAGTTTAGCAGGGGAAACATCGCTCAAGTTGTTGCTCTCCTTTTAAACAAATGAGTCAATGAATAATAAAATTTAAACATTTGAGCAAGAACTTAAATTGCCTATGTTAAGAAAAAAAAAATGAATGATAGATTTTATTCAGTTATTCATGTTTGGATATCCGAGGGTTCATCAAGAAGGCCGTAGCATAATAGATCGATTAGCTGTTCTTTGTTTTTTTTTTTTGGGGGGGGGGTTGTTTTTTTTAATAGTAAGTTTTTCAAGGTTAGATCTATGTGATCTTTAGAGAAGTGTTGATTAAATGCAATGACATGGAAAATAATTCTTCAGAATAATTAACTTGCCTACGAGCGTTTGTGTATCAATCTGACCGGCCGCTCGTATTCGAGTATGCCCGTCTGCTAGGTTGACTAGCCAATCCCAGTTGAAGACGCCTTATCAGGCACATTCGTTTCTTCAAGATTCATAGATCTAATCAACGGTTTATACTACAACTATGTTTAACGGTCCGTGGTTAAGGTTTCTTTTTCTTTGTTTTAGTTTTTTGTTTGTTTGTTTTTTTTAATTTCATCCCAAGCAACACAATACACGCATTAAGACACGAAAGAGAGTGTGCGTGAGAGTGTGTGTCTGAGAGTATGTATGAGAGAGAGAGAGAAATAGTAAGAAAAAGACAAGCACCGATTAGGAGCGAGAACAATAAAAGTAAAAAAAAATGACAGTAGATTCGACTATAGTGGGATTCAAACCCGACTCTCATGGGTGAAATGTGTGCGTTATATATATGTATATGTGTGTATAAATATATCTACTTCAAGGCTTCTGCTCCGATGAACTTAGATCACTGGTGCTTCCTAGGTATGAATTTACACGAGCTACTAGACTAGCAACTAGGTCCCACCCTTTTACAGTGAAACCGATAAAATGTAACCGCAATTTCTACTCTAACAGCTTCTTTTCACGCACTTCCCACCTGTGGAATTCCCATCCATATACTTGCTTCCCCGACGGCTACAATCTCCAGGAATTTAAATGTAAGGTCAATAGACATTTCCTATCACACTAACTCACATCCATTTTGACAAGCTCTTTTTCCATCTACTCCACCCATAACCTCGGTATCCTCATCCGTCTTTACCCTCCTCCTGACACTCCCTATAACCTACCCCTCTTTTTCATCACTTTCCCTTTATGTAACTCTCTACGCAACAGTGTCACCAGAATGCCTTGCTCGGGGTGAGATGATTAAATACATATATATATATTATATATTTTGTTTATTTATTTATTAGTCTGCATAAAATTTCGGTTTGACAATTTAAATGACGTAACCTTGAAAGGTGGTTTATAAGCGCAGATTAGACGAGGTACAAAATAGAAAGTATATGGCACCTAGTGAGAATCTAACTCACAACCTAATTGTAATGATTCTAGCGAGACAAACTTGCTAACCATTGCATCACGTCGAGGTGTCCTTAAATGACTTAACCTGTAAAAAACGAAATTAAACAAACAGTTTCGTCAATATACACAAAACGCAACCCTTGAAAACGGCCGTAGCAACATTGGAAAAAAACTCGGAAGAAATAAAATAAAAATAAATTTGAGCGTTGCCAAATCTAAACTTTTTTATAAATGGAACTTGTGTGTGTGTCCGTTACCTATAGACTCCGAAACGGCTGAAATGATTTTCTTGAAAATTTACACAATTGTACTATAAGCGTCTGAAAGTGTTCTTAGCTAGGTTTTGTGTCGAGGTACCCCCGATAAATATCTTCTTCTTCTTCTTCTTCTTCTTCTATGTGCCCTGTCCCTTCAGGACGTAGGCGATCATGGATCTCCACGTCTCCCTATCCCTTGTGGCTCTTAGTATGTTTGCTCCTGTTGCTCCTGGCAACCCCCGTTCCGTCATCCACCTGATCAGACTCTGCAGATATGTTATCCGCTGCCTTCCTCTGTCTCTCCTTCCTTCTATCTGACCAGTCAGTATCAGGTTCTCCAGGCTCTCCTTCCTCATTGCATGTCCCAGGAACTTCAGTTGTCTCTTCCTGATGCTCAGCATCAATTTCCTTTTTGTTGCCATTCTTTCTAACACTTCGTCGTTGCTTGTATGCTCAGTCTATGATATCCGTAGCATCCTTCTGTAGAACCACATTTCGGCCGCTTCCAGTTTTTTCCTCATTTTCGATGATATTGTCCAGCATTCACAGCCGTACTGAAGAACTGACATCACGTAGCAGTCTAGCACTCTTTTCTTCGTTTCTATTGAGATCTTCCTGTGTGTTAGTATTTTGCTCATCTTCTGGAACGCGTCCTTTGCCATGCCAATTCGCCTTCGGATCTCCGTGTCGCACTTTCCATCTCCTGTTAGAACACTTCCTAGGTACTTAAATTCTTGGACTTGTTTGATTCTGTTATCCCCCACCTGTATTTGGCATTTTGGGTTGTATCTTTTGCTGATGACCATGCACTCAGTTTTCTTAAAGTTTATTTGTAGTCCCTTCTTGTCACTCTCCACTGCTACTTTCTGTATGAGATCTTGCAGTTTCCTTTCCGTGTCCGCAATCAGTACTGTATCGTCCGCGTATCTTATGTTGTTCAGGTTGTGGCCTCCAATAATAAATCCTGGTGTGTCATCTAGGGTCCTCAAAATATTCTCGCTGTATAGGTTGAACAAATCCGGTGAAAAGACACATCCTTGTCTTACGCCTTTTTCTATCTTTGTGTATCTACTGAGGTCGTTACCTGTCCGTATGCAGGCCGTTTGCTGCCAGTAGAGATTCTTGATTATTCTTATATCTTTGCCGAAAATGTCGAGGTTGCCTATCATTTCCATCAATTCTTTGTGCCGTATTTTGTCGAATGCTTTCGCGTAATCAATGAAGCATAGGTACAAGTCTTTCTTCATTTGTAATGCCCTTTCAGATAGCATCCTAATCATGAATATGGTGTTCCTTGTTCCAGTGTCTTTGACGAACCCGCACTGTTCCTGCCCTATCTCTGGCCTGATTCTGCTTCTCGCTCTATTCATCAGGATTCTGACAATCAGTTTTGTAATGTGACTCATTAAGCTGATAGTTCTGTGTAGTTCACACTCGTTTGCACCTGGTTTCTTCGGCAGTGCTATAAATATCGACTTGCATAGGTCGTCTGGTATTATTCCGCTGCTATAAATTTCGTTTATTATCGATAATCGAAAAAACCGGGTTATAGGAGTGGTCCGATTTTAATCAAATTTGATACACTCATAGACGAAGACATAAGAAATGATATTCAGAAGTCTCAAGGTTGCAGTTCTTACAATAGTGCAGAAAATCGATAATAGATATATATATAAAAGGCAAGATGTTTGTTTGTGTGTGTGTCTGTTTATTTGCTTGTATATCTGTATTTTTTTCAGCCCTTTTATTTTGCTTGGGGTTTGGCTCTAAGTAAGTATAATTGTAGTTCTTAGTTTCAGTCATGACACCATTTACTCAGAGGACTTATGTAGCCTTCAGTTTACGACGAAAAAAATTATTTGATATCGATACCAGGAAATCAAAATTTGACTTACATCCATTTATTTTTCTTTCAGTCTACAGTTTCGCTTTAACTGGAAACAACTATGGCTTTTTAGTCTTTCGTGCCAACGTCCAAAGTGTCTGAGCTCCAGGACTATGGATTAGTTTTAAAGCTTTCATTACACCCGAACAACGCCGGGCTATACTGCTAGTTTTTCAATAATATGAAACAACTTACTTGGAAACCTGAAAAATCAGAAATGTGGTCTGTTCAGTAAGATACCGAGAATACCATGAACTGAACATGTGAGCAATGAGAAAGTTTTTGAGAAACTGAATACAAAAGGGTACTTAGCATAAGGAGAGAGCTTAAATTTCTAGGGTCCATAATGAAAGAGAGATTGGAAAATTAAATACTCACAGGACAGATTGAGGAACAGAAGAAAACAACGCATAACCTACTTAATGAGCTTTGGTACATGGATAGCACAACAGGGATTAGGAGAGATCACAAAAATACTAAATTTACTAAGGCCACAGAAGACAGGAAATTGTAGAAAGCCATGATTGCTAATGACTTGAAGAAAATTTGTATGTCCTGGGTCTTCCGATCAAGAGATTGGATGTTTTGAAAAACGTAAAAATACTTCTTAATTGCTGCTGTTCCAAGATCCACTCAGATCCGCGGTGGTAACACCTGTTAGGGTCTCAACTAAGAGAAAATAGTGAACCCAATAAACAAAACACTATGAAAGTATAAAAATACATTATTATAGTAAAAATATTAGCAATACATTTTTATATGAAACAATTTACCTCCAATAGTAAAATTACCAACACATTTTATGTGGTTGAAGGCATACCATTAAAAATATACGCTGCCCTTAGAATGGACCTTGAATACCACTTGATGCTCAATGAAACTGATTTCATATATTTACGTCAGTAGAAGAGGCCCAGGAGACAAATACAAATTATTATACTAATTATGACTTATTTGGCTATACTTCTGATATAAGGTATTGTAATTATTTACATTGTTTGAACTGTTGTCCTCATCTGTATTGCACTATTCATGACGTTTCGGCCATTGTACGCGCCGACCTTCTTCAGGTGATTGGCATTTCGAAATGAACCTTTTATTTTGATCACTGGATATGTCGTTCCATGAGTCATGGCACTTCCGAATCGTCTTTAACTCAACTCACTAATTTTTTGATCACCCTGCTTTAGCCAAGTATTGAACTCAAAACTCTTTGGGTCAGTTCAATGAGTCTAACCAAAGCTTTTATCCAATGAGCCATGTGTCCTTGAGGTAAATAATTATGACTTGTATATAATTAAATGCCATAATATTTCATTAACATAGAAATTGAAACAAATATCCATTAATAGTGTTTTAAATGTTTTTGTCTTAGCATCGAATAGTCTTCGAGAAATGGTTAGTTTTCATTTATTATATATAGATTATTGAATTCGATGGTTGTTCAGTCTTCATGCTACTTCGTCACTCTTCCTAGTTTTGCTAGATGTACATGACATTCTAATCGGAAATTAATGGTGTCTTGCCGATGTTAACTAAAAAGCAACATAAAGCGAGAAACTGAATCACAAACACGGAAAATGTATTAAAAACATTAAACATTTTTATTTCACCAAAATATACATTGCCAAACTGAGAAATTTTACCTAAGTCTCAAATAAATTCCTGTTATTTTTATTGTCATTTTTCATTATAAATCGATTTCTGCTTTGGTCTCACTACCTACCAAGTCTGCAGGAAAACCTAAGGCAGGTCGTGGTGTGTTGCTATGGCTTCATTTCATTTTTTTTTTTTCATATCTCCCTAACATCCCTAGCGTTATATAGACAAAGTTCTTCTTGGTGTATGGGTTGTACTTAAAAAGACAATTTTTTGTATATCTCTTAAGCTGGGGTTTCCAGGAATTCTTTCAATGTGTGTTGTTTTTTTCCATTTTTTATCATTCCAAGTTCACTATCACTGGTACGATACTTGTTATCAATTTCCACATTTTTTCTACTTCAATTTCCAGGTCTTTATATTTTGACAGTTTTTCGAATTCCTTGGTTGTTATGTTACAATCAGCTGGACAAGCCATATCAATTAATAAGCAAGATTTTTCTTTTTCGTTTTTAACAATAATATCCAGCCTATTTGCTTTAATTTTTTGTCCGTATAGATGGCGTAATCCCATAGAATGGTGACATCTTCTATTTCTGTAACCGGTGCTGGGTGATGTTCATACCAGTGTTTGTTTACATATTTTCCATAAGTGTTTGCACATTGTCCCATGTAAATATTGCCCCAATCTATCGTGACGATTTTTATATTCATTTGGGGCAAGTACAGAACATCTTGAGATTAGATGGTCTATTGTTTCTTGGTGTTTGTCACAGAACCTGCATTTTGGATCCACATTATTATATTTGCCAGTAAGTTCCTAGTGAAAAGACTTTGGTTTTGCGCAGCCTTCAGTTTCAGACTTTAATCCAGATGCACAATTATTATTATTATTATTATCATCATCAATGATTAATTTAAACATAGCACGCAGATGTGCGTTTTCGTGCAGTGGATATCGGCTCAGAACTAGAAATCGGAGAACTGAGTTCGAATTCCAGTGGAATTCGTTGCAATCACATACGCGCAAATAACCTTGGGAAAGGCATGAACCCGTCGCCTCTCTCTCTCAGGACAGATTGTGTTCTGTAGCCTTGGTTGGCAACCAGTCTTTCACAGAAAGTAATGGCAGCCGACTGCAGTCATTCATGTGCTTTCGAGATATGATCGTCCAAGCGTGTATGAACTGACTGAACATACCCGTAACACTGGGTCGTAAGACAGTTCACATTTCTTTGTTAACTGCTTTTATTTTTTCTTTTTACTTGTCTTTTAAAGCAGATTCGCAAAAATAAATTAAGAAATGAACTACAGTTACCAAAATATTTCCGGCTATTGTTGAGTAGCGACTTGGTACCATCAATCAACTAAATATTATTCTCTTATGTTCTATGACTTACGATTGGAGGTTGCCTCTAAGACGGTCAGATCTTCCTATTCCAAAGATTATTAACAACTCTTCTCCAATTTATACGAGAGCCGAAAACTGCCTATTATTGTGAATGGTATAGCCCGCTACTGTCGCGCCTTCTAGCGACTTTAATAGCTTCAAGGACGATCACTCAACAATGCATTGAAATTTCTATCCATTTCTGTTTCTAATCGAATTCAGTTCTTTACGGTCTAATTCTTCAGCTCAAGAATTATATCTTTTTTTCTGTCCGGCATAATGCCTCCTCTTTTACTAAACCATTTTGATCATTCAATGTTCAAATTAAATATAAAAAGTTTTAAACAATATCATCTCTCGAAAAAGACATGACTGACTGGGCAGAAGATTATCCCGCAGTAGGTTACTCATAATTTCTGCGGTAGACTGGTTGCCAACCAAGGCTATAGAACCCAATCTATCCTGTTATTTAACCCATAACTGGAGTAAAGAGACAGATTAATACCTTTTCCTAAGGGTATTTGCCTGTAAGTGAATGCAAGGAATTTAGCTGGAATTCGAACTCGGCTCCTCGGTTTGTCGTTCCAAGTCGATATCCACTGCACCATAAAAAGCTTTAAACAATATCACGTCTCGAAAGAGACATGATTGACTGGGCAGAAGATTACTGGAGGGAAGAGACTAATTAATACCTTTCCCAAGGGTATTTGTACGTAAGTGAATGTGTGTTATGGTGCAGTGGATATCGACTTGGAACGACAAACCGAGGAGCCGAGTTCGAATTCCAGTTAAATTCCTTGCATTCACTTACAGGCAAATACCCTTAGGAAAAGTATTAATCTGTCTCTTTACTCCAGTTATGGGTTAAATAACAGGGCAGATTGGGTTCTATAGCTTTGGCTTGGCAATCAGTCTACCACAGAAAGTAATGGTAACCTACAGCGGGAAAATCTTCTGCCCTGTCAGTCATGTATCTTTCGAGACATGATCACTCAAATGTGTATCACATATGGCACTTAACAAACTAAGGAATAACATTTGTTTTTAAATCACTCTATGCCAAACAAAACAAGAATGACACTGCGACACAAGGGGCTACTAAGTGTCAAAGAAACTGGGAAGGGCAATAAATGACCAAGATTTAGGAAGACAGAAGATGGCGACTGACGTTGCATTTACATTTTTGAAAATCGTGGATGGCATTGAATCAAGGAAACTGAAGAGCTACCTAGTCAAGAAGTTCGAGAAAAGGAACTATTAGAATAGAACATATGGTTACATCTAGCTATTTCAGCAGTAAAATGATGAAATCTAGTGGTCAATCTAATCAGTTAAGTGCCATACGTGATGCTCGTTTGGGTCATCATGTCTGGAAAAAGACATGACTGCATGGGCAGAAGATTTTCCCGCAGACCTTTGCCATTACTTTCTGTGGTAGACTTTGTCAACCAAAGCTATAGAACCCAATCTCTCTTGCTATTTAACCCATAGATGGAAAGAGAAGCGACGGATTAATACCTTTCCCAAGGGGGTTTGTACGTAAATGAATGCAATGAATTTAAATAGTTCGAACTCGGCTATCCGATTTTTCGTTTCGATCCTATACCCACTGCACTACACTACAATGTACATACAGTCTAGTCAGTCAGTTAAGTGCCATTACGTGATACACGCTTTGGGCGATCATGTCTCTTTCGAGACATGATTGACTGGGCAGATCATTATCCCGTAGTAGATTGCCATTGCTTTCTGCGGTAGACTAGTTGCCAGCCAAGACTATAAAACCCAATCTGTCCTATTATCTAACCCATAATTGGAAGAAAGAAACGGATTAATACCTTTCCTATGGGTATTTGTGCGTAAGTAAATGCAAGGAATTCAACTGGAATTCGAACTCGTCTCCCCGATTTGTCGTTCCGCGTCGATATCCACTGCGCCACAACTCACATCTGATCTAGTAGTACACTTAAATTCATGCGATCAAGATACAAAGTACTCTTTTTTTCTTCGTGACTTCCAAATGATAAAAGGAACTAATTCTTTGCTATCGGAATAGTTGTTGAAGTCAGTTAAGTGCCATACGTGATATACGCTTGGGCGATCATGTCTCGAACGAGACATGACTGACTGGGCAAAAGATTATCACGTAGTAGATTGCCATTGCTTTCTGCGGTAGACTGGTTGCCAACCAAGGCTATAGAACCCAATCTGTTCTGTTATTTAACACATAACTGGAAGGAATAGACGAATTAATACCTTTCCCAAGGGTATTTGTGCGTAAGTGAATGCAACGAATTCAACTGGAATTCGAACTAGCTCTCCAATTTTTCGTTCCGAGACAATATCCACTGCACCACAACGCACATCCAGTTGTTGAAGTAAACATTCCGAATGTTCTCTTTTATATTTCTTGTTAATTTTGTTCAATCAAAATCATAACTTTTATCTGAAAGTATAAAGGTGATCAGTAGATGTTAAACTATTTTCTCTCTCTAGATCTTAGATTTTAACAGAATTTAAAATATATCAGATAAACCAATTTTTGACAACCAAAGTTCTTGTAACATTTAACCGAATTATGTTATCGTCATGAGAAAACTTTTCTTATATTTCATCTTTAGGTACATAGATAAGAGTTAATATACCACCTCTCGGCAGCCAACGAATTTCAATGTGGAAAAGGAGCCTGTTATGTTTAGAATCCATTGCATCATATATCTTTGAAAACACATTGATTTTTTTCTCCTTATGTACTGTGTACCCCCAGGAAGTAGGAGATCATAGCTCTCCACAATTTTCTGTCATTCGTAACTCTTAATAAATTTTATACTTTTGCCATTTGTTTTTAAGTTTATTCCGCCATCCATTTTTCTAAGCTCGCTGGGTCGGTTATAAGTTGTTTTCCTCTGTCCCTCTTGCCCTCAATCTGTCCTGTATGTATGAAATTTTTCAAGAGCGCTTCCCTCATATTCCCTAGAAATTTCAACTGTCTTTTCCTGGTGTTAGTTATAAGCTTACTTTTTGTTTTAATTTTCTCTAAGACTTCGTGGTTGCTCGTATATTCTGTCCATGGTATGCTCAGCATCCTTCTGTAGAACCATATTTCTTCTGTTCCAAGTCACTTTCGGTCCTGGGCATGGCGGTAAACTGCATCCGGCAGCAAGGCCTCTGATTGGGAGGTTGTGAAGAGCATGGGACCATCTCTTCATTGCTGTTGTTCTCAGGTTCACCCTGACCCGGAGTAGTAGCACCTGTTAGGGCCCCAGCTATGGGCAAATAGTTAACCCGCAAACTAGGGTTAAAACACTATGAAAGTATAAAAATACACTTTTATGGAAATATATACATAAAAATAGACTTTTATAAAAGAAGTATACATTTTTTTAAGGAAAATATTGCCAACAAGACATTTTTGAAGAAAAAAATTATTACCATAACACATTTTTGAAGGAAACAATTATTCTAAGCAAAACATTTTTGAATACAAAACTAGTTGTTTTCAGTTTTCTAAAATAAAAAAAAAGAATGAAAACAATTTTCATTAAAATCTGATTAAATCAACCTTCTCACTATAACCGAACATTAAAAAAAAGAACCTTAAAACCCCACCTTTTTGGCAATAAATAACCCACAGGTTGATATGTCGTTAAACAAAACTCAAACTCAAGTTAATCTTTCTCATCTTTGAGGAGATTGTCCAGCATTCACTACTATACAGGAGGACAGATATTCCACGATAGTTCTGTACAATTTTCTTTGTTTCTGGCATAGTTTTTTTTTTTCTGTTTCTTAGTATTCTTAAGTTTTGGAAAGCATCTTTGGTTATTCAAACGTATCTTCGGATTTCATTGTTGCACTTTCTATCTCATGTTAAAACACTTCTCAGATATTTAAATTTTTGTACTTGTTTGATTTTGGTATTTGATTTTGGTATTTGTATTGTCTTCCAGTTGATGTTTAATCGTTTCTTCTCGCTTTCATTCGAATTGATTTCAAAGGCTTAATTCTGAAAAACCGTAACAACCTTCTAATTACCATTTACAATAGTTTGCAACTCTTGAACCTTTCAAAATTAAAGCTTAACGTTTTAAGAAAAAGATTAAGTTTCTATTATTTCTCTCTACGGCTTTGCATTGTGACACGAAAGCTTTTCCTACAATTTTTTTTACACATAATCATTGAAAACCTTGAACAACAAAATCTCTTTGAAAGATCAATTTTTTTACCACTTCCCATGACTCACTAATATGGTGATTTTTTTTTTCTAAGCGTAGCTAAGACGTGGCACAAGGCCGGAAGTATGGGGCACCCAGTGAGGATCGAACTCACTCCTCAGTTGTAACTGTAACTGTAACAAGCTTGCAAACCATTACACCATGACGAGGTGCCTCCTGATTCACTAATATGTATGCAGTGCGGAGATTTTTTCGTTACTTTATTTTTTTTTTATTTTATTTTATTTTATTTTATTTTTATTTATTTATTTTTTTTACCTTAATCCAGATATTTTCCGATCAATCTATAATACGGGAGGTTGGCTGAACAATTAATTATTATAATAGTGGTTATAGGAAGCATTTAATACTAGAATTTATTTAATTCATTTTTAATATTTTTATTTTCATAATTTTTATTATCAAGCATTTTGCGATCAAATGGAGTGTGAATGACAGGGGCAAACAGTTTGAATATTGCAAGGATTACTGTATATCATTGACTTTTTTTTATATGTTTGTATAATCAATACAATACGTTTTGTTTTACATTACTGTATACCTACTTTTGCAACCCCCTGATTACCTGGCCATGGCATTATCATATAAGGAAAATTTTAATTTGATTTATATATTCTTACTTAGACTGTACGTACAATTGTTTTGCTTAGGAGGTAAAATTATAGATTCTCTAATTGTGTGTGCTTTCATTTCTTCTGCAATAACTACAGCTATTATAAACTATTTTCTTGTACTTTAACTAAAACTTTTTACCATTTATTTTCTAATAAAAAAAAATAGAATAATACATACATATATATATATATATATATATCCAATTATAGGGTACGTATGAATGAAATAATATTCCGTATCCAAAGAAGCACTATTCTTTAAAAAAAGTGCTCAATACAAAGTAGAGCTAATAATCTTTATTGAAGAATTATAACATGATTGTTATATCACTACAAAAGTAGCTATTTTTCTTCGACACTTCTTGTCTTATCAATACTATATATATATATACATATATATATATATATATATATATATATATATATTACTTTCACGGCTTCTGCTATGATGAAATTAGATCACTGGTAGCCCCCCCCCCCCCCAAGTACGAATTTTCACGAGATACTAGATTAACAACTACGCCCTACCCCTTTTACAGTAAAAACGATAAAATGTAACCGCAATTTCTACTCCAACAGCTTCTTTTCTCGCACTTCCCGCCTGTGGAATTCCCTTTCCCATACTTACTTCCCCGACAGCTACAATCTCCAGGAGTTTAAATGTAAGGTCAATACACACCTCCTAACACACTAACTCGCATCCATTCTCTCAAACACTCTTCCCATCTAACCTAACCCTCATCCTCGGTATCCTTACCCGTCTATCGCCGTCCTTCTGACATTTCCTATATCTAACCACTCTTTCTCATCACTTTCCCCTTTGTAACTCCCTGCGCAATAGTGGCAGTGGAATGCCTTGCTTGGGATGAAATGATTATTTATATATATATATATATATATATATATATATATATATATATATATATATATTAAAATAGTCATGTACCTTAAACGAGTATGCTTTCAATTTTTCATGGCTTACTATATACTATAAATTCTCTTCATTTTCATCTCCACAAAAAGTAAGTCTTTCACTATGTAAGCGATATTTCTATTTTAATGATCTAAACGAGATGAATTTTCACATGATGTTTCTTTATCGGACAGATTTAAGATTTGAAATTTTCACTCTATTGGTTCCATTAAAATACCGTACGGATTTACTGACACTGTCTTTATTCGTGATGTGAAGCTAATCCATCTGAAGAAATAAAGAACCTTTTGCATTTATGCCTATTTTCCTTAATGATTTGGAATGCACGGTTGGAAACGGCATTAATTTCATGTAGGATCCACTGCAAGTGATTGGATTACAACCATTATTTTTTTAAAAAAAGGGCAACTCGGTTGAGTGCTTTTGATTTATAAGTGACGCGTTTAATCGGTGCAAACTTTAAGCTAGTTCCTGCAGAGGGCTAATTAGGCCTCCAGCCTAAAAAATAAAGTGACTTTTGCTCTAGCTTAAAAAAAACAGCAATGATAATTTTGAAGAATTGATTTTGAATTTCTCAATTCACTCCATGGAACTTCAACACATGACTTTAATTGTGATTAATTATAAATCCAATTCTGAACAAAAGACCGATTCGGGCCGAAATTCCAAATCAGGCCGAAAATTGAATTCTTTGAATCAAAAACTCTGTAGAACTTCAAAATCTCCCGTCACTAAAACTTTTTAGTTTAACTCTGATTCTTTGGCATTTTGAAAAAATTAAAATTGATTTTTTCTCAATTCAAAGTTTTTCAGATATTTTTAAAACTGAATTTAATACAAAATATTTTAAATACCAAGTTTTTTGTGTTATTTTAAACACTATTAATTAAAAGCTTTTAAAATTACTAATTCAGTTATTTTAATTATTAACTGTTGCCTTCTCATGCCGTCACAAATTCCATTGCTGGATGTTCAAGCACCAAATAAAAAACAGATTTTCAATCCAAGTATTATCTTTATTCTAGAAGGGTATGTGTGTGTGTAGAGTAAGTGTAGCCCGATTTAGTGGGTTTCAGAATTTTCTGTTTATTAATTTAAAATTGTAGTAATAACTCATGGTAAACCGAGAATAGTAAAAAAACAAAAACAAAAAACTCTTCAAATGAAAGTAAACAAAAGAAAATACATAGTTTGGGTAACAAACAAATAAACATTTCTATAAGTAGCTTACAAGTTAAATTTTTGATTTGTTCCCCAAAGGCCTTTACCCTTCAAATCCTTTCAAAACATTCTTATTTCCGTGTAAATGCTGAACTCAAATCAATAATTGTTTATTGACGAAACCTACCTTTTTTCATGTTAACGACCAGAAAAATATCGAACTTCTTGTCGCTGTTTATCTCACCCCGTAATCACGTTTCAAAAATTTTATTCACTACAGAAAGACTTCACGCGTAGTTTGCCGATTTTTCGGCCTTTTTACTTCCTTTTTGCAATTACTACGCGGAAATTGATTTCAGTTTAGCATATACATTTAGAATTAAGGATGTTTTGGAAAGATTTGAAAAGGTAAAGGCCTTCGGGGAATAAATCAAAAATTTACCGCTTACCGCTTAGTTCATGTAGTATGCACGATAATTGTACTGAAAATATACCGCTTTCTTTCTTTCTTTTCTTTTTTTTTTTTTTTTTTTTTTTTTTTTTGTGGTATGTTAAGCGTGTGTAAAATCAATGATACAAAATATGTATGGCGAACATATCAGTAACGACAAAGTTAACGGAAGTTGTGATATCATAAAGAAGGTGAGAAGGGCCAGTCAATTAAGTGCCATACGTGATACACGCTTTCGAGACATGACTGACTGGGCATATTATCCCGCAGTAGGTTGCCTTTGCTTTCTGTGGTAGACTGTTTGCCAGCCAAGGCTATAGAACCCAATCTGTCTTGTTATTTAACCCATAATCCGTCTCTTCCCTCCAGTTATGGGTTAAATAACAGGACAGATTGGGTTCTGTAGACTAGGCTGGCAACTAGTCTACAACCGAAAGTAATGGTAACCTACTGCGCGATAATTTTCTGCCCAGTTAGTTATTTCGCCAAAGCGTGTTTCACGTATGGCATTTAATTGACTGATGGAGGTGTAATATCTTATTGTTTTTTTTTTTTTTTTGTCTTATGTTTTGTTTTAACTTTCTTAATTTTTTTTTTTTTTTTTTTTTTTTTTCTGATTTTTTTTTTTCTGATTTTGTGTTTTTTCTGTTTTTTTTTTTTTAAATATTTTATGTTTTCGGAGTATTGTTTCGTGTTTTTATATTTTTACTTTTTTATTATTTTGTCTTTTTTTTTTTTTTTTTGCGTTGTGGTCCAGTGGATATCGACACGGAATGAGAAATCAGGGAGGCGAGTTCGAATTCCAGTTGAATCCATTGCATTCACTTACGCGCAAATACCCTTGAGAAAGGTATTAATCCGTCTCTTCCTTCCAGTTATGGGTTAAATAACAGGACAGATTGGGTTCTATAGCCTTGGTCGGCAACCAGTCTACCGCAGAAAGCAATGGCAACCTACTGCGGGATAATCTACCCAGTCAGTCATGTCACTTTCGAGACATGATCGCCCAAGCGTGGCACTTAACTGACTGACTGACTTTTTAAAAATATTTTTTGATGTTTTTTGATTTTGTAAATCTTTTTTCTGTTTTCAATATTTTAAATTTTTTTGTTTGCTTTTATAAATATATATATATAGATATAGATATCTTTTATTTTTTATTTTATTTATTTATTTATTTTTTTTTTTTTTCAGTTCAAATATTTTTTTGGCCACAGTAATAAAATAAAATACAACCTCGCTCTAACAATAAATATATCTTTTTTTCAGCGCTAAAACTGAAGTCTAATAAACTTCATTCTGTTCTGTGTTTTTATTATATTAAGGGGAGGGGTTCTTTTTATTTAAGAAGGTTTCTTTTGTTTTGTTCTTTGATTTTTCGGCTCCTTTTCTTTTAGTTCAATTAAAATCGCCCAAAGTTGCTTTGTCGATGAACTTTCTTGGAATATGGGCTCTGCCTTTAATTTGTCAAGTTTGTTATTTTAATTTAAAACCTTTCGACACCCCACTAACTACTCTCCGAGACTCACCAGGGTGTCGGCGCACCCCGATTGAAAAGCACTGATTTAGAGAAAACGACAGCAGGGGTAGCTAACGAAGTGTATATTTATGAGGGTAAGATCAGAATACTAGTACTATTTGCGACTACCAAGTTCTGTGTAAGGAAAAGTCTCAGATTTCCATCAAAGGATACTGAGGACAAAATGTGTTTGCTGCTGAAATCAGCAAATATTTGTTACTGTCATCTTAAAAAGAAAATAAGTGGCCAGTAAGAAAACAAATCTACTCATTTTTTTTTAAATAGCCTTTCAGTAGTTGATACTAAAAAGAATTTACATACTCCTCCTCTCGTAGAAGTTTCTCATCTAGAAAACGGGTTTCTTTTCAAAAGAACTTTCCAGGCATGTAGCTATAGTCAGAAGAGAGGCACCTCCACTATCTTTTTTTTTTTTTTAATCGTATCACCCCGAGCAAGGCGGTAACGCCACTGATATGCAGGGGGCTACGTAATAGTGAAAAGATTGGAAAAGAGAAATCCGGAAACCATATCCTAAACAGGGAACAAGGGATAAAAGGTCACAAACTTAACGAAAATAAAGTTTTATCGTCAAAATGTTGATGTTATTATTAGGAGGAAATATCAAAGAATTTAATTATTTTTTTAATTTTTTTTTTTTTAGAAAAATCTTTTTTAAATGTGTTACCGCCTACTTACTTAATTTTATTAAATTTCACACAAAACTTTATTTCATAAAATTATTTTTTTGTTAAAAGTAGGAGTCATTGAAGATTGTAAATCACCTACTTTTTTTTCAAATTTTTAACATTTAACTAAAAATCTGCTCTGAATGGAAAAATAATGAATCCAATAAAACCATGACATTAATTAATTAGAAAGGCTTTTAATTGTTTTTATAAATAAGTAATATTAAGGACATTGTCTGAAATAATTTTTTTCTGATGAATAATTAATTTTTACAAGAAATGTTTCACTTTTTTTTTCCCTTTTTTTTTTTTTTTTAAATATTTTAATTACAATAATTTATAATAGTTTAAAATCGTGTAAAATTCTGTATTGGGGTATTGATTGGATATGATATAATAATTAAGTGGAAACAAAATTTACAAGTCCAAAATTGCAAAGTTTAATAAACGTATCTTTAAAATAATTTTTAATTTATTATATTTTTACCTTATTTTCATGTATGGTAGACTGAAATCGCCATTATTATGAAAAGGTTACGTAATTCAAAAGTCTTGTCCCTTCACTTAGATTTATGAAAATTGTCGTTTTTGGGCATGTGTACAACTTGTCATCGCCTAATCAGTCAAGAATCCGTCAAACCTTCGATCAGATGAACACGACCAATCGTTAATAATTTGTTGTATGTAATAAATTTAATCATTAAGCTCTTAATTAAATCTAAAATGAAATCTTCAATAATGTTTTTTTTTTTTAAATTTTCATCTTAAAATTAGGTATCGAAAATTTATGCTGAAAAGTGGAGGTACCTAAATCTGTTTTTTGTTCAACTTTATTCTTCGATGTATTACAATTGGTTCCCAAAAATCGGAAATTATTTCTTACTCAAGATAACAGTTCAAGACTATAGAAATATAAAGTGAAGCACCTTCTTATAAACCAAAAGTTAGCAAGTTAACTTTAAAAACTGATTTCTTCATTTGGGCTCTAAAATTCAGCTAAAGTTTCATGGCTGATACACCCAGGGGCGAATGGTTCATAACTTTTCCTCCTCTTATTTGTTGGATGTGCGTTGTGGTGCAGTGGATATCGACTCGGAACGACAAATACGGGGTACCGTAAGTGAATTTCTTGCATTCACTTACGCACAAATATCTCTTTCCCTCCAGTTATGGATTAGGACATATTGGATTCTATAGCCTTCGCTGGCAACCAGTCTACCGCAGAAAGCAATGGCAACCTACTGCGGAATAATCTTCAGCCAAACCAGTCATGTTTCTTTTGAGACATGATCATTTAACTGACTGACTGATTTGTTCGAACCATTGTACGAAGCACGAGGAGTTCATTATTTTCTCTAGCGACTCTAAGTAGGGGGCAGTTTTCTCTTCGAGACGATATTTTTTTTAACTTTTTCTAGCTTTTACCGAAATAGTCAGGACCCACAAGGGAACAGGGAGTTTGAATTCAGTTTCTTTTTCCTAGACTTGCTGCCAGTCTATCCTGCTATTTAATCCATAACTAAGGATAAAATGACGGATTCATACCTTTCTCATGAGTATTAGCACGTAAGTGAATCTAATGAACTCCACTAAATGTTGGTTTGGTTGTTTTGTTTTTATGGCATATCAACCTCGGCGGGTCATTTATTGCCAACTAAATTTTTTTTATTTATTGCTGGTAATACCTTTTTCTTTCAAAAATTTATTGTTTTTATATAAGTTTGTGTCTAGTAATACTTTTTTCCTTTTCGAGTATTAAGATACATTGGGATTTGTTTTTAAAGGACAGGGTCCCCAAGTCCTACCCTTGGACAAAACAGGGGAAAGCAACGGATAACATATTTGAAGGACCTAATCAGGTGGCTGATGGAATGAGGGTTGCATGGTGTAACAGGAGAAGGCGTGCTAAGAGCCACCAGGGATAGGGAGACGTGGAAATCCGTGATCGCCTACGTCCTGAAGGGACAGAACACGTAGAAGATGAAGGCATGCTTACCACATTTGCAAAATTGTTGCAACAAAAAGATAAGTTTACTACGTTGGGTACATTAATATGCAAGAATCTTTAAATGTTTATTTTGCACGACAAATATTTATATAGGTCGTTCCGAAAGTAATGCCACTTATTTATTTATTAAACGACGCCAAGGGAACGTTGTCGGTATGGTCGTAGTGGTTAGACATTCTTGCATCATTTTACAGCCTTGCTTAAAGCAGGCCGCATCAAAATAACATGAAATTTTACATTATTAATTACAATCATACATATCTGTTATTTGTATATTTCAATTTTGTTTTTAAGCAACAGTCTGTACAGGGTCAAAGAGCCCTTTGAATTAGAGCTATTTGGGGGAAAAGACTGCACAAATTTATTAGAAATTAGTTAAATATTTAATTCGTTTCTGCTTGTTAATGAGATTTGTACAGATTATTTGTAATGAGATTTTATTAATACTAATGAAAGTTGTTCTCGATAGATCTTGTGAGACGTTTATCGTAATGCGTAGAAATGACATGTTTTTCTTCATTTGGTGTACACATGGTTTCTAGATCCCTACACCAGTTTAGTGTCGATGATTGGGCATTGATATCAACACAGTGTGGGGCGTAGATCCACGTGTCTCTGATGATTGCTGCATGTCGATTTAAACTTAATGTTAGTTTATCAATAGTAATTAGATAATAAGTTATACTGGACGCGTTTTATTTACTGCCAATGTTTTGAAATTTCAGATTTCTTGTATTATTATAACAGGGACAATATTATGTTTATTCATCATCCTGTAGTGACTGATTCAACTGCTAAGTAATCTTGGTTTATTTGGAAAGTGTAAGTTCTTTTAAACTGAAAATTAATCTTCGAAGTTATTAAAAAAAAAACGTATGTCTTTAAAATATTTATGAAAATTCAAAGAAAATTTCAAGCTTTTTCGGTAACAAAATGCTAATCTTGAGTTTTGCAGATGTTCTTGTTCTTGTCTTTTGCTAGTTTAGATTTGTTTAAAAAAATAATTACTTTCACCCATGTTCAATGTTTTGTCTTAATATTTCCCTTTTCAGTATATTTTTTCAATCAGTTTCTAAAAAAGAAAATAGATTAATGCTTAATTTAAAATATAATGAGATTTTTTTTTTTTATGTAAAATATTGCATAGTGTTCTACTCTCCCGGTTTTTTGGTCTCTCAGTCCCTACGTAGTTCTTTGAAACTGAAAATTGATCGCCGAAGTTATCGAAAAAGGCAAAAGACAAATGTATGTCTTTGAAATATTTACGAAAATTCAAAGAAAATTTCAAACTTTTTCTGTCTAGTGGTACCGAAATTAATAATCTAAGGAATCGGCATTATCTTCCTCTGCATGACTTGTCATTTTAAATTATAAAGTATGTACTTAATATTTATATTTTTCCATCCCCCCGCCCATTCCGCTCTCATCCGTTTTTGTTTTTGTTTTTGTTTTTTTTACACGAAATGTTAGCCACCCGGCAGGATAAAAATTAAGCCTACACATGACGGAGAAACTCTTAAAGGGTCAGCGGCCAGCTAACTAGAGGTGGTGTCTCAATAAATCATCGCGGAGAAGGCAACAAGATACCACTTTACTATCTATCCTGCGCACAATCATGGCTTTTCAAAATACATATATGAAACCCAACGGTGTGAAGGGGGTTAATTCCAGCGGAAATAACTCTTCGCGCCGGTAAGGATTGACATAGGTGTCACCTGATCGTCATCCAGTGATTGTTAGCACCAATGGCGTAAAAGACGACACATTTTTCCAAAATTTGTCCCTTACCCGGGAAGGTAACGACACGAGCAACAGGTATCTCTGGACCGTTACTCTGCAACTGTGCGCAATACAGAAAGAATTATCTTGTGACCATGGAACGTCAGGACGCTCAACAATTGTGATCAACTCGAGAATGTCAGTCAGGAGATGAACATCAATATTTTGGGAATATGCAAAACTAAACGGCCTAACAATGGAGTGGAGACTATAGCAGCAATAACCACAGGATAATATACACAGGAGGCAAACATAAAGAAAAAGGAGTCGGCTTAATACAGGACAAAGAAATGCGTTCTGGAATACTGCCAACTTTCCTCTTGGTCAAACTGAGAGAAAGACCCTTCAACATATCAATTATAATAGTTTATGCACCAATAACGCAAAGCACTGAGGAAGAAATAAAATCATTCTACTCCATACTGGACAATGCCAAGGCTCAGTGCAAAAACCAAGCAATTAGAATCATAATGGGTGACTTAAATGCCAAGGTAGGTAAAAAGAGGTAAAGAGAAACGACTGGCAACTTTGGATTAGATATCCGCAACGAACGAGGAGAAAAATAAGTCCAATGGTGCACAGCAAATGATCAGGTAATAACTAAAACCTGGTTTCAAGAATACCTACGACGTCTATAAACATAGAGAAACTCAGAACGCGACACGAAAAACTAAACAAACTACATAACCACAAACAGGAGATTCAGAAATGCAGTGCATCAATGCAAAACCTATCCAAATGCCGATTGTGGAAGCGACCACGTCCCAGCCATCTGCAAACTAAGGGTGAAACTCCGGAGAATGAAGCCCAGTACAGCACCAAGACTGCAATCTGACACGCTCGTGAATGACCTCAACCTGCAGAAAGAATACAATAACAGCGTGAAAAGCAAATACGAAGAACAAATTTGAAAAGGAAACTCAAAATTGGACTCACTAAAGGAAGTGATAGTGACATCAGCAAACAACATTGCCCCAAAGAGAAACAGACGCAGAAGAAAAAAATGAGTGGATGACTGAAGATTCTTGACATGATGCAAAAGGGGACAGAAAGCGATGCCAAGATCTGGAATGGAATACAGGAAACTACACAAGAAAATAAGGAGCAAATGCAGACAGGCTAAAGAGGAATGGCTCAACAACAAATGTGCAAAAGTAGAGAGATCGAGCAGGACTAATAAAGCAGACATGCATAAAGAAACCAAGAGAACTGACAGGACAAAAAACCTGCTCCTCAACAGGATGTATAAAAGCCAAGTATGAAACGATCATATTGGAGAAAGAGGAAATACTCCAGCGATAGGAATAAAGAACATATAAAAGATCTTTTCCACGACAAGAGAGAGCAACCGATAATACACAAAGATGTTGACGGACCGGAAGTATTAAATTCAAAAGTGGAAGCTGCAATGTTCAAGTTGAATAGAAACAAGGCCGCTGGAACAGACGGCATTGTAATAGAACTGCTGACAGCCCTGGAAGAAATCGGCATAGAGAAAAAAAAACAGAAATAATAAATGAAATTTATAATAGTGGTGAAATACCAGACGAACTAAGCAAGTCGATTTTCATAGCACTGCCTAAGAAGCCAGGTTGCAAACGAGTGCGAACTCCAACGAACAATAAATTTAATGAGCCACATTACAAAACTGATCGGCCGAATCATGATGAATAGAGCGAGAAGCAGAATCAGGCCACAGATAGGATAAGAACAATGCGGGTTCGTCAAATTCCCTGGAACAAAGAACGCCATTTTTATGATTAGGATGCTCTCCGAAAGGGCAATACAAATGAAGAAGAATTTGTACCTACGTTTTATCGATTATGTGAAGGCGTTCGACAAAATACGCCACAAATAATTGGAGATGCTCAGCAACCTCGATATATTTGGGAATGACAGAAGAGTAATCAAGAATCTCTACTGGCAGAAAATTCCCTGCATACGGACAGGTAACGAATTCAGCAGATATACAAAGATAGAAAGGGGCGGAAGTCAAGGATGTGTCTTTTCACAGGATCTGTTCAAGTTGTACAGCGAGACTATTCTGAGAGCCCTAGACGCCATCATTTGTCATCGTAGGCTACCATTTTAACAGCATAAGACACACAAATGATACAGTGCTGAAAGCAGACACAGAAAGGAAACAAGAACTCCTACAAAAGGTAGCTGAAGAGAGTGACGATAAAGGACGACAAATGAACTGCAAGATAACCGAATGCATGGTCATCAGCAAAAAACAGTCCAAAATGCCAAATGCAGATGGAGGATACTAAAATCAAGCCGATACAAAATTTACCTGTGTCCTAACAGAAGACAGAAAAAGCAACACAGAGATTCGAAAGTGAATTGGCATGGAGAAGGACGTATTCCAGAAGTTGAGTAGAGTATTAACAGACAGAAAAATTTCGCTAGAAACAAAGGAAAGAGTACTGGATTGCTATGTGATGTCAGTTCTTCAATATGGCAGCAAATGCTGGACAATATCATCAAAGATGAAGGAAAAACTTGAAGCAACTGAAATTTGGTTCTACATAAGGATGCTGCGGATCTCAAGGATCGAGCATGTAAGCAATGATGAGGTTTTGGATAGGATAGAAACGAAAAGGAAATTAATATTGAGCATCAGGAAGAGACAGCTGAAATTCCTGGGACATGCATTGAGGAAGGAGTGTTTGGAGAATCTGATACTAACAGGCCAGATAGAGGGAAAGAGAGACAGGGGAAAACAGCGTGTAACGTACTTGACGAGCCTGAGCAGATGAATGGTAGAACGGGATTTGCGTGGTGTAAAAGGAGAAAGCGTGCTAAGAGCCACCAGGGATAGGGAGACGTCGAAGGCCATGATCGTCTTAGTCCTGAAAAGACAAGGCACATAGAAGAAATATTAGAATGTGCTCTGTAATTCAGTGGATATAGAAACGAGAAGTCTGAGAGCCGAATTCAAATTCTAGTTGAATTCATTGCATTCACATATGCGTAAATACCCTTGGGAAAGGCATTAATCCGTCTTTTCTCCCTCCAGATATGAGTTAATTAGCAGGACTGATTTTGTTCACTAGCCTTGGTTGACAACCAGTCTACCGCATAAAGTAATAGAAACCTATTGCGGACAAATCTTCTGCCCAGATAGTCATATCTCGAAAGAGATATGATCACCCATGTGTGTATCGGTCCTGGGTATGACCTTAAACAGCATCCGGCAGCAAGGCCTCTGATTGGGAGGTTGTGAAGAGCATGGAACCATCTCTTAATTGTCCCAGATTGGTAGCACTTGTGAGGGTCCCAGCTATGGATAAATAGTTAATACCCAAATTGCGGTCAAAATGTGACCAACGAACGAGACCTTTCTCGACTGAAAAATGTGACCAACGAACGAGACCTTTCTCGACTGAAAAATGTGACCAACGAACGAGACCTTTCTCGACTGAAAAATGTGACCAACGAACGAGACCTTTCTCGACTGAAAAATGTGACCA
This sequence comes from Ascarosepion bandense, assembly GCA_037127315.1. NCBI lineage: Eukaryota > Metazoa > Mollusca > Cephalopoda > Sepiida > Sepiidae > Ascarosepion > Ascarosepion bandense. The sequence goes on from JBBBDQ010000252.1 coordinate 449,115, forward strand.
ACGAACGAGACCTTTCTCGACTGAAAAATGTGACCAACGAACGAGACCTTTCTCGACTGAAAAATGTGACCAACGAACGAGACCTTTCTCGACTGAAAAATGTGACCAACGAACGAGACCTTTCTCGACTGAAAAATGTGACCAACGAACGAGACCTTTCTCGACTGAAAAATGTGACCAACGAACGAGACCTTTCTCGACTGAAAAATGTGACCAACGAACGAGACCTTTCTCGACTGAAAAATGTGACCAACGAACGAGACCTTTCTCGACTGAAAAATGTGACCAACGAACGAGACCTTTCTCGACTGAAAAATGTGACCAACGAACGAGACCTTTCTCGACTGAAAAATGTGACCAACGAACGAGACCTTTCTCGACTGAAAAATGTGACCAACGAACGAGACCTTTCTCGACTGAAAAATGTGACCAACGAACGAGACCTTTCTCGACTGAAAAATGTGACCAACGAACGAGACCTTTCTCGACTGAAAAATGTGACCAACGAACGAGACCTTTCTCGACTGAAAAATGTGACCAACGAACGAGACCTTTCTCGACTGAAAAATGTGACCAACGAACGAGACCTTTCTCGACTGAAAAATGTGACCAACGAACGAGACCTTTCTCGACTGAAAAATGTGACCAACGAACGAGACCTTTCTCGACTGAAAAATGTGACCAACGAACGAGACCTTTCTCGACTGAAAAATGTGACCAACGAACGAGACCTTTCTCGACTGAAAAATGTGACCAACGAACGAGACCTTTCTCGACTGAAAAATGTGACCAACGAACGAGACCTTTCTCGACTGAAAAATGTGACCAACGAACGAGACCTTTCTCGACTGAAAAATGTGACCAACGAACGAGACCTTTCTCGACTGAAAAATGTGACCAACGAACGAGACCTTTCTCGACTGAAAAATGTGACCAACGAACGAGACCTTTCTCGACTGAAAAATGTGACCAACGAACGAGACCTTTCTCGACTGAAAAATGTGACCAACGAACGAGACCTTTCTCGACTGAAAAATGTGACCAACGAACGAGACCTTTCTCGACTGAAAAATGTGACCAACGAACGAGACCTTTCTCGACTGAAAAATGTGACCCCAATATTCAAAGACTGACCCTTAAATGACCAAAATTGTTGATGGGTCTTTAAACTTAAACCAAACCAAGTGTGTATCATGTATGATTCTTACCTGATTGTCTGTATTAGAATAATCCTGAACTAATACTGAGAGAAACCTGCCATCAAACGAAAAGAAAATGAAGTCAATAAATACAGGTAAACTGAAGAATGTTTTGTCACCAGACTTATTCAGTCATTACAGTGAAACAATCCTTACAGAATTAGAAGTCCTATCAGGATTCAATCTTATAATATAAGACATGCAGGTCTCACAAAGTTGCTAGCACATGCGGAAAGGAAACTATGCGAACCCCTACAGTTGAAGAAAATAGAATGTATGATTGTTAGCAAGATGAACCACCCAAGATGCACACGACGAACTGGAGACCCCAAAATCAAGCATGCAGAAAAATGTTAATATTTTAAGTGTTTAGAATTATTGGAATTATTTATTTTCTAAAGACGGTCAGCACATTATGGCCGTGTTCATAGTTCATAAAATAAATATTCCTATAACTGTAAATACATACACATAAAAGCCATACATATAGTTAAAAACATATATAAAACCAATCCTTGATAATGTTGCTCGAATATAAAGATCATTCGGACAATTTCTTCATAATCTATGTCCAAAAAAAAAAAGAAAAATTATAAGAACACAAAAATAAAACCAACAACTTAACTACAGTAACTTTCCAGTCGTTTTTAATGAAGCTTGTATAAAAAAGGGATTGCTAAACACATACTACATACATACATCCCGAGGTACCAAAACTGTAAGTACAGAACCCATTGTAGCTCTTAATAAATTGTTTTTGCTATCTCTTTTAATCTCTCTTTTAATCTCTCTTTTAATCTCTCTTTTAATCTCTCTTTTAATCTCTCTTTTAATCTCTGTTCTGATGACCAAGCTAAATAGGTAGATTATGTGCTGCTTTCTTCTGTCTCTTCACTATATCGTGTGTGTCAAATTTTCCAAGCACACTTTCCTCATTATATGATAGGTTTACGGCCACATCGTGTTAAAAAATCCCCGTACAGTCAGCAAGTTGAGCCTGTACCTAGATGGTCAGGTGCTGCAAACTTGAATGTGCTGATAGGATAATGACGATGAATCGTTAATCAGTGAGCCTAGTTTCGATTCCAATCCGGTTCGTTATAATCACTTACGTGCAAATACCCTTGAGAAAGACATGAATCCAACTTTTCTACCTAGCTAGATAATACAGGGTGTGCGTTGTGGTGCAGTGGATATTGGCTTGGAATGAGAAATCGGGGAGCCGAGTTCGAAATCCAGTTGAATTCTTTGCCTTCACTTACGCACAAATACTCTTGGGAAAGGTATTAATGCGTCTCCTTCCTCCAGTTATGGGTTAAATAACAGGACATATTGGGTTCTATAGCCTTGGCTGGCAATCAGTTTACCGCAGAAAGCAATGACAACCTACTGCGGGATAATTTTCTGCCCAGTCAGTCATGTCTGTAAAGAAACATAATCGCCCAAGCGTAACTCAGGTATGGCACTTAACTGACTTACTGAGATATTACAGCAAATACACTAAACTTATGTAATTCATTTTCCTGTGCTGAATTCCGAAGTTATTTTGTAAACAGATTTCAGTGACTTTTTTTTTTTTTTTTAAATCATTTCACCCCAAGCAAGGCATTCCATTGCCACTATTGTGCGGGAGGTTACATAGGGGAAAGTGATTGGAAAGAATAGTTAGATATAGAAAATGTCAGAAGGAGGGTGATAGACGGGTAAGGATAGCGAGGATGGGGTTGGGTAGATGGGAAGGGTGTTTGAGAGAATGGATGCGAGTTAGTGTGTCTATTGACCTTACATTTAAACTCCTGGAGATTGTAGCTGTCGGGGAAGCAAGTGTATGGAAGGGAATTCCACAGGCGGGAAGTGCGAGGAAAGAAGCTATTGGAGTAGAAATTGCGGTTACATCTTATCTGTTCCACAGTAAAAGTGTGGGACCTAGTAGCAAATCTAGTATCTCGTGCAAATTCATAGCTAAGGGGCACCAGTAACTTTGATAAAGGTCAAATTGTTAGAGCCTGCGAACAAGCTAAGAACATTTTTGAATCGATGTAGCTCTGGAGGGGCCGTCTTCAGTTATGCTAAGTACTTATTGACAGTGATCCGAGGAATGGAAATTCAACAACCGCAGATAATAAATCAGATGGCCCAAAATTATCGATGCGAGTAGTGAACGTTGGTTTTCCTGCAGATAACGACCCAGTAGAAAGGCCATTTGAGGATAGTTTTAATCAATGTGAATGAAAGAATAACTCACAATACAAAGCACATCGATCATTGTTATGTTTCGGGCTTCAGAGCCGCAGGTTAGTCATTGTACCAGTGAGTATCAGAAGAATGTCGATTGGTTTGATGAGTTTGGTTTTCTCCAGAATTAAGTAAACGGCAGGGATACGCGTGTGTATTCTGGGGAAGCGATAGTCAGTCAGCCAGTTAGTCAGTCAGATAAGTGCCATACCTAATACACGCTTGGGCGATCATGTCTTGAAACAAGAAATCGTATTCATTTACGCACAAATACGCTTGAAAAACGTATGATTCGGTCTCTTCTGTCATCTGCTATGGGTTAGTCTTGGCTGGCAATATCTATCGTAAAAAGTAATGGAAAAACTTCTGCCCAATTAGTTATGTCTTTTACGAAACATGATCGCCCATAATCACGTACGGCACCTAACTGCCTGACAATGACAAACGTAAACGGGGAAAGCCATGGCGTTCTATGAGTCGTGTCCCTTCAGAACATGGGCTATGATTCAATCTATCATATTCTCAACATTCTTTTACAGAATCAAATTTCTATTGCCTCAAGTCTTCTGTTTCACTGTGATGGTTGAATAAGTCTGGTGAGAAGGCACATTCCTTGTCTTACGCTCCTTTCTTTTTATTCGTATTTATTGTGTACATTTTCTATCCGTTTACAGGTGGTTCTGGATAATTCTAATAAACTTCCCAAATAAATCAAGCTTGCCTAGCAGTTTAAACAGATTTTTGTGACGTACTTTATCAAACGGTTTCGCATAATTTGTAAAACATAAATATACCTCTTTTTGTATTTGTATTGCTTTATCAGGAAGTGTAGCAGTAAAATCAGTTGAAGCCGATAATTAAAATTGTGTTTTGCTAAAAAAAAAAACATCTCTGGTTATGAGTTCAGATTTTTGTTTCTCTACTACCAAAATCAACTGAGTCACAACAGATGTCATCCAAGGATGTATACTACTATCGTATTTGGTATATATTGCTGCAATAACAAATGCCTTGACAAGGCAATAACATGTATTTAAAAATATTAACTTACATTTTTATTCTTTTCGGTGATCGTTGTGTGTAGAGGAGTGATCAGATAGCACTAGCACATAGAAGGGAGCTGCTCATTGGGTTCGTTTCCGACCCCACAATCCAATCTCATCTCCTTCTTTTCCCTGATCTGTCTTCCGATCCATCTCTTTCTTCTCTCTTCTCTCTCTCTCTCGCTCTATATATATATATATATATAGAGAGAGAGAGAGACCGAATCCCATTTGAACACGTTATCTTTTATGTCGCATATTGTTTATCATCGAATTCCAGCTGAATTCATTGCATTCACTTACGCGCAAATACCCTTGGGAAAGGTATTAATCCGTCTCTTCCTTCCAGTTATGAGTTAAATAACAGGACAGATTGGGTTCTATAACCTTGGTCGGCAACCAGGCTACCGCAGAAAGCAATGGCAACCTACTGCGGGATAACCTTCTACCCAGTCAGTCATGTCTCTTTCGAGACATGATCGCCCAAGTGTGTATCATGTATGGCACTTAACTGACTGACTGATTGTTTATCATAAACAATTTCGAGGTTTATATTTTACAACCTTGGCTATGCTGTTTATAAAAACACAACAACTTTCCTTCAAAGCAATATTTATTTTACTGCAAATACATTGCTGTTTCTCTATCTCCTGACACGGAAAACAGCTGTCTTAACACAATTCTGCCCATCATCCGGCGTCCATATTCTTTGACTTTTCAAAACAATGTATATTTTCGTTTGTTAGCCAGCATGCATTTTTGCTGTTTAATAACACCTGCTCAATGTAAATGCACTTCTGAGCGAAATTACACACAAGATCAGAGAATATATAACACAATGTTGACATTAAATAACTCAATTAGGCTTATGAAAGTCGAGACACAGCACGCATGCATGAAAAAAAAATGCGCCGACTAATAAGCAAGTATAAAAGTTTGCTTTGCTCACGATAAAGAAAGGAACATTGGATACAAACCTGTCAGTCATTGTGGTCTTATATATGTGTTATTTGATCTATGTTATAGGTGGCCTTTCCTTAAAAAAATAATTTCGAATGTCACTTGTAATTCCTAACTAATATCATGTTTATTCCAGCGATCAGGGTCTCGAAGAGACTACTTACCAGGCGGTACAAGACGCCTTTGGGGCTCCGAGGCAGGCAAAGTTTTATCTCAAAATTGACAATTTGGTGTCCAGTACATCTGCAGGTAAATTTTTATATTCAATTAATACAGCAACATAAATCAATATTTACGGCTACATTCACCAATCACCTTTTAGGTTTTACCATAGAGAAACGCTAGATTTTGATCTAACAATTACAATAGTCCTTGTGAAACAAAATATTACCTACAGGCACATGATGACTCAAAATTTCTGATGGGTAACATCATTACACTAATTTATGCATCTACAATTAAGCCTAAAATAATTAATAATAAATGCTAATAAAAAGTGTGATTTGGTTCAGTGATGTTTGAGTGTGTAAATGTAAGTATGTGTTGGGCTGTGGTTAGTAGAAAGTGCTTGTTCTCGAGAAAAGACGCGTGTTTCATGGTTGCTGAATAATTTGAGAGGGACAGTTAAAATAAAAAATCCCCCAACAAATTCAGAGACTTTACAAAATCCTTTTGCCGGCAGAGAGGTTTCCGTCATGATACAGAGACTGATTTCAACATCTTTAAATGATTATTGGAACCAGCTCTATGTATAATTTTGAACCACTCTTTCTTGTAGGGTTTGGCACATGCTATATTTTCTTGTAGATGTTGAGCTATAACCGATTATTTACACGTGAATTCCCCTCCCCTCTTTATAAGTATATATATATATATATATATATATATATATATATATATATTATCGTGTTTTCTCTTTTTTACTCTTCACTTTTCATTGTAGCTGTTCTTTTTGTTTAATCATTTTCCAGCGATTTTTCCCTTGATGAGATGTTGAACCAAAGGGCCTTTGAGACTAACAATAAATTCCTTGTTTTTAAAATAGTATATTAATTTTGTCTTTTTAAATAGATATCTATATCTATATATATATATATATATATATATATATATATATATATATATTCAATCTTATGTATTTGAATACATGGTTCTGTTGTAATTTCGCGCTATCACGCGGTGTGACGTCATAGAATCACATTGCAAATTTGCGAACTGCGTTTGTTATTTTTTGTAACTATTTTATGCCTAGCGGAATTTTATGTCAACACAAAATAAAATCGTCAGTGATGGTGGATGTTATTGTATTACCGTCATAATAACCTCTCTGAAGATGACTCACGTGAGCCAAAAGCTTAGAACCAAATTAATAAAAAAATTATCCAAATGTTGGAGAATTTTTGTCTTTATTTTCTACTAAAATTAAAGCCAAAATACGACGTTTAGAACGGCTCATGATTAAACATAATAGACATGCATTGTCTCTTATATTTAACAGTATATGGTTTAGAAAATATATATAATTAAGCAATAATTAATTTTTTTTTATAAGTATGAAAGTTGTGTTCAAATCGAGACAGAACCATATTTCGAAACCGTGCTGCTTATTTACGGTCATAAAATAAGAGAAAACAATTTATGAGTCGCAATAAAAAGTCAATGAATTAAATGAAAGTTGAAATGATTTAAAATAAGTATATTTAATTTATGTGACAGCCTGAAGTTATTTCATCTATGTGTAAGTGTAAACCAAAAAGAAATAAAGATGAATAAAAACTTAATTCGCACCAATGATGGTTTTAGTTACCATTTTTTTTTTTTTTTTTTTTTTTTTTTTAATACCTATAAAATTACGAGCGAGCATTGAATTTGACACAATTGCCAGGCTAATTCACTGGACGCGTTGCCTTGTTTATGGTACGAATTTAATATGAATTTCTCGCAGCCTGTGATACTAGACATATGTAATAAGTGCTTCAGAGGTGTGTTAAATTACTATGGCTTTTGTAGTTCTAGCTAAACACTTAATCTGGCACGGTTCTGGAACAGATTACCGGAAAATCAATGGCCTACATGAAAATGTAATACTCCATATAAATGAAATCAAACAGCATAAGAATATTTATTACTTCAAATGCCACTAGTGGATATGAATTATATTCTCAATTTAGCAACACCGCCTAGTTGATGTTTCATAAGTAAAGAAGTACGAGTTCAAGCCTTGCTAAAGACATATTTTTACTGATGCAGGCTACTTCTTAAAGGGTCACTATAAATGCCAAACTAACGTGACAGTTGCTATAAATAACAACAAAAATATAACAAAAGACAGATTAGTAGGAAAATAATGAATGATTACAATGCTTCTTACAAAAATCCCAAATCAATATTTATAATTTTAGAATTTATTTCAACAAAATAAATGGATCTATAAAAAGCTGTATCATCACTTTCTCATTTGCCATAAGTTAATAATTGCACACATATATATAATGAAAACATAGTTTACTGTAACACAAGAGCCGTTGTATTTCGGTACTATCTTATTAGCCCTTCGTAAGGCAGTCAAATATTTTTTTCTGTTATGAATCATTATATAGAAGCTTAAAAACAATTTTTTTCTTTTACGAAATCCAGACAATTAAGGTGGGGAGATTTTCTGGGGATTTCTCTCGGCTAACCAATAGAAATCTCCCTCCAGATTATGTATAGAAGAAATTTTATTGTAAGAGTAAAAGGAGATTGACTTAAAATGACTTAGGATCCAGACATTTTCCATGCCAGTGATGAAGTGAATTGAGTGATATATATATATATATATGTTGGAATTTTGCATGTCTGAAAAGTTATCGTGAAGCGGTTAATGGATTTTTTAAAGTTATTATTCGACTTAAAATAGTGGACAAGAAACAAAGACGGTAAAGATTTTTTTTGTTTTTTGTTTGTTTTTGTTGTTTTTTTTGTTTTTTTTTTGTTACTTTTTTTGTTATTTTGGTTTTGTTATTATTTTGTTTTTGTTGTTTTGGGGGTTTTTGGGTTTTTTGTTTTTTTTTGTTGTTGTTTTTATGGGGTTTTTTGTTTGTTTTTTGTTGTTTTGGGTTTTTTGTTGTTTTTTGTTTATTTTTTGTTGTTTTTTGGTTTTGTGTTTTTTTAAAACACTTCACGTCAGACATATGTAGTCGACTTAGTGGGTGATCTAAAAACAAATTAATAACAAAAACAACAATAACAAATAAAATAATAAAAATAAAAGCCGTGAAAGTACTTGTAGAAGAGGCACAGGGAAGCCACGTCACGCCGGTGAGAGTGGTTGCAGTCGGTCCGCCAAGACAAGGTCGATCACGTTACAAATTCTCCCTTGTATTTTGTCGAAGCCCGAGGAAGGTAGCAGGGGCACCCGACCAGATGTATTCAATACACGGGCGGATGGTAGATTTGTATATGTGCAGGATAGATTCAGACGGGAAAAATTTCCGGGCGCTGCACAGAGAACCGGAGTTAGCAATGGGTTCGATATAGTCATTCCATTTGAGGTCCTCCGAGAGTGTAAGACCAAGGAGGCGTAGTGTTTTACACTCAGGGAGCCAAGCCTGTTCCATACCAATAGGAGGTAGGTGCGATTGTCTATGGTGGTTAATTGATAGCAGCTTCGTTTTGGAAGCATCGAAACTCACGAGCCACTTCCTACCCCAGTCCACCACGGATTGGAGGTCCTTTCATATATATAATTAAATTTGTTATACAATTAAAAATTAAATTTTTATGTTTAATTTGTTTTTTATAACAAATTTAATTATATAATTATATTATGCTCTACAATATTTAAAAATAAATAAATGCCACAGAACTCAAAATCGTAAAAACTTCGGTCCTCTTTACCTGGATATATATATATATATATATATATATATATATATATATATATATATTCTTTGGGTCTGACGAGCCACAAGGTCATCGTTGGCGACGAAATATGTATTACCCATGAAATTGTAGTGTATATAATTTTTTTTTCTAAATTATATTACTCTGTTAAATTAAATAAATGAATTTAACATTGAGTTCTTTTGAGTTCGTCTCTATCGGAATTTACCTGACTAATATATCAAGTGTTCTACGTTATATATGTACATACATACATACATACATATATATATATAAAATACAATCCTAAAAAATTGGACTGAAGAAGTCAGCACTCTAAAATGCAGAAAAAGCAACGTAAACAAAAAATATGTAATATAAAAAGATAATAAAATTGATGTGCACTTTTGAAGTTTTCTGCGACTATCAGTGTCTTCTGCAAACCGGAAACAACTAACAGTCACCGAAAGCTTCCTGCTGAACACGTGAATAATGACATTAAAAATAGTTGAAATCAGCAAGATTTTTTATTTCAAGTTACGTTTATAGCTAACAAGCCTAACATGGTCCTAATAACTTAACACAGACTCTGTAATTAATTTGTTCCAGCAATTATCTAATTTCAGTAGAAATAAAAAGTCAGTTTCTTTTGGCTCATTCTTTAAATTCAAGGACTGTACTTCCATGTAAAGAAGAATCTACAATGTCGACGAAAGCAGTTTGCTCATAACAAGAGTTACCGCCCTTGCCACGCCGTCATTATTACAATATTCATACTTGTTACTACTACACGTTAGGCGATCTTACTTGGCCATCGATTATCTCAAACTTAAATATCTCAGGCTTACATAATCGCTGTACAAGCGCCCCCTGTTGGCATCTAATCGTATTATGCTAGTCAGATAGCCGGAAGCACCGCAGAAAGGCCATTAGAAATGCCTAAAAGGCTTTGCCGCTCTTTGAATTGATCTGCTCCTGAGCTCTTCGGATTGTTCTGTTGTTTTATGAAGATAGGCACACGCAGAGGCCAAATGACGAATCATTGTCCGAGCGATAAAAACATTTGATTTATCTCTTCCTCTTCTCTGACTCATTCATTCAGCTCCGATATATTCATAAATAAACATGCCCCTGGATTGTGTATCGGCTGATAGACCAACTTATCTGTAGATGTCAACTGAATAATTTTTCCTTATATATATATATATATATATATATATATATATAAAGCATGCGGTGTAGATATAGAAGAATCCAAAGGAGTATCCTGTACATACAGTGGTAGGATAACTTTCCCTAAGAGAGCTCTCTCTCTCTCTCTCTATATATATATATATATATATATATATATATATATATGAGAGAGAGAGCAAATATAATTTAAAAAATTCGGATGGTAAATCGGAAGTGTAGGCCTATTTCAGGCGAACCATCATCAGCTTCTGTCTTTATTGTACAGAAGATTTTACACGAATGAAATTCACAAAGACCCCAAAAATCTTTATTGTTATTCCGTTTTTTTTGGGTGGGGGGGGTCTTTGTTTGTATATATACTTGTGTGTGTGTGTTAGTATGTAATCAGTTTCAACGCTATTTTCGGTAAATTGTTCTAATTATTTCATGATTTTATACATGTCTTTTACCTTCTACGAGTTTGTGCAGCTAAACAAGGAAGCACAATATTCGCACTTGGATGCATAACAGAAGAATTCGAATAACAAATAAAAAAAGATAACTTTAAAAAAAATTCCCCAAATCTTTTGCCCCCACCCGTAGAAAGTTAGCCATTGATTGTGATAGTCAAGTCATTCTTACACTAATTTACAAAGAATAAAGATTACTTCATTACTAAATACCCTGCATTAATCTTTCTTTCATCTTTCGCCATTAACCCTGAAACGAGTTGTTGGAGTGCCAATGTGAAGAACTGTTCCCCATTCTCCTCCATCTGTTGTGGTTGTGTGCCAGAGCCTGGTTTTCCATGAACGGTTTCTTGGTATGCTCATCATGTGAAGTGTCTTGGGCATTTTAATCTGGAGGAGCCCATCTTATTCCAGGTTGGATCACAGCTGATGTCCTCCAACTAGGTAGCTCAGCTTGGTCACAAACATTGCAGTTCATCTGAGAAACCCTTCCACCCTGTCTAGTGACCTGCGTTGAGGAGGTCTTTTTCCCAGTGATGTCGTCTTAACACAAACCTCCTCATGTAAGTTTAGCCCGCCAGCTGAATAGTTTTTTTTTGTTTTTTTTTACAACTTATTTGTGCGTAGACTAGAGAAAATTTGAAGAGGGCCAAGGCAACACGCAAATTTTAATTTTCAAATTTCAATTTTCAAATTTCGACAAACTTCTGAAGGAACCCGAATGTTAATTTTAAACATATGAGCCTTGTTAAGAGCAGGTGCAATAGACAAAATCAGATTGGACACTTGAAGTGAGATACAGTAAAAGAAGCTTTTGTAATATTAGTAAATCAAGATCATCCCAAAGAAAACCAGACAAAAAAATAATAATAAACAAAAAAATCAATGACAAAGTACATAACAGAATATACCCTTGGAAAAGGTATTAATCCGTTTCTTCCCTCCAGTTATGGAGTAAATAATAGAACAGATTAGGTTCTATAGCCTTGAATGGCAACCAGTCTACCGCGGAAAGTAATGGCAACCTAGTACGGGATAATCTTCTGCACAGTCAGTGATGTCTCTTTCGAGACATGATCGCCCAAAGTGTGTATCACGTATGGCACTTAACTGACTGTGTTCATTACCCTTAATAGTGTTAAATAACAATTATATTTCTGAACGAGAGTTTCGAATTTTTAGTGTATTTTTAAACATATATGTTGCAGGCTCACGGAATAACTTTTCCTCAATGACTGCCGAAGATCCGTCAACCAGCAAAGGCTTCCATCTTGCGGTACATCCAGTTCTCTACTCTTATTCTGTGGCTCTGTCCAATGAAAATATTTATCTGATAGATTTTGTGCCTCCCGGTCGACTGTGTCTCACTAACGGATGTTGAATTCTTGATATGTCCATGAAAGGAGATATCTATATATATATATATATATATATATATATATATATATATATATATATCGTTCGAGGTTGTTAAGCGGTTTAGGCAAATGCCACCGGATAGGACAATCTAGTACGTAGACGTAATGGACGGTACTCGTCGTATGCAGTATCCTAAGACGTAGGCGTAGTCAATAAACGTAAATCTCTAGTCGAAGACCTGTAGACCTCTATGCGTCCTAGACTTCGTCTGTATTTATGACTGACACCAGCCAATCACATTATTGAGAGAAGGAACCACGGTGTATGCATATTCATTGCACATTTATTACATCAATTATTATCACAGATAATTGACCCCACTCGACTAAGAATTGTTCTTTACTTTTTAATTAATTTTCAACTCTATAAAAGGCTCAAGAGCCACTCAAGGTACAGGATTATTATATGAGCGTAAGAAAAGTGCAGTTCATAATCTTATAAGAAAAATATCGGTTAACCCAAGATTTGAACAAGTTAATATTGTATTGATCGGGAAAACATCCCAGTAGAAGTTTGTTCTACAAAGCAGCAGCTGTCCGAGATGGAGCATATTTATAATTAATACACTCGCAATAGAATGGGGGTGATTTTTCATAGTGTACGTGGCATGAGTGGTTCCCAGATGCAAAGATCAGGGAAAGATGGAACCAAGGAACGTATTTTGGTTACATGGAATAGCGGTTCTCCACTGCAAAGATCAGGGGATAATGGAACCAAGGAGTGTAGCTCGACAGAACAATTGCCACGGAAATAGCGATATAGTATCGAGAAGCTTGCGAAGTTTCGTCTGTGGTAAAAGGTTATGCCGGGTGGAAATTTAAAAGACACTTACTCATCCCGCACAATGTGGACTGACTTACACTACCAGCCATAATTATTAGGCCATCCCAGTGATGTAAAAAATGATGTATTTCATACTATTTTTAGTATTTATTGCCAAGTGAATAATTGTAAATGAAAATAGAATGGTTCTTTTGTTAATACTGCACAATAACCTGTGCATCAAATAAATTTATAAATATTTAATAATTACCTTTATTGCAGTTTCATCAATGAAAGAATGAAGAAAATTTAGGATGATTCCGATGAGTTCATCTTTGCTTCCTTGCCTTGTAAAATTTTGCAAGATAATTAATAACAAAAGAACCATTTTATTTTCATTCGCAAAAATATTAAAAATAGTATGAAATACATCATTTCTTTAAAAAAAACAACTGGGGTGGCCTAATAGTTGTGGCCGGTAGAGTAGATTATTATATATTTAAAAAGAAATACAGACCTTTAAGGTTTACACATAAGAGCAAAGATTTAGTTAACTAGATTGGTTAAAGCCGTTAGAATTGGTCAGTGGTCATTCAACACGTTTGAGCAGGATATTCAGTTTTTTTTTGTTTTTTTTTAAATAACCAGTGTTGGTTTGTTCACCATTTTATTAAGTGAATGTTTCATCTATCTGCACCGTCAAGTCAAAAAAGTTAAATCTACCAACCGCTTTCGAGTATTGTTTCGTCAAATTGTTTCGGTGATCAGTTAGCGTCGTCTTTGAGAATGTAAAAAAAAATATATTTAGTTGCGTTTGGGATAATTATTGTGGTAAGAGGTAATTGTAATTTTATGTTCATTTGGACATCCATACTGTGGACTGGGAAAACATAATCATTTGTTATCGCTTCATACCTACCTGGAAAATGTCCGTGAAAATATCTCGTATAAAGTTTCCAACATCAATGCTTTTATTCAATAGCAAATATATTATTGGCAGATAAGTTTTCGAAATGTCAACGGAATTTATCAAAACGATAATTCAAATGTCAAACGATTTTCATTCATCTGATACCTTTGCCAGCTTTTGTTCGATTAACAAGTTTAGGTCCAAATTAGTAAAGTGTCTGTTGAATGTCATACGAACATTCTGAAATGATGTCTTTTCGTGTCTATCAATCGTAAATACAATCTCTATCAAAGCAAGAGGCAATATTTTCTTTGTTTTGCGTGCTTTGGGATGATATCGTTCAGGAAAAAGCAAATTATATGACCATTACAATATAGACAAACTTAAACAGAAAATAAGCTTTCGTATATATATGCATTTAATATTTATATGTATATAAGATTTTTCTGGTGTTAATAAAACAGTGCTCGATGTAATATAACAGATCTATAAAGTATATATTAATAAATATACATATTATCCTACTTCTGCACCTGATGATTGCATAGTGCATGAAACTCCAAGTCGTGCTATAGATGTAGGATTATATATATATATATATATATATATATATATATATATATATATAGCGCATCAGTTTCAAATGACTTAGTTAGGTTGAGAACTTTCCAGCACTTTTTCACATACACGTGTGTGATTTTTAATGAAGCCTGCATAAGAGAGATTGCTATATATATATGCACATCTGTCTATATGAATATGTCAGCTCTATCACTGATATTGAGCGCTTTCAAATAAGTACTACGCATATATAATATATAAATGATATAAGATATATAACAGATTGCATATATATATATATATATATATATATATATATATATATGAAATGTTTGAACATTATTTTTTATCGATACTCGTAATTCAGTATATATTCTGTTTTTTAATTAAGCAGTATTATATATTTATATCTACCGGCCTGATTATTTAGGATAAATTTTTATTACGAAAATGTGTGTCATTCGGCAGGATTGAGATATATATATATATCGTATGGTATGCAGTCACTTTACAAAGGTATCGCATGCTGGGATCACCTTCTCCAGACCGATAACATCAAGAAGTCACCTTTCTGACAATTCGACCATAGTGTGATTCGAACCCAGATTTCATGGTCAGAAAATACTTTCTAACCACTTATATATATATATCACTTCCCAAAATTTAGTCGAATGTCCAAATTTCAAATTAAATCATTATTTCTTCTTACAAACGCCCAGAACTTTTCAGTGGTTAATTTTGTATATGTAAGCTGATACAGTAAATTACAATATTTTTTTCACTTTGTTAGAATGAGATGATTTTCCGAAAATATTTATAGGAAGGTAAGAACTTATCACGTTATCCCGAACTGTAGAATTGGGTGATGCAATTATTTCACTCGGTCAATTTCTACTTGGGTTTATTTTTATGTTCTACATTTACGTCATTTTTTTCAAAATGAATTTTCTTAAAAAGCAACAAATTTATATGCGATAATGCACTTTTGAATTCTGTATACAATAAATGACACGTGTAATTGCACCTATACTCTGCAGTTTATATATAAATCATAAGCAAAAAATGCTGCCCGACTAAAACTGTAACACTGGCCCACTTTTTTGATGGTCCAAATTACCCAAGAAATTTACTACAGATTTGTTTTATATTTGCAAGAAATGACTAGAATTGAAACATAACCTGATTACTTAGTGGGCCAATAAATTGAAATTTAAGACGCGCGCGTACACACACACACACACACACACACACGTATATATATATATATATTTATCTAAATTAAACATTTTATATTTCAACGGTTATCGAGCACTGTTGAATCAGTTTTAATATTTATTCTAATATTACTAGGATCCATTGGGTTTATTTACCAAATCTTTTTTTCCTTGATTTGTTACTGCGCTCTGTCTGTCTGTCTCTCTCTCTCTCTCTCTCTATATATATATATATATATATAAGAGAGAGAGAGAGAGTCATCCTCAGACAGATCTGTTTCGCTGTATCACAGCTCATCAGTACTGTTAGACATCCGATTGCTTTTTGCCCAGGATTGAAACCCGACTGAATTGGTGTCAGTCGGCGATTCTACCTCTGGCCTATGGGCGCTCGGTAGAAGGAGGCAGACTTTTTAGCGTTTACATTTATCATTATACATGGCCAATAGCTGAGAGTGTTCTAATTAATTGCTGAGTGAACGATGCGTTAATGCTAGTGCAGCTACTATTTTTAAAAGTCTATCATTCTTCCAGAGTGCTCAATCAGGGTGTGAGAGCGTAAATAGCTATATATATATATATATATATATATATATAATAATAAAACGTGTTATTTACAAAATAGAGGTACATGATATAGATGGAAACAGACAAACAAATTTTTGTTTAAAAAAATGTCCATAAAATGGATTAATTACAAATCTACATTTTAAAATGGAAAATCTTTAATATTGTACCACGCTGGCCAGCCACGTCTGGAAATTAAAACTGAAAAATGAAAAAGACTCTGATATAACATGAAGTACATTTAAAAAAAAAAAAAGCCAAACCTTATAATGATTGTGGTGTCTGCAGATTGTACCAAGAAAAAAAGTTAGCGTCTATATTGTTTCCAGAACAAAAAGAAAGAAAATTACTGAATGAAAGACCAGATCTAATGTCTAGATGCAATCAAACCTAAAGATACAAAAGCTCATACAAACCTGGATGAAGATATTTTCAGATCCTTAAGTAACTGTTGCCTACTTTTGAAAATAGTCGGTTGTGTTAAAATTTCATTCGTGTTTTACGTTTAATAATCGTTGGAAAACTAGTTATTATAAATCGCTTGAAGATATCAAAAGGTTGAATCCTAGGTTGCGGAAGCAACTCATTTCTAAATCAAAAATATTGTAGAGCATTTGAGCTCTACAATTTCAATGTATTGAGCCATTTTTTAGTACAACTGGATACTGGTCTAATTTAACTATGACAAATGACTAACTAATCGTATATATATATATATATATATATATATATATATATTTGTTCATAGATTTATTCAGTCATATGTGCCATTTTGTTCCACTATCATTCACCATCTTCGAAACAGATTCATTATTCCATCATCTGAGGAATTGACATTTTTCTGGGTGACAAACTGGTCTGTTGTTTTTACAGGCTTCTGTGTAAATGAATTTTCTTCTCATAAAGAGAATTTTGTAGTGATCTAAATAAGTGGTAATACTTTAATAGGTCCAACTTGGGAGAGTGCTCGTCTGAATTCAGCATCAGATTTTAAGGATATTAACAATATGTCAATTTTCATGTTTACACATGTTTGAATATACGTAGGAGTAGGTTAAACATCTGTAAAAGGACAATGAATAAAGACAAAAGAAAACTTGTTTCATCGTCTGAAAGGCTTACGCGAGGGCTAAACTTTCCTTTTTGTCCTTATATAAATATATATATTTTTCCAACTATAAACATGAGTCTAAAACAATATATTGCCAACCATTATTAATTCCATTTCTAAAGAATTTAGTAGACTTAAGTAGTGCTATTTGAGGTATACTTAACGACTGGTGTTGACAAGAAAACGTCCGCAAATCAACATGCAAACATCCTCCAAAGATAAATAATCCCACACACGCACAAGATTCATACACATGAACGCTGATTGACTAGTTAAATGCACGTGAAGTGTGCTCAACCAATGAAAATTAGACACCAAAATATAAATCCAAGTAATTTTTTCTCCATATCACATTCTTTGATGAAACTTTAATATAAGCGAAACATGTTAGATTTAAAATGCTTTCTATTTGTCCTTTATCGCACACACACACACACACACACATTATATATATATATATATATATATATATATATATATATATACTACCGACCATGTGTTTGGGACCACTTAGATCTATTCTCTAAGAAAAAGAAATAACAAATTTTATGTCTTAGAAGAATAAATATAGATATATTTCATTGTTGCTCACAACTGTACAATAATTAAAACCAAAATTAACATAGAGTAATTTCAAATTTAATTAAAGTTAATTCATATTTTCTTTTCATTAAAGAACCCACCACGAGCCGTTATTACTGCAGAGCAAATCCTTGGCATTCTCTCTAATAACTTAGAAAAATGAGTTGGTGAAAGTGATTTCCAAGCATCCTGCAAGTATTTAAACAACACTTGTTTATTTTTAGGAAGTTCATTTCGAACTGTACGATCAAAATTTCATCCCATATTTTCCTTCTTTAATAATGGTTTCTTAACTACACAGCCTTTAAGCCCAGCAGATTGAAGTTGTCTCTTAATAGTAGTAACGGATACTGGATATTGCCGAATAGAATTCATTTCAATTGTTAATTCCGGAGCGGTTTTTCTTCTATTCCTCTTGATAGATATGATCAAAGGCCTAACCTCTACAATAGATGTTACTCTGGGCCTACCAGATCTATTTCTGTCAATATTTAACTCAGTTTCACGAAGTCGTTGAACGCAATAATGCACGCCATTTTTTGATAGGCTTAATTTTTTCGCGATAACATGTTCAGAATATTCCTTCTTTCGAAAGAATTTCAACCTGAGCTCTTTTTTCAATGCTAATCTGTTTCTTCCTTGCGATTTATACCGTAGTAACATGGTTGACAAAAATAAATTATACCGTAATTATAATATCTGAATAAATCTGAATTTTCGGCAAAAACTTGATCACAATAAGAGGAGTCAAGTAGAAATCTGAGTAAATATTTACTTTAAAGTTGAAAATAAAACTTTTCTTTACTTGAAATCTGCATAAGAATAATAAAAAATACAAACTCGGCGAATTTGATTCTGCTAAAACTTTGGATGATCCCTAACTTATGGTCGATAGTATATATATATATATATATATCCTCGTTGAAAACACAACCATACTCAAACACGAAAACAATAAACAAAAACTAAAAATACTCGAAGCCATATACATAAAACAGTTCAAACCTAACCTGAACAAAATTAACTATGAAATCTCCACACACATTCTCAAATACCTATAATAGATGACAGAAGCGATTTGTTTTCCCAATGACTTTCCATACTTAATACTTCTCGTCTCCACTCTCGTGTGGTCACGTGAGAGGTCACAAGCAGTAGTGCGATTTTCGCTTTCAGCATGCACGCACGTGTTCGCCAATTCTTCACACAAACAAAATAGACTACTACTATCGTCAGTCCGCGAACTGCCGGTAACAAGCAAAACTATTTTCATCTTTGATAATGGCTGATGTAAGCCGAAAGCTCAGAAAAGATTAAATAAAAATATGTATCAATATTGTGATTTTTTTTTTTTTTTTGGGTTTTGAGCATACGCGTAGAAATTCGCGGTGCCGACTTGAAAATTATAAGCTGTGAGATATCTTAGTTTTTAATTTCAACAAAATTGCAATATATAGGTTTTAAACACACACAGATATATATATATATATATATATTATTTATTCATAAATTATAACATGGATATGTTACAATATCACTACAAAAGTAACCATTTTGTTTCAACGCTTTTGTGTCTTGTCAAGTGATGTGGTAGTTCTTAAAACTTTTAAGAACAATCACATCACTTGACAAGACACAAAAGTGTTGAAAGAAAATGGCTACTTTTGTAGTGATATTGTAACATATACATGTTATAATTTATGAATAAATAATATTATCAGCTCTACTTTTCTATTGAGCACTTTTTTAAAAATAGTGTTTCTTTGGACAAGGAATATTATTCCAACAATACTTATATATATATATATATATATATATATATATATATAGCTTTACGTAGTATCTTATCTGCCTATGCAAACCAAATAACCATGTTAATGGTCAATACGGATAAACTGTATTAGATTTTATTATTGTTTCACATGTTCCTGCATTCTTCAATAAACCAGGATAATTTTTTTTTTTTTGTAAATTTATTATAATTTACAATTAGCGTGTTGAGTTTATTCGATTAATCGTGCAGCCATAATTATCGCAATTTTATCAATTTTATAGTTTTCAGCCTTTGTGTCCAGTATTGACCAGATTGGAATCTAGGGAAGGTAAATTTGATATACTTTTGTTTGCTCTTTTTGTATAAGCAGTTATTATATATTACGGTACCTGAAAGATAAATTTATAGTAACGCGCAAGCGATACAAGTTCATCACTGCTTCGTGATTTAGCTGCAATAAAAAGACAAGAAATCACTAAAGTCATTGGTTGAATACAGAGTTATTTGGGAAAAAAAAACATGGCGGTTTTTCTGTTTTCGTTCATTATTGGATAACGCAATGGTGATTTTTACTGCGAAATATCAAATGCCCTTCGGTCCCAGGGTGACATTAATTTCAATAATAATAACTGGTGACATGAAAGACTTAATTGCTTGGGAGAAAATTGCTTTGTAGGATGGCCGGATTCGTCAAGTACTTTTGATGGTCCAGGGACATTTTTTCTTTCTTTTTTTTTTTTTTTTTTTTTTTTTTTTTTTTTTTTTTTTTTTTTTTTTCTTTCTTTCTTTCTTTTTTTTTTTTTTTTTTTTTAACGCTTTTTCTCTTAGGGAAAGCTGGGTTGTTCGTAATAACGTGAGCAAAGACTATAAAATCTTAATGAATTTTGAGGGCTACTTTTTTGTTGTTGACTTTATGGAATATTAGTGGTCGTGGCTACTATTTATGATGAAATAATTAGACTATATTTGGAGAGGTAAATACCGTTCATCACGTCACGATTAATTGGTTCCTTGTTAATGATAGAGCTTCGATCTAATGTTTTCTGCATGATATAAGTTTTCAGCAGTATAAAAAATCACTCTTATTTTTTCCAACTCACGCTACTTCTTTTATGTTAAGTTATTTTTCTTTCCATTTCAATTAAAACCTTTTCCTGAAGTTTAACTTCTTGACGCACCCATTTCAGAACTTTGGAAACAATTTGAATTTTCTATTAAAAAGTTGAAAATTAAATTTGAAATCCCTGATGCTTTTGTTTTATGTATTGTTGTTCTGAATAATTTAATTTTCTTTGAACATAATTTATCTCATATAATTCAGATGTGTACAGCTAGAAATAATTATCTATAGATAAATCACAAAAAAATAAATTAAGAGAAAAATCAAACCCAGCAGAAAAAAAAACAGGATATCATTCGAGTATCCGTTTTTGAATTTTATTCCTTTGTATATTTTTAATTTTGTTAATCTCAAAAAATTCCCACCTTATGAAAACGTTGTTGCCTATCGATTTTTCTCCTTTGTGTGTTTAGGATGTTGGCGATCAGTATCTCACTACTACGTCTTATTTTGTGCCATCCATCTTTGGTCATTTCTACCATCTTTTCAAACTCATTAGGTAGTTTCCCGCTATGTGACTCTGTTTCTCTTGCCTCCAACGTCTTTTGAGTGTTAAATTCTCTGAACTCTCTTTACTCATTATGTGTCCCATGAAATTGTTTCTTTTTCTGATTTCAAGTATATGTGATCTTCTAGTAACTATATTCTCAGTCCGCCTCGTTGTTGACACGTCCAATCTCTTGCATTCTTGGTTTGAGTTTGAGTCTTGTTTAATGGCATATCAACACCTCTATGGGTTTAATGCCAAAAAAAAACGTAGGGTTTTAATTTATTTTTTCATGTTTGGTTTAAGTGAAAAGGTTGATTTAGTAAGATTTTAGTGAAAATATTTTGTTTTTATTCTTTTTTTATTTTAGAAAACTGAAAATCCTTCTAGTTTTGTATTAAAAAATGTTTTGCTGACAATATTTTTTTTCCTTTTGAAAATGTGTTATGGTAATCATTTTTTCTTAAAAAATGTATTGTTGGTAATATTTTTCCTTCAAAAATGTATATTTTTCTATAAAGTCTAGTTTTATGTATATATTTGTATAAAAGTGTTTTTTATACTTTCATAGTGTTTTGACCCCAGCTTGGGGACTAACTATTTGCCCATAGCTGGGACCCTAACAGGTGCTACTACTCTGGGTTAGGGTAGACCTGGGAACAACAGTAATTAAGAGTTTGTTCCATGCTCCTCACAATCTACTAATCAGAGGCCTTGCTGCCGGATGCAGTTTACCGTCATGCCCAGGACCCCTTTGCATTTTTGATATATTTCTTTAAAGCCGCATTCATAGATTTTCAAATGTTATTTTCATTTGTGAGGGAATTGCTCTGCACCATTGGAGATCGGATATTAAATAGCAGTTCAACGCACTTTTTATTATTCTGACGAAATTTTCCTCTCTCTTAATACTTTACTTAGATTCTGGAAGGCCTTTATCATTATCCTGATACGCTTTCGAATTGATATGTCGCATTATCTTTTGCCTTTTAACACGATATAAATATATTCTTTTCTGTATCTGTTTAATTTTGATATCCTCTATTAGTAACTCAAGTCTAACGTGCTTATAACAACATATTCTGTCTTCTTAACGTTAAGTTTTAGTCCTCTTTCCTTTACTCAGTCAGTAAAGTGCCATACGTGATACACGCTTGGGCGATCATGTCTCGAAAGAGACATCACTGACTGGGCAGAAGATTATCTCGCAGTAGATTGCTTTCCGTGGTAGACTGGTTGTCATCCAAGGCTATAGGACACAATCTGTCCTATTATTTAACCCATAGCTGGAGGGAAGTGGCGGATTAATACCTTTCCCAAGGGTATTTGCGCGTAAATAAATACAAGGAATTCCACTGGAATTCGAACTCGGCTCGCCGATTTCTCGTTCCGAGCTGATATCCACTGCACTACAACGCACATCCCTTTCCTTTACTACTTATCTAAAAAAAAAACTCTTTCGATTTTTATTAACATAGCTAGAAAAGAGTTCGAATTTCAGAAGAGACTGCTGTGTTCGCCTAACTCTTAGGAGGGCCCACATAGTTGAGTTCCCTTACGACCATATCATTTTGAAACACTGGTTCTCATAAAACGTTAAACAACGTCAAGCCTGGTCAGTACTTGGATGGGTGTCCGTTTGGAAATACCAGGCGCTATAAGCTTGTATGTGAAATTAATGTAATGAATAACGACCTTGGAATTAAAAGTCGAGTTCCAATTTCAGTCGGATTTGTTATATTCCCTTACCTACAAATATCCATGAGAAAAGTATGACTCCGTCTCGAATCTTCTATGTGCCATATCCCTTCAGCCCGTAGGCGATCATAGCTTTCCACGTCTCCCTATCCCTGGTACCTCTTAGCACGCTTTCTCTAGTTACCGCACCTAAACCACATTCTGCCATCCACCTGCTCAGGCCCTTCAAATATGTTATCTGCTGCTTTCCTCTATATCTCTTTCCTTCTATCTGACATGTGAATATCAGATTCTCCAAGCCTTCCTTCCTTCCTCATCACATGTCCCAAGAACTTAAGCTGTTTCTTCCTGATGCTCAGTATTAATTTCCTTTTCGTTTCCATTCTTTCTAAAACCTAATCATTGCTCACATGCTCGATCCATGATATCCCGTAACATTTTTTTCATTTGCACGAGAAACTAGATTAGCAACTAGATCCCACCCTTTTACAGTTAAACCGATAAAATGCAACCATAACTTCTACTCCAACAGTTTCTTTTCTCGCATTTCCTGATTGTGGAATTCCTTTCCACATGATTGCTTCCCCGACGGCTACAATCTCCAGGAGTTTAAATGTAAGGTCAATAGACACCTCCTAACACAATAACTCGCTCCCATTCTTTCAAACATTCTTCCCATCTGCCCAACCCTCATCCTCGGTATCCTTGCACGTCTATTGAACAGGTGAAGAGGCTCATCCCTTGTTTCCTGTTCAGGTTGTGGTTTCCGGTTTTTCTCTTCTCCAATCTTCTCACTTTTTTTTTTCAATTGGAGTAGATAGGCTAAACTATCGCCCGGTTCACACTCCACCCACGTCTATTGAACAGGTGAAGAGGTTCATCCCTTGTTTCCTGGTAAGGATGTGGTTTCCGGTTTCTCTCTTTTCCAATCTTTTCACTCCTTTTTTTTAATTTTATTTTATTTTTTCAATTGGAGTAGATAGGCTAAACTATCGCCCGGTTCACACGCCACCCACGTCTATTGAACAGGTGAAGAGGCTCATCCCTTGTTTCCTGTTTGGGTTGTGGTTTCCGGTTTCTCTCTTTTCCAATCTTTTCACTCTTACGTAGCCCCCTGCGCATCAGTGGCGTTTTCGCCTTGCTTGGGGTGATATGATTAAAAAAACAAAAAAAATCTGTCACCTTCCTTCTGACATTTTTTACATCTAACCACTCCTCCTCTTTACCTTCCCCTATGTCGCCCCATGCGCAATAGTGGCAGTGGAATGCCTTGCTTGGGGTGAAATGATTAAAAAAAAATCACCTAGCTATAAATTAATTAGTAAGGCTTATATACTTAAAATAATTATCACTCCCCCAAATCCTAGAATCTAAAAATATTTATAGCTTTAAATAACCTACAAAAGGTTGATAAGCTGTAAAATACAAATCAATCACAGTCTCTCATCAGTTACTTTTTCGGAAATGTCTTACATTTAATATGACACTATGAGTGAGAATAGAGTTGTTAAATGTAATGCTCGATATCTGTAATGTCTTATACCTGACATGATATTATGATTGGAAGAGACTGAGAGTACTTGGTCGTAATTCCCGATATCTACAATGTTTCAGAAGAGTATGCTTGAAAGAACACATCTCAATAAATACAAGGTTTGAGGATAAAAGGGAGCGGATAATGCTCTCTTCAATAATTACCTAATGCTGCTCGGTGTTACTAACATTAAATCGTATCTCGCAAGCCTAGCCTAGTGAGTTCCTTTCTCATGAGGCGTTTCATGAAAGAAACCGCGTAATTAATACTCTTTAGTCAAGCAAATATTTACTCATATGTCACTGTGCTTATAATAAACTCCTATAAACTCTATAAACTCCCTCTCTCAGTTAACCCTACCCGAGTAAATGCAAATCTATACTTTTTTTAATCGTTTCACCCCAAGCAAGGCGGTACCGCCACTGATGCGCAGTGGGCTGCATAAGAGTAAAGGTTTAGACAGGAGGAGAGTGAAGAGAAAAACGAACCAGTTACAGGGGGTGTCAGAGAAAGGGCAAGAGAATGATGGGAACACAGGTGTGAAGACAGTTGCGAAGGATAGATAGGAAGGAAAAGTACAAGATATACAGGGTGATGTAGAAATAACTGAAGTCAAGTGGAATAAGAGATGAGTATTAACATTGCATTTAAATTCCTTTGGGGTTGTAGCCGTCAGGAAAGCAAGTATTTGGAAGGGAGTTCCACAGTCGAAAAGTGCGAGAAAAGAAGCTATTGGAGTAGAATTGTTGACTGCATTTGGTTGATTTAATTGTAAAAAGGTGGGATCTGGTTGCACGAGTAAATTCACCAGTGACCTAAGTTCGTCGGAGCAGAAGCCATGAAAATGTAGAAGAGACACACCCTGCCGGTGGGAAAGTGGCTGAAGTCGAACTACCAAGTCGAGACCTATCACATTACAAATTCTCCTTTGGAGCTTGTCGAGAACATTGAGATGAACAGCAGAGGCGCCTGACCATATATGACAGCAGAAATCTATGCACAGACGGATAATTGATCTGTATATGTGCAAAGTGGATTCAGGCGGAAAAAACTTCCTGGCCAGACATAGTGACCCAGCCTTCCTAGCAGTGGATAACATAATATGTAACTTAAAAGTTTGTTTTTTGTTTTGTTTGTTAGTGTCGTCTAGATTTCACTCCATTAAGAAAATATCTTGACAATATTTTAGAAGCAACTCATTTATAACTAACTCTACACAAATTTTAAGCTACTCTACCATTGACGTGAAGGATGTGCGTTGTGGTGCATTGGATATCGGCTCGGAACGAGAAATCGGGGAGCCGAGTTCGAATTCCAGCCGAATTCATTGCATTCACTTACGCGCAAATACCCTTGGGAAAGGTATTAATCCGTCTCTTCCCTCCAGTTATGGGTTAAATAGCAGGACAGATTGGGTTCTATAGCCTTGGTCGGCAACCAGTCTACCGCAGAAAGCAATGGCAACCTACTGCGGGATAATCTTCTGCCCAGTCAGTGATGTCTCTTTCGAGACATGATCGCCCAAGCGTGTATCACGTATGGCACTTAACTGACTGACCACTGACGTCAATGTAAGTTCAGCTGATAAAAATTAAAAACGTAAAATCAAGCAAAAATAGCTACTGAAGACGTTATTTTATGGTGTATTCAAGAATTCTAACAATTTTACTAGTTTATTTGCACCGGTGTTTCGTGCTGGAGATCACTTACTAAATGATGCTTCGGTATTTATATCGATTAAGACTATGTACATTAGATGAGAAGAATCGACCTTATACAATGCAAAAACTGTCAATACCAAGCGTTGTAAATCATTAATAGGGAGCGATAGATAAATTGTCGCCAATTTATATTTCTAATTTTATAGAGAAGGTGCGATTGGTAAATTGCCGCTATTCATATTTGTAATTTTATACAAATGGTGCGATAGGTAAATTGTCGCCATTTTATATTTCTAATTTTATACAGAAAGTGCGATTGGCAAATTGCCGCTATTTCATATTTGTAATTTTATGCAGAAGGTGCGATAAGTAAATTGTCGCCAGTTTATATTTCTAATTTCGTACATGCGCATTGTTTTTTTTTATTTTGTCGACTGCACAGTATAGTAGGGTCAGTTGTACACCCTCTGTGAGAAAGAGCACCATGATGCCAATCACTCCGCCAGAAATTGGGAAACGGCATGCTATACTGCTTGGCATTCGCACCGGAGGCTCAAATATGTACATCTCAGTGCAGAGGATTCGGGAAGAGACGGTTGCGTCTGATGAAGGTATTTGGAGTAATCACTTGTGATGGCGACGTTATGCCTCAACTCATCTTCCCACAGGGCCTCAGAATCAACACAAAGACCTACACCAACTTAACTCTGCACCAAATCACACCAACAGGAGAACCCAGTCATGGGCTGTCAGAAATTTTTTGCGATCACATGTCCGCTTACAACTGGCCATCTAACTCTCTAGATTGCAACCCCTTCGATTATCATGTGTGTGCAACAGTTAAGTGAGAGACCAGGAAAACTCTTTGTAACAACGAAGATCGTCCAGAAGAGATGCAGGAGATTCCGAAGTCATCTGGAGGCCTTGGTTGCAGCCAAGCCGATTTTATTCATTAAATTTACATGTTAGTATTTTAAAATATTTTTGTGTATTTGTCTATATTTCCAATCCCTATGTTCAAAATTCCTAGCACCTGAAGAAGGCCAGCGCGTACAACGGCCGAAACGTCGTACAAATAGCAAGAAAGATGAGGACAATAGTCCGAATAATGTAAATACTGTGTTTTTGTGTAGTTTTGGTAAATAGATCTTTTTGAACGAGCTCTCAGTATTATTTTGATTTTTGCGAAATTTAGACGCCAATTCATACATCTCACCCTGTATGGTATGTTACGTCGGCAAAAACGTTCTCACTGTGAAGCGCACCTGACAGGCAAATAGCTGGACAGATAAGAACTGAATTAGATATCTTAGAAAAAATGTATTAGATAGATTGATAAGTACAGGTAGATTTTAACATTATTAAAAAATATCGAAGACATTTCTTGAATGGTTCCATATCTGCAATAAGCTTCATTCAATCGTCACTTGTAACATTAACACTTAAAATATTTATAATTTTTTTAATTAAATTTCTCGCATTTCCCGCCTGTGGAATTCCCTTCCATTTACTTGCTTTCCCGACAGCTACAATCTCCAAGAATTTAAATGTAAAGTCGATAGTCATCTCCCATCTCACTAACCTGCATCCTCTCTCTCATGCTCCTTTCTCTGTCTACTTCACTCTCATCAGTATTCTCATCCTTCTCTTACCCATTTCCTGACACCCACCTGTCACTCTTTCTCATAACTTTCCTCCCATGTAACACCCTGCAAAACAGTGGCAGCAAAATGTCTTGCTCGAGGCGATATGATTATAAAAAAAAATCACTAGTGAGTCCGTGCCACCAAAAATGACGGCCAAATATATCGATATGCTGTATCTCAAATACGTCAACAAAGAACCAAATCACCACCATAGTATCATTATTAACATGCATAAATCAATCCAATTTCGTTTATGTATTAACTCTAGAAATAAATAAGTTTTTGACAACTAAAATTAAATACATCAGATGTCTTATCACCGGATCTGTTCAACTTGTACAACGAGAATATTTTGAGGACTCCAGATATTATGCTTTGAGTTGTCATCGGAGGCCACAATTTAAACAACCTAAGATACGCAGATGATACAGTTCTGATAGCAGACACAGAAAGGAAACTACAAAACCTCCTACAGAAGGTAGCTGAAGAGAGTGACAAGAAAGGACTACAAATAAATTGCAAGAAAACCGAATGCAAAAAGGGCAGTCCAATATGTCAATTACAGGTCGAGGATAATAAAATGAAGCAGGTACAAAAATCTAAATAACCTGGGAAGTGTTATAACAGAAGACGAAAGTGCGACACAGAGATCTGAAGGCGAATTGGCATGGCGAAGGAAGCATTGCAGAAGTTGAGTAAAGTATTAAGAAACAGGACAATTTCGATAGAAACAAATAAGAGACTACTGGATTGCTACGTGATGTCAGTTCTTCAATATGGCAGTGAATGCTGGACAATATCATCAAAGATGAAGGAAAAACTTGAAACAACTGAAATGTGGTTCTACAGAAGGATGCTGTGGATATCATGGATCGAGTATGTGAGCAATGATGAGGTTTTGGAGAGGATGGAAACGAAAAGAAAATTAATACTGAGCATCAGGAAGAGACAGCTGAAGTTCCTGGGACATGCAATGAGGAAAGAGGGCTTGGAGAACCTGACACTAACAGGCCAGATAGAGGGAAGGAGAGACAGGGGAAAGCAACGGATAAAATATTTGAAGAACCTAATCAGGTGGATGATGGAACGATGGTTGCATGGTGTAACAAAAGAAGGCGTGCTAAGAGTCACCAGGGATAGGGAGATGTTGAAAGCCATGATCGCCTACATCCTGAAAGAACAGGGCACATAGAAGAAGAAGAAGAAAAATGCAATAGAAGAAAGTAAACTCAACACTAATTTAGAATAATCTTTTAAAAAAACAAAGTAGGCAGAAACTACGTAAGCAGAAACTACATAAATGTAACCTGATATGGTTTAACACACCCTTCAACCATAATGCCAAAACAATCGTTGGAAAATTATTCCTAAATTTAATTTGCAAACATTTCTAACAGAATGAAAATAACATTTTTCATTACATACGGTTATGGTGACCACAAACATTAATAGAATATGAAATAAAATATATAAACCAAAAAATTAATATTAAGCATTTGCTTTCCTTTAAAATTCATATCTTTCTCGCAGTCTCTTTTCCTCTTTCTCTCAACCCTCCCTCTCTATTCTTTCTCTCACACTACCACTTCTCTGTATACTTCTCCCTTACGTAATGAGAAGGTAAGCCTCAAATAAAGAGGAAGAAAAGACTGAACACGGCAGCGAAACGGTGGAATTTTGTTGACATCAGGTTATCACCCACCCCGAGGGTGACAAGAGGTATATATATATATATATAATTTGATTCCTCCCTCTAGTATATTTTCTATGCAGTTTTTAAAACTAGATTCCTCCCAAAATTTTTCACTATATAGATATATATATCGGTCATTCAGTAATGAATTAGAGCACTCTGGCTATTGAGCGTCTATAATGATAATATATACGCTAAAAAGTGTGCCTTCTTCTACCCAGCGCTCATAGCACAGAGGTAGAATCGACGACTGACGGCAATTCGGTCGGGTTCCAATCCTGGGTTAAAAGCAGTCGGAGTCTAACCGTACTGATGAGCTGTGATACAGCGAAATAGATCTGTCTGCGGATATATATATATATATATATATATATATATATATATATATATGAGTGTACCTCGACCGTCAAAAATGGCGGCAAAATATTTGAGAGGATCATATAAATGTAAAACTGTCTTTATAATAATAAAGATAAAGAGAGAGAGGGAGAGTATATATATATATATATATATATATATATTATTCACTATTCTTCGATATAATTATTGCCAAAAAATAAAATAAGGCACTGTTCAAGAGCACACACGCGGCATAAGCTTTGATAATTTGTGATAAAGAAAATGAATTTAGCTAACACTGCCTCACTATTTTCTCTCTCTCTCTCTTATATATATATATATATATATATATATAAACGGTCTTTATTATCATGGCGAGGATGAATCAGTCTCTTGTTTAAGCCTTTGTTAGACTTGCCACATCACATTGAAAAACCTGTACCCGTACCATCATTTAATTTAAGCAATGTTGAGCCTGGTCTGTAGCTAGATGGGTGACCTCTTGGGTAGTACAAGGTGCTGCCAGCTTGGATGCCCGGATGATGATATAGATAACAGATCGGAATTATTAATCGGGGAGTTGACTTCAAGTTTGGCTTGTGATACTCCACCTCCATGCAAATACGCTTGGGAAAGGCATGAACCGACATCTTTCCCACTGGCTATGGATTGATTAAGATGACTTGTATAACTAAATCATTATTCCCTTATCCCCATCAAAATTTCTTTTTAAAATATTACAAATTTGCTATTTTTTCTTTGCGAGATTGATTCCTAAGAGAACCCATCAAAGAGCACTAAAATCTTAACCAGTTCAAGTCTAGAGACAACCGTTATCTTCTCTACATATCCCCATAAACTACCTCGAGTGGCTCTTGAACCTTGTACAGGGGTAACATGTGACCGTGCTAAAATCTTTTGTTATCTAAACTTATTTATAAATGGAACTTTGTGTCTGTGTGTGTCCGTTATTTATAGACTTCGAAACGGCTGAACCCATTTTCTTGAAAATTTGCACAGTTGTACTATAAGCGTCTGCGAGTGTTCTTAGCTAGGTTTTACGTCGAGGTACCCCCGATAAATATCGATAATCGAAAAAATCGGGTTATAGAAGGAGTGGTCCGATTTTAATCAAATTTGATACACTCATAGACAAAGACATAAGAAACGATATTCAGAATTTTGAAGGTTTCAGTTCTTACAATAGTGCAGAAAATCGATAATATATATATATATATATATATATATATATATATATATAAGGCAAGATGTTTGTGTGTGTGTGTCTGTTTATCTGTCTGTATGTCATTTATACAAATCCACAATTTTTATCCGATTCTCACCAAACTTCACACAAATATTCTTTAGGCTGAATCTGAGCTCCAGGACCATGGATTAGTTTTAAAGCTTTCATTACACCCGAGCAACGCCGGGCTATACTGCTAGTTAGTGATAAATGGGTGATATTGATATTCAAGTTTTTGCTGGTCATTGAAAATGTAAATTATTTTCAGTTATTCAGTAAAATCATGACCATCATTGCATTGTCGTTATTATGATGAAGCTTTACATCCAATTGCTTAATACTTTTCGAAGGTTTCCGTTAAAAAAAAAATGAAAAATTTGGGGAGAAAGCGAGTTTTAAAAACTGCATAAAAAATACATTAAAGGGAAGAGTAAAACCAGTCTAAGAATGGCGTGTTGCTACCTTATCTTGGTTGGTGCAGCCAGTACGCACTGTCCACTTAATAGTAACAAAAATGGTTAGGCAGCCTTGCGGATGATAAATTATTTTCCACCCTGCAACCCCTTTCCCACGGACGAAATGTTGTTATTCTATCGATATTGCTATGGCAAATTTTCAAGCAAGCTATATCCTATATGTTCAAACCCTCACGACTAGGACTCGCCAAGTCACGTACACGACGTCAAATTATCCTAAGTCTTTATTGTATTCCTTTAGTAGGGAGAAAGTTTCATTCCGACAGATTCCTCTCCAGCACTGTCACGCTGTTGAATATCGTCCGACGGGGATATTTCCTCGATCTTAAGCTCTCCAAGTGCATGGTCAACAGATATCTATCCTCATAATATGCACCTCTTCCTGCTTCTTTACCCACCTACATAAGTGATATTTAGTTGGTTCTAAGAAATTAAACGTACTTGCAGCAAACCGCTTGCATACGGACAGGTAATGAATTGAGTAGATATACAAAGATAGAAAGGGGCGTAAGACAGGGATGTGTCTTTTCACCGGATCTGTTCAACTTGTACAACGATAATATTTTGAGGACTCTAGATATTATGCTTTGAGTTGTCATCGGAGGCCACAATTTAAACAACCTAAGATACGCAGATGATACAGTTCTGATAGCAGACACAGAAAGGAAACTACAAGACCTCTTACAGAGGGTAGCAGAAGAAAGTAACAAGAAAGGACTAGAAATAAACTACACGAAAACCGAATGAGTGGTCATCAGTAAAAAGGGCAGCCCAAAATGCCAAATACAGGTCAGGGTTACCAGAATCAAGCAGGTACAAAAATTTAAATACCTGAGAAGCTTCATAACAGAAGACGGAATGTGCGACACAGAGATCCGAAGGCGAATTGGCATGGCGAAGGAAGCATTCCAGATGTTGAGTAAAGTATTAAGAAACAGGACAATTTCGATAGAAACAAATAAGAGACTACTGGATTGCTACGTGCTGTCCGTCCTTCAATATGGCAGTGAATTCTGGACAATACCATCAAAGATGAAGGAAAAACTTGAAACAACTGAAATGTGGTTCTACAGAAAGATGCTGCGAATATTATGGATCGAGCATGTGAGAAATGATGAGGTCTTGGAAATGATGGAAACAAAAAGGAAATTAATACTGAGCATCAGGAAGAGACAGATGAAGTTCCTGGGACACGCAATGAGGAAGGAGGGCTTGGAGAATCTGATACTAACAGGCCAGATAGAGGAAAAAAAGAGACAGGGGAAAGCAACGGATAACATATTTGAAGGACCTAATCAGGTGGATGACGGAACCAGGATTGCATGGTGTAACAGGAGAAGGCGTGCTCAGAGCCACCAGGTATAGGGAAAAGTGGAAGGCCATGATCGCCTACGTCCTTAAGGGACAAGGCACATAGAAGAAGTCCACTAAACGTCATAGCTCTTTCTAATATGATGAAAGTTACTTTTTTTTTTACGCAGTGTGGAAAATTAATTTTATAATATCATTGTTTTCTCTTCTATTTACATGAGTTACTCATTTCTGTTGTTATTGATGTTGTTAGAAAACACCGTGTTCCCAACAACAAAGCTTAAGAACATTTTTTAAATAATACATGGAATAATGACAAGAAAATTTCGCATTTCAACTCAGTAGCAAAGCATCTCAGAAAGCCAAGAATAAATAACATGACAGCGGACACTCGTTCACTCAAAACAAATAAAGTCTCACATTACTATTGTTTGGTCTGTGAAGCGGGCATAAGGTGGGGGTTGTCATTCATGATCGATATGACCTTGTCACTGGTGCAAATTTTCTGTCTATAATCGGTGACAACGGTGGTGAGAGGTGATAAATAGCAGAGAATGCGACATGAGAGTGATCTGCTTCGCCTTGAAAACTGACGCACTGTTTGTCACGAAGACGTTGTGAGTCGGCTAGCCAGGCCCGTCGAACAATGGAAGAAGAATGATGCGGACGGCGAGTTACAAGGAATTCTGGCCGCAGACTCTTCGCCTCGACTTTAAGTAAATTCTAATTAGAACACTTGCTTTGGCAGATAAATGGAAAAGTTTCTTATTTTTGCCAGAGCTGAAGATCTTTCGGTACTTTATCTTTTTCAATATTTTTTTTTTTTTTTTTTTTGTGGCTAGGGAAGTTCCAAGGCAGGACAAAAAAAAATGATGTTACACATTTAGAGAAATGCCCAACTGGATACATTTACAGTGCCAAACATAGACGTAGAACAGGCATTGTAAATAGTGCAAATATTATAACTGATTTAATGTCAAGATATAGTGGTTGTTGGAGGAATCGAAGACCTTCGAAGATTTTTGAAAATGTTTTCTTCCTGTTCTAACATTTACTGGTCGACAAGAGAGTAAAATATGACCAGGGGGATAATGAAGATCTCCAAAACGGCCTTTCAGGAAGGCTATTTTCTTTTTCTTTTTTTTTAAATTTAAGAACTGGTTTAAATAATTTTTTATGTTTTTTTTCTTATAAAGGCAGAAGGATGAATATGATAAAGCTAGAATAATAATTTCAAAATTGAACGACGCAAATCTATTCATTGTTCATATATATATATATATATATATATATATATATAACGGAAGTTAACGAAGATTAACGAAACTTGGTTATAAACAACCGACAATTTGTAATGATTTGTTTGAACATTATTTTTGATCGATACTCGTATTTAAGTATTTTATATATTTATATCAACACACATTTTCGTAATAAAAATTTATCGTAAATAATCAGGCCGGCAGATATAAATGCATAACATTGTTTAATTAAAAACAGTGTCTACTTAAATACGAGTATCGATCAAAAATAATGTTCAAACAAATCATTACAAATTGTCGGTTATTTATAAGCAAGTTTTGTTAATATTCGTTAATTTCCGTAACATGTTTACATTTGTTGACATTACGATACATTTCAGAGCAGATATGGTTTATTGCGATGAATCGAAAATTGTTATATAGGCTTGATAAAAAACCTCGTTGAGACTTTTGGTCATTCGTGGTCGAGAGGTCTAAGACGTGTCAGATCACATGGTAGCTTCCCCTATGTGGATAGGGGTCGCGGATTCGAATCCTGCCGAATTGACACACATTTTCGTCATAAAAGATTATCGTAAATAATCAGGCGGGTAGACATAAATATATAATACTGTTTAATTAAAAACAGAGTTTCTGTTTTTGATCGATACTCGTATTTAAGTAATGTTCAAACAAATCATTATATATATAGTAGATAGGTTACCTTATCGCTCAGTTCATACTCCTGCTAGGCAGAAGTTTATTTCTTGCTTCCTGTTTAGGATTGGGTTTCTGGTACCTTCTAAACTCTACACTTCTAGTGTCTTCGCCTAAACTCTGAAATTTCTACTATTATTGGTTTCCAGATCCTTTTAAAGCCTTTTCGTTCTCCTTCACTTGTAAGTAGCCCCCTTGCGTCTTAGTGACTTTATCATCTTACTTGGGACGAATTGATTTTTAAAAAATATATAAATAAAATAGGAATTATGACTGAGAGCTTATGTAGGTATGTATGCGAAGATTAGGTATCTAAGTAGAATCTATAGGTCTACATTTTTCCCATTTTCACCATGTACAAAGTTCGGCTCGGAACGAGAAATCGGGGAGCCGAGTTCGAATTCCAGCTGAATTCATTGCCTTCACTTACGCGCTAATACCCTTGGGAAAGGTATTTTTCCGTTTCTTCCCTCCCGTTATGGGTTAAATAATAGGACAGATTGGGTTCTATAGCCTTGGTCGGCAACCAGTCTACCGCAGAAAACATTGGCAACCTACTGCGGGATAATCTTCTGCCCAGTCAGTCATGTCACTTTCGAGACATGATCGCCCAAGCGTGTATCACGTATGGCACTTATCTGACTGAATAGAGATCTGACTTAAAACTTCTAGAAAAAAGCATTACGTCAATATTACGTTAAAACACCGGTTCTTGTACGATCATCGAAGTTAAGCAACACCGAGGCTGGTCAGTACCTGGGTGTGTGGGTGGTGCAATGGATAACGGTTACGCGTAAATATATCTGTGTAATGTATGAATAAACTTGTCTAGCAAAAGGTTAATTAGTAGGACATGTATCAGTAAAGAGTTATTATCTCCTACAAATTCTGAGAATCAGGAAATAATTTCTGGCTTTAAATAACCTGCAAATGGACGTAAAAAGACAAATCAATCAATCTAAAAATGAAACCAGCGTCCCGACATATTTAAACTTATTTATAAATAGAACATTGTCTGTGTATGTGTCTGTGTGTGTGTGTGTGTCTGTTACCTATAGACTCCGAAACGGCTGAACCGATTTTCTTGAAAACTTACACAGTTGTACTATAAGCGTCTGCGAGTGTTCTTAGTTAGGTTTTGTGTCGAGGTACCCCCGATAAATATCGAAAATCGATAATCGAAAAAATCGGATTATAGAAGGAGTGGTCCGATTTTAATTAAATTTGATACACTCATAGACAAAGACATAAGAAACGATATTCAGAAGTTTCAAGGTTGCAGTTTTATCCTTGGATGACTTATTTGACTCAGATATTGGAAATCGATGTCCCGATATTTTACCGGGTCTGATCAAAATCAGTTTTTCAGCCCTTTTATTTTAGTTTTTGCTTTGGGTTTGTCTTTAAGTAGGTATAATTGTAGTTCTTAGTCTCAGCCATGATACCATTTACTCAGAGGACTTATTTAGCCTTCAAAATTCAGTTTACGACGAAAAAAACTTATTTGATATCGATACCAGGAAATCAAAATTTGACTTACATTAATTCATTTTTCTTTCAGTCTACGGTTTCGCTTTAACTGGAAACAACTATTGCTTTTTAGTCTTTCGTGCCAACGTCCAAAGAGTCTGAGCTCCAAGACCATGAATTACTTTTAAATCTTTCATTACACCCGAGCAACGCCGAGCTATACTGCAAGTTGAATATATTGCAGTGTTTGAGATGTCAAGTCAAGCAAGACTAAAAATTGAACAAGCCCCCTATTTTTCCTAAGTTTTTACAACAAACTGCTGAAAATATTGCTAATTAAGTTACTTCAAGCCACGCTACTTTGTCACATCTCACATTTATTTTTATTTCAGAGGAAAAATTTGAACCTGTGAGCAAAAGCCTTCAAATTAAAAATAAGAAACCGCTTGCTTACCAAAGTCCTGAATCAATTAAATTTTATATCCTAATAGATGTCTGAGTTACCGTATCTTTAGTAATTTCTTTACACTGAAGAAGGATTTTTCAGAAATAGATTATTTTAAATCAAGGAGAATTTTCACTCTTGAGTAAAAAGATTATTTTGATACTATTATCTTTCAAGACTTCGCATTTGTGTAAACAAGGATTTTTCTACATTAACTCAATTAAAAAAGGAAAGTTAGGAACAGGTTCAATATCTTTTTTCCAAAATTGAATCAATAATTTACGAACAAATAAATAAACTTGTCTTTTTAAAGAACTTTTTTTAATTTGGCCTTTCTGATGAATTCCATTCATGTAAACAGTCATCTCCTATCGCACTAATTTGCATCCTCTCTCTCTCTCTCTCTCTCTCTCTCCCACTTTCATGCTCCTTTCTCCGCCCACTCCACTCACATCAGTATTCTCATCCTTCTCTTACCCACTTCCTGACACCCCTATAACCTGTCACTCTTTCTCATAACTTTCCTCTTATGCACAACAGTGGCAGTAAAATGCCTTGGTTGGGACGATACGATCATAAAAAAAATAAAAGTTCCTTACATTTTTTACTAATTATAAGGCGACCCCCCCAACACTAGTTAGCTGGTAGAGACAAGACGAAAGAAAATAGAACATATATAAGTGTTGTTATCCATCGTCTCAGACATTACAAACTAGTCGGAAAGCGGCTAAATACAGTATAAATTGACCTCACCGGCAGTGCTTGCAGAGACACCTCTCTCGTCGTCGTCTTGCAGCCATTGACTGAGATAGAAGTCATTACACCTCTTCAGTATTCCCTATGCATTTGGAACCCTGGCGCAGTTTGCAGCGAAATTCATAATCTTGTCAAATAGCTGAATACTTGATGCTTCGCCAGGGCTACCAAGGGTGTTTTTATTGTGACATCAATACTAGATGGGTTGCCTCCAGGCCCCATCCTGTTATTTAACCCATAACTGGAGGGAAGTAACGGATTAATACCTTTCCCAAGGGTACCAGTACTTAAGGGAATGCAGGGTACTCAACTGGAATTCGAACTCGGCTCACCGATTTCTCTTTCCAAGCCGATATCCACTGCACCACGACGCACGTCCGTCACTGAACGCTTAGAGCGCCTTGTATTACCAAGTAGTCACTCATCTAAGTACTGACCAAGCTCAAAGTTGCTTAACTTTGGTGATCTAACGAGAACCGGTGTATTCAACGTGATAAGCCGTAAGACACCTCTCTATGCGGGACATCCAAATGTAAAACTTCCGATATTACGCAACTGCTAAGTAGAATTTGAAAGCTTAACCCTCACAATGCATATGGAGGACAAGCGAAATATGGAAAAGTACCGAACCACGTAGGTGTCGATGGTGAAGTTGTGGAGAGTCATTATCGCACTACCTACTGACCTAAATGGATGGAGTAACAGGGTTTAGAAGAGATGACAAAAAGATAAACATTACTAAGAGCTAAGTTGTGTGAATGGATATCATAACGGGGACGGATGCTTCACAAAGGAAGAAACAATGCTAAAGATCTCCAAGGGATAGGAAGTTGTGGAGAGCCATGCTGATCGCCTACTTTCTGACATGAACGGCATATGCAAGTGAATAATTCTATATTGTCTCTAAAAGTAAATAAATTAAATTTTTAAGAATAGATTTTTTATTTGCTAATCCAACATGTTTTAAAGCATTGCTTAAATGTTATTTAATGGATGCCCGTGTCTGAGTAGACGCTCTGTTTTTATTTATTTATTTATTCCAGAGTATTTATATTTATCTACCGGTCTGAATATTCGAGAAATCGTCTTATAAAAATATGCGGGTTCGAATCCTAATAATAAAAATATATGTGATGACACACTCGTCCGCGCACATTCTCCATACACATGCTCAGTTGGTAGTGCGATCATGAGTCTCCACAACTTTTACCTCTTAACAATGTTTCTCTCTTTGTCATCTCATCTATATCCTGTTTTTTTTTTATCCGTTTACGCATGCCCAGTAGGTAGTTTCTGCGTTGCTTTTCTTTCTCCTACTTTACTTCAACATGGTCTATGAGTATAAATTTTTCAAATCTTCTTTGCTCATTCTTCTTCTATGTGCCCTGTCCCTTCAGGACGTAGGCGATCATGGCTCTCCACGTCTCCCTATCCCGTGTGGCTCTTAGTATGTTTGCTCCTGTTGCTCCTGGCAACCCCCGTTCCGTCATCCACCTGATCAGGCCCTGCAAATATGTTATCTGCTGCCTTCCTCTGTCTCTTCTTTCTTCTATCTGACCAGTCAGTATCAGGTTCTCCAGGCTCTCCTTCTTCATTGCATGTCCCAGGAACTTCAGTTGTCTCTTCCTGATGCTCAGCATCAATTTACTTCAACATGGTCTATGAGTATAAATTTTTCAAATCTTCTTTGCTCATTACGTATCCTAGAAATGTCAATTGTTTCTTTCTTATGAGGGTAGTATTGAACGGGCATGCCTCCCAATAATATCATACGAACGCGGGTGTCCCTCAAGGCTCTATTCTAGGTCCTACGCTTTTCCTGTTCTACATTAACGATTTTCCCGATGTAATAAGATCAAAGTAGGCATATACGCTGACGACACTACGCTTTACTCTCACCTCGATCATAAATCTGACTAGGCTGACAAAGCAGACCTTGCTGCAGAGATTAAAAAAGAACGCCAAGCTGTGGTGAAGTACGGTAAGAAATGGCTCGTGATATTTAATGCTTCCAAAACGAAGCTGCTATCTATTAACCATCACAGACAATCTCTCCTATCCCCCATTAGCATGGATCAGGCTAGTCTCCCTGAAAGCAAAACACTGCGTCTCCTAGGGTTAACTCTCGCAACAGAGCTCAAGTAGAATGACTATATCGAATCCATAGCTAAATCCGCTGCTAAGAAGGTCGGTTCTCTGTGTAGGGCCAGGAAATTTTTTCCCGTCTGAAACCATCCTGCACATATATAAACCTACCATCCACCCGTCCATTAAATACTGCTGCCATATCTGGTCGGGTGCCCCTGCTATCCTCCTAGGGGTTCTTGACAAAATCCAACAGAAAATCTGCAATGTGATCGATCCCGACTTGGCAGCTCATATACAGTCACTTTCTCACCAGCGCAATGTGACTATACTGTGTCTCTTCTACAAATACTTTCACAGCTTCTGCTCTGATAAACTTAACTTACTGGTGCTCCCTATGTATGAATTTACTCAAGCCACAAGATTAGCAACTAGGTCCCACCCTTTGACTGTGAAACCAATAAGATGTAAACGCAAAATTCTACTCCAGCAGCTTCTTTTCTCGCACTTCCCGCCTGTGGAATTCCCTTCCATTTATTTTCTTCCCCGGCAGCTATAATCTCCAAGAATTTAAATGTAAAGCCAATAATTATCTTCTATCTCACTAACTTGCATCCTCTCTCTCATACTCCTTTCTCCATCCACTCCACTCTCATCAGTATTCTCATCCTTTTCTTATCCACTTCCTGACAACCCCCTATAACCCGTCACTCTTTCTCATAACTTTCCTCCTGTGTAACCCCCTGTGCACCAGTGACAGTAAACTGCCTTGCTTGGGACAACATGATTATATAAAAAGTAAAAGTGCTGTTTTTGTTTCC
Source organism: Ascarosepion bandense (assembly GCA_037127315.1). Lineage (NCBI taxonomy): Eukaryota > Metazoa > Mollusca > Cephalopoda > Sepiida > Sepiidae > Ascarosepion > Ascarosepion bandense. Next base: position 489,705 of record JBBBDQ010000252.1, read on the forward strand.
ATTTCTCCAAAAATTCTGTTTGATTCCTGGGTATAATGATAAACGACATCGGGCAGCAAGGGCTATGAATGGAAGGTTGTGATGAGCATGGAACTACCTCTTAATTGCTTCTGTTTCCAGGTGCGCTCTGACTCTGGGTGGTAGCACCAGTTAGGATCCTATCTATGGGCAAATAATTAACTCCGAAACTGAACGTCTACAAATACATTTTATAGTAAAAATGCCAGCAATATATTTTTGAGAAAGAAAAATATTACCAGCAATACAGATTTGAAAACCTATTCATTTTAATCTCAACAAAATCCTTCTTTACAAACATACGTCAGTAAAATTTGATCTACAAACTGATTACTCAAAAAAGAATATTTATTCAGACGAACCTATCCTAAAAACCTTGTCGCCATTAAATAACCCATAAGGTTGATATGCCGTAAAAACGAATCAATGAAACCAGCATCTCGAGAAAATCCCTCTTTACAAAATACATCAATGAAACCTGATCTACAAATTGATTTCTTACAAAGAATACATATTCTATTCATACGAATCTATTGTAAAAATCATGTCAGCATTGAATAACACATCGAGTTTGGTATGCCGTAAAAGAAACCAAACAATCTGCGTAGAGATTGTCCAGCATTCACTGCTATATAGGACCGATATTTCATAACAGCGTAGTCCTGTATTGTTTCTAATGAAATTTAGCTTTTGTAAGAGATATTTTGCTATTCCAATGCAACTTCGGATTTCGTTGTCACATTTCCCACCTCTCGTAAAACACTTCTTAAACGTTTAACTTTGTCTACTTGTAATTCATAAGTCGCATCTTGGACTGTTCCTTTTGCTGACAACCATAAATTCTCTCTTCTTATAATCAATGGTTTGTTCTTTCTTTTCGCTTTCTCTAACCACCTTCTATATGCGTGCCTCTGGTGAAATTTCTGTGTCTGCTAGTAACACTGTGACATCTGCATATCTTAGTAAGTCTTCTAATTTTCTCAGAATCTTCTTACTGTCAAAATTGAGTAACTCAGGTAATAAAACACATTCTTGTCGGCTTATGGTCATATAACGTTGAATATACCGGTTCTCGCTCAATCACCGAAGCAATGTTGAGCCTGGTCAGTACTTAGATAGGTGACCGCATGGGAATACCAGGTGCTGTAAGCGTATAGTGACGGATGTGAGTTGTGGTGCAGTGGATGTTGGCTCGGAAAGAGAAATCGGTGAGCCGAGTTCGAATTCCACGTTGAATACCCTGCATTCACTTCAGCACTGGTACCCTTGGGAAAGGTATTAATCCGTTCCCTTCCCTCCAGTTATGGGTTAAATATCAAGGGTAGAACTTGGGGACCCTACCCTTAAAAACAAATCCCAATGAATCTTGATACTCGAAAAGAAAAAAATTATTACTAGATACAAAACTTACATAAAAACAACCATAAATTGTTGAAAGAAAAAGGTATTACCAGCAATAAAAAAATGAAATTTAGTTGGCAATAAATGACCCGCCGAAGTTGATATACCATAAAAACAAACCAGCCTACATTCTTGTCAACAAGAATGACAGAACAAAGGCTTGATAGAATGAGTATGACAAAGTTTTTTTTATATTTAAAAAAATAGCAAGAATGTACTACAGCAACAAAAAACATGGACTTGTGCAGATCCATGATCATTCACGTTCTGGATGAATACGGGGTGAGATGGGTAAATTGTCGCCATTTCATATTTTCAATTTTGTGTATATGCCTTGTCTTTGTTGTCTGCCTAGTATAGTAGAGTCAGTTGGGTGTACCGATTGTGAGAAAAAGAGCAATCAAATCCGCTAGAAACTTGGAAACGACATGCTGTACTCTTTGGCATTCGCACTGGAAGCTCCAATAAAAAGATTTCAGAGTGCCTGAGTCAATCTGTCGATATTACATAGGATTCGGAATCTAATGGTATTACGAAGTTGTCTGGACTGATCACTAGCAGTGTCTCAATTCATCTTCAGACAGGAACTCAAACTCAACTTGAAGGCGTACATCAAATGCCTTGAGGAATTAGTGGTGCTCTGTATCAAGAGGGTTGATGCTGGAAGACCCTTATGTCTGGTAATAAGGCTCTGCACCAAGCCGCACAAGCAGGAGAATTGTAAAATGCCTGTAACACCAAAGATCTACTGGAGGTAAGGATTATAGCAGTATTTAGCAAATTAAACTATTAATGATCTCCCCGACGTCATTAGATCCCAAGTAGGCATGTACGCCGATGACACCACAATCTACTCTCGCCTTCGATCAAAAACCAGGTGTGGGCGACAAAGCGAACCTCGCTGCCGAGCTTGAAAAGGAAACTTCAATTCCGTAGTGGCCTGTGGTAGGAAATGGCTAGTACAAATTTCAATGCTTCTAAAACGAAGCTGTTATCAACTTAACCACCATAGACAATCGCATCTACCTTCCATTAGCATGGAACAGGCTTGCCTCCCAGAGAGTAAAACACTGCGCCTCCTTGGCCTTACACTTTCGGCGGACCTCAAACGGAATGACTATATTGAATCCATTGCCAAATCTGCCGTTAAGAAAGTTGGCTCTCTGTGCAGGGCCCGGAAGTTTTTCCCGCCTGAATCTATCCTTGCACATATACAAATCTACCATCCACCCATGTATTGAATACTGCTGCCATATCTGGTCGGGTGCCCCTACTACTCTCCTTGGGCTTCTTGACAAAATACAAAGGAGAATCTGCAACATGATTGATACTGACTTGGCGGACCGGCTGCAACCACTCTCTCACCGGCGTGATATGGCTTCCCTGTGCCTCTTCTACAAGTACTTTCATGGCTTCTGCTCCGATGAACTTAGATCACTGGTGCCGCCTAAGCACGAATTTACACGAGATACTAGATTAGCAACTAGGTCCCACCCTTTTACAGTTATACAGATAAGATGTAACCGTAATTTCTACTTCAATAGCTTCTTTTCTCGCGCTTCCCGCCTGTGGAATTCCCTTCCACAAGTCAGCTTTCCCGACAGCTATAATCTCCAGGTGTTTAAATGTATGGTCAATAGACACCTCCTATCACACTAACTTCCAATTATTCTCAGAACACTCTCATCTACCCAAACCCTAATTCTCGGTATCCTTACCCGCCTATCACCCATCCTCTGACATTTCCTATATTTAACCATCCTTCCGGTATCCTTACCCGCCTATCACCCACCCTCTGACATTTCCTATATTTAACCATCATTTCTCCACTCTATGTAGCCCCCTGCGCAGTAGTGGCAGTGAAAATGCCTTGCTCGGGGTGAAACGCTTATAAAAAAAAAAGTCCATCAAATTTTAGGAATTCCTGGGCATGACGGTAAAATGCATCTGGCAGCAAGGCCTCTGAATGAGAGGTTGTAAGGAGCATGAAACCACCTCTTAACTGCTGTTGTTCTCAGGTTCATGCAGACCCTGAGTAGGTAGCACCTGTTAGGGTCCCAGCTATGGGCAAATAGTTAATCCCCAAACTGGGATCAAAACACTATGAAAGTATAAAAATTCACTTTTATAGAAATATATACATAAAAATAGACTTTTATAGGAAAAATATACATTTTTTGAAGAAAAAATTATTACCATAGTACATTTTGGAAGGAAAAACAAATTATTCTCAGCAAAACATTTTTGAATGCAAAACTAAAAGACATTTTCAGTTTTCTAAAATGAAAAAGAAAATTATTACAATCTAATTAAATCAACCTTCTCACTACACTCGAACATTTAAAAAAATACCTTAAAACTCTACCTTTTTGGCATTAAATAACCTACAGAGGTTGATAGTGAGTTTTTTTTTGTTTTTTTTTAATCATATCACCCCGAGCAAGACGGTAACGCCACTGATGTGCAGGGGGCTACGTAATAGTGAAAAGATTGGAAAAGAGAAAGCCGGAAACCACATCCTAAACAGGGAACAAGGGATGAGCCTCTTAACCTGTTCAATAGACGTGGGTGGAGTGTGATCCGGGCGATAGATAGACTATCTACTCCAATATAAAATTGTTTTTTTTTCAGCAGCTTGCTCTTCCCTCGAGAAGTTGTTCCTAATGCTGAAATAAGAAGCCATTAATAACAATGATTTCCTTCAACCAACACTGTTGAAATTCCAGATGTTGTAAAAAGATATTTACCATAAGTTCTTTTTAAACAACAGCAAAGTTATTTCTTTGCTGTTTAAATTGTAAGCAAGGAAATAGATAAGAAGAATAAAAGTTAAGTTTGTTAGGAGATAAAAAAAATCTATTTTAATTAGAAATTACTTTTGATGAAATAACATTTACGATTTACCAAATGCTTGCAATAGAAGTCTTATACAATTTGCAGTAATTAAATATTTTAAGATTTTCTTGTACACAATGGCAATTTCTGTTTTTTTTATTCTTACATTGTTGTGGCATTATTCAAAAAACAAAACTCAAACTCAATTTTCGGAATCTCCTGCAACAAAAAGTTCTAGGAGATTCTGAAGTCCTCTGGAGGCCGTACTTGAAGCCAATGGCGATTTTACTGAATAAATTTACTCTATATTATTTTAAGATATTTATGTGTAACTTTGGTAAATATATCCGTTAAAGTGAGAAGTCAGTGTTACTTTCATTTTTGAGTAATTTTAATTAGAAAATTTATCCATCTCATCCTGTATAAGAGAGAAATGAGGTGACAGCCAACGCTAGAAACTTTTCAGAAAAACTGAAAATCAACCGATGCTATATGAAAAGACTTTTCTTTATATCCCGTGTATCTTCAGCACGTAGGCGGTAATGACTCTCCACAGCTTCTTGTCTCTCGTAGCTCTTAATAAACTTTCTCTTTGTTATTTCTCTTAAGCCCTTGTTTCGCCGTCCATCCCAATTTGATTGCACCAGTTCAGTCAGTTAAGTGCCATACGTGATACACGCTTGGGCGATCATGTCTCGAAAGAAACATGACTGACTGTGCAGAATATTGTTCCACAGTAAGTTGCCATTACTCTCTGTGGTAGATTGCTTTCTAACCAAGGCTATAGAACCTAATGTGTCTTTCTATTTAGCTCATAGCTGCAGGGAGAAGTGACGGATTAATACCTTTCCCAAGGGTATTTTTGTGTTAAATGAATGCAAGGAATTCAATTGGAATTCGTACTCGGCTATCTGATTTCTCGTTCCAATACGCCACAGCGCACATCCTCTATCAAGTCCATAATATGGGTAATTTGCCAAACGATCAAGTCTGGGAATTTTTCAATACTTTTTTAAAGGACAATAAGGACAGTACATACTATTTCGGTCCAAACGATTAGTAAAGAAGCTCTCATGAATAGCAGAAAGAGCGATAACAGTTAGTGGACTAAGAGAAATCTATCTTGAATTTTTTTTAATGATAGACTGATTTTATAAATTTCGACTAACAGAAACACTGACCCTTCACTGAATGATTGATGAATGTTTCCGTATAGGGAAACGAATATTATTACAATTGAAAAAAAAAAACAGAAATAACAGGACAAAGATTATGATAAACTGTAGGAACATAAAGTTGTGGAAAGCCATGATTATTTACACTCTAAAGGAATACTTAGCATAAAGAAGTATCACCGTTCTTATGCAGATACGTTGATTAAAAACTCTTCTCATTTAAACTGGTATTTCCTTTATAGCACGAATCGCAATTTCAGGCCTGTCCTCACTCTGACATTTGCCTGGTGTCTCCTTCATGAAGTTCGTTCTAATGCACTTTGTTTAACAATTCTTATTATGTGTACAAAAAATAAAAAAAGAAACCGATATGTCGAAATTTAAGTGATTGCTTCTTGTTGGTTTTTGTAGTCCAATTGGTAAAGCTGATGCTACTGAAAGATATACTCGGGATAATAAAAAACGTTAGTCAGAGTTTCAGATTATGCGGTATTTCATATTTTCGTTGCTTTCTTTAGTTCTACGAAGTATGACGATCTAGACATTGCGATAAAAAGCAACTGAAATTAAAAGAAATAGTGAAGAAAAGTTAACAACTGCTGGTAGTTTAACATGAGTATTTCATGGTTTTTCCTACAAATTAATTCTCATATCTTTCATTGTTAAAAGATCAAATTTTAGTAAAAGATAGTAGTATTTGATCTTATTTTAGGTCAAACGAAAGAGCTTGTTTTATTTTTTTTATCGATGTATCGTGACTTTTCATATGTTGTAAAAAATGAAAACCATAAAACCAGAAGATTGTCAACAGAGATCTTATTGGCAAATATAAATGTTTTATTGTTCTCTTTTGCTATTTTTCCATCAGAAATTTGTGAAGAAAAAAAGTGTGCCTGAATTCTTCGTCTCCCACGAGAGATTCTTGGTAAAACTATATTCATATCATCTATTCAGGAAATAATTTCAAGTAGAATGTGTTGGGTCCTCTCATCTAAATAGATGTCACAACTATTTAAACAAGTTTTTGTTGTTTTTGTTTTTTTGTTTGTTTGTTTTTTTTTCACGTGTGATTTTTTTATTTTTTATTTTAGGGTAAAGCACTGTTTTGTACAGAAATAAAACGCAATACAACTTTTTTATTTCCATATTTATCGGTTTGACACTGGAACAACGAAAGAATTTTTTATAGTCACGTAAACTTTGCAGGTTCCTTCACAATATCTCTCCGACAACTGATGAGTAGATTTATCTCCTCTCGAAGTGACACGTAGAACTGGATTACATGACTGCAACGTTATCACTCAGCCACTTTACAAAATACCTGCTCATAGAACAGAACCCAGGATGAGAAGGTTTCAGGCTTTTCTTAAAGTATTAGTAGACAAAGGAAACATACAAAAGAGAAATTAATACAAGAGTTACCAAGAAAAGAGGGTCTTATATATTTTTAATGCTGAAGAGTTCTTGACTTGACCCATTTCCTAAAATCTTACTAAACAGTTTCTTACTGTCCTTTACCATTTTCCAAGGCCAAAGAGCCACTCAATATAGAAAGTTACTAAATAATGTCGTTGTAAGATATCGATTGATTTCAAGAAGTCAAAATTATAGTGATCAGGGAAGGATCGTTTCGAGAGTCTGATTAAAAAATAGCGGTTTGGGATAAGTGATGCGAGTGGAACTTTCCTTCTTACGAATGGAGTATGAAAGGAAGGAAGAAATTTACCACGTCTAAAAGTTTCATGGAAATAGCGGTAGTAGCGAGAGACTCGTGATGTTCCATTTGTGAGGAAAAAAAGTTGGAGGGTGAAGAATTATTCACAACCCACAAGGCCCCGTAGATGATTTTCAAATTTGTCAACGCTAGAGATATATAGACAAAAAAGCATACGGTTAACTCTTTGATACAAGGTTCAGTCATTTCAACCATACAGGGAATTGCAATAGTTTTAATTTTTAGGATTATATGTTATCATCATTTACACTCGGGCTACTTTACTCAGTTAAGTGCCATACATGATACACGCCTTGGGCGATCATATCTCGAATGAGTCATGACTGACTGGGCAGAAGATTATCACGCAGTAGATTGCCATTGCTTTCTGCGGTAGACCGATTGCCGGCCAAGTCTATAGAACCCCAACTATCCTGTTATTTAAGCCATAACTGGAGGGGAAAAGACTGATTAATACCTTTCCCAAGGGTATTTGTGCATAAGTGAATGCAAGTAATTCAACGGGAATTCGAACTCGGCTCCCCGATTTGTTGTTCCAAGCTGATATCTACCGCACCAAAATGCATATTTTAAGGGTATTCTCCCAGCAGCGTCACACACTTTTTCTATCTGTGCACAAGCTTCCGTATTCTCTCAGCGTAAAAATCTTTGGACTGATGTCTCAGCCAATCGCTCACAGCACTTTTGACTTCATCGTCACTTTCAAACTTCTTTAAACAATTTAACCCACTTGTAGACATATTTTGGCTATGAATTTCAACTGGTTTGCACCCTTCAGCAACCAAAAACCTGATAACTGTTCAATCCTGGAGAATGCTTCTTGGTCAGCCATCTTTGTTAATCTCCAAAACACTGAAATTTTTTTTACAATCTGCAAAAAAAATTAATTCCCTTTGAAAAAGAAATAAGGAAAGAAATTTTTAAAAAGTAAGTTCTATCTGTACTAAAAGTCCTTATACCGAAAAATCCACTGTATTTATTGAATGATCCATGCTTACGGCATATCACGTTGAATACACCTGTTCTCGTTCTATCACCGAAGTTAAGCAATGTTGAGCCTGGTTAGTACTTAGATGGGTGACCGCTTGGGAATACCAGGCGCTGTAAGCGTTCAGTGACGGATGTGCGTTGTGGTGCAGTGGATATCGGCTTGGAAAGAGAAATCGGTGAGCCGAGTTCGAATTCCAGTTGAGTACTGGTATCCTTGGGAAAGGTATTAATCCGTCATGGGATAAATAACAGGATGGGGCCTGGAGGCAACCCATCTAGTGTTGGTGTCGCAATAAAAAAAAACCTTGGTAGCCCTGGCGAAGCATCAAATATTCAGTTATTTGACAAGATTATGTGCGTTGTGGTGCTGTTGATATCGACTCGGAACGAAAAATCGGATAGCCGACTTCGAATTCCAGTTGAATTCATTGCGTTCACTTACGCGCAAATACCCTTGCGAAAGGTATTAATCAGTCTCTTCCCTCGAGTTATAGGTTAAATAGCAGAACAGATTGGGTTCTATAGCCTTGATCGGCAATCAGTCTACCCCAGGAAGCACTGACTGGCAACGTACTGCGGGATAACGTTCTGCCCAGTCAGTCATCTCTCTTTCGAGACATGATCGCGCAAGCGTGTATCACGTATGACACTTGACTGACTGAATGAATTTCGCTACAAAACGGCGCTAGGGTTCCAAATTCACAGAGAATACTGGAGGGGTGTAGCGAGTTCTATCTCGATTAATGGCCGCAAGACGACGATTGAATGACCCTCGTACATGTGTCGCTGTCTCTACTAAGATCGGTTAGCTATATTTTCTTTCTCTGCAGCTTTCCTTCCTGATTGTTCCATAATAGATAGCATCTCGAATAATATAGACAAGGCCATTTCCTCCCATCCTTTCGTTAATGTATTTGTGTTCTGAGATTTTTTTTTTAATCATTTCACCCCGAGCAAGACAGAAATGCCACTGATGTGCAGGGGGCTACATAACTGTAAAAAGATTAATTAGAAAAGAGTGAGGACTACAATCTAGTCAGAAAGGAGCAATAGAAAGCTGAGAAAGCAGGTGCGATGACAGATACATAGGTGGAGAGAAAAGGAAGGTTATACGGGGGTGGGGAGAGAGCTAGAGTCCAGTGGTTAATAGATGAGTATTGACTTTGCATTTAAATTTCTGGAGGTTGTAGCCGTCAGGAAAGCAAGAATACGGGAGCGAGTTCCACAGGCGGGAAGTGCGAGAAAAGAAGCTGAAGGAATAGAATTGTCCTCTGCATTTGGCTAACCTGACTGTGAATGGGTGGGACCCAGTTGCTAGTCTGGTTGCACGAGTAAACACCTGTTGAGGAGGCACCAGTGACTTAAGTTCGTCCGAGCAGAAGCCATGAAAATATTTATAGAACAGACAAAGTGAGGCCACATTTCGACGGTGGGGAAGTGGCTGCAGTCGAGCAGCCAGATCAGTACCTATCACATTACAGACTCTCCTTTGGAGCCTGTTAAGAACACTGAGGAGAACGGCAGAGGCGCCTGACCATAAATGGCAGCAGTACTCCATGCACGGACAGATGGTTAATTTGTATATATGCAGGATGGATTCAAGCGGAAAAAACATCCTGGATCGACATAGTGACCCAACCTTCTTAGCAGTAGATTTTGCTATGGATTCAATATAGTGGTTCCATTTGAGGTCTGAGGACAGGGTAAGTCCGAGAAGGCGTAGTGTATTGCTCTCCGGGAGAATCGCTTGGTCCATGCTTATGGGAGGTAGGAGAGGTTGCCTGTAATGGTTGACAGACAACAGCTTGGTCTTAGACGAATTGAAGTTGACAAGCCACTTCTTGCCCCAGTTCACCACAGTGTAGATCCCGTTCAATGTCAGCAGCGAGATTATGTCTGTCCGACACGACAGGTTTCTTACTGGTGCGGGAGTATATTGTAGTGTCATCTGCGTAGATGCCTACTTGGGACTTGATCTCATCTGGGAGGTCGTTGATGAAAATAAGGAAGAGCGTCTGGCCCAGGATAGAGCCCTGTGGGACACCAGCATTCGTGCTGTGGGATGAAGAGGCACGCCCATTCAAAACGACCTTCATTTTGCGGTTATTTAAAAAGATTGGATTAGGTCAAGCAGGCGACCGGTAATACCGTAACCCCGTAGTTTTCATAGGAGGCCAGAGTGCCAAACCCTGTCGAAGGCTTTGGAGATGTCCAGAGCAACCGTGCGACCCTCGTCAGACTCATCAAGGGCCTGTAGCATGTACGGTTGTTAGCAGGTCGGCCGTGGACCTGGCAAAGCGGAAGCCATACTGCCTGTCAGAGAACAGTTTGTGGGCAGTGAGGTGATGAACTATTTCAGCATTGATTATGGCCTCGAATACTTTCCTGAATATCGGTAGAAGACTGATAGGGCGTATAGTTGGATGGGTCCGAGGGTTCTCCACAATTCTTAAATACAGGAACGACTGAAGAGAACTTCCAGCATGCAGGAAAGCAGGAAGCAGAAAGGCAGTAGTTAAATAGTTTAGAGAGGACAGGGGAAAGTTCAGGAGCACACCTCTTAAGGACTATCACCGGGATTCCATCGTCTCCACACGCCTTATGGGGGTCGAGTTTTGAAATTACTCTGGATACTACTGTCGGGGTACTGTATACGTCGTGCAGTTTGGCCTCAGTTCTAATAGGGAAGTCGGGTGGGTGTATTCCGGACGAGTCGAATGTGGAGTTGTCCGCAGATGACGTGAGAACCTCAAATCCATGGATTAAAGGAGGTATTGAGGATTTCCTATTGTTGAGCACTCGTTTACAAATCCTCCAATAGTCCTTGGAGCCGAACTTGCGGTCAGCTATGTGCTGTCGCATTCTCTCAGCAAACAACTGTTTGGCATCATTTAGGGTTCTCTTACACTCATTGCGAGCAGATGTGAACAGGCGCCTATTGTGATCAGTTGACTGTTTCCAGAATAGACGGAAGTAATAGTTCCTGTGGGCAATGGCGGCTGAGCAGGCCGGAGAGAACCACGGAGAGGAATGAGGTTTTAAGCAATACTTCCTATATAATGATTATATTATGCTCTACAATATTTATTGTATTGAGCACTTTTTATAAGAAAAATTAAATGCCAAGGAACTCAAAATCGTAAAACCTTCGGTCGTCTATTTCTGGACTTATATCCGGGTGATACTGTATATATATAAGAGAAACCCAGATATAAAAAAGAATTTCTCCGGTCCCTAATAAGAGCCTGTGGTAATGTATATAAAATAGACCAAACCCGGATATGAGAAACCCGGATATAAGATAACTTTATCCGGTCCCGACAACTCTCTTATATCAGGGTTACACTGTATATATATGTATATATATATATATGCCGACCTGCTTGGTAGTCAACGTAGTTGAATATTTCCAAATACTTATTTTCTAAACAAACAGGCTTTGTTCATTTGGAAAGGCAGGCGCAGCACAATCATGCTATTGTCACCATCATTTCATCTTTCTTTGAACTGGCCTAATCTCTTTATCTATATAAAAACGAATGTCTACTTATTTAACTATATTCTCGTGCGTGCGTGCGTGCGTTGGTCCAAGCGAACAGTGCCAGTGATTCGATTATTGACTTTGTAAAAATAAACGGGTCTGGTTTTCTCTTCTTGTCTGTCTCTCGTTATGTCTTATTGTTTTGTCAATAAAGTCAGCTTCACACGACTGAATAATACCCTGGAAAGTATCAATACCAACAAGTGCAAGATATACCTACTCCTCTCAGTTCACGTTCTCTACGAAGCCCCACCACTATCATCCCCTCCCTCGAACAGATCTAGGGAATCTTTATTAGTGTACATATAAGGGCGTAACCTAAAAGCGTATCTGGCTCCCTAGGTGCTGGAGCTGAGGTGCCAGAGTGAACAAGACCGATCGAAAGAAGAGTAGAATCGGACGATTGATGATCATCTTGAATTTCTGGATTCTCCTCTCCAGGGAAATTTCCAAAGGTTCGGAATGCTGCTGAGGCTAAGTTCTTGTATTGCGCAGACAGCTCGCGGGAGTAACGTCTGAGGCACAGACTCGCTTTGGAGGGCAGGAGTTTCCCCAGGACGAGGAAAAAAGGATGCATTACTGCAGTTGAAGACAAAGAAGGAATGCTGATGTGAGAGTGGTGTCTGTCAGGTCAGAAATTGTGTTGATAGCAATGGCTCTAGGGAAAAGCAGAATGGTCAGAGGGCGCGTAAGGGAGGTGGGTAGTGAAATTGGAAGAAAACAACGATATACTTTAATGCAGCCGTAAACAAACGTTGTTAAAGGTTATTTCGTGAACGATCATGAAAACAGTTCAATCGATTTGCTTTAACGATGATCCAAGATAATAATAAAAAAAAAACAAATTTAAAAGATAACTTTGTTCGACTTCGATTTATGCACGACTATCACCAGGATGTGAGATTGGAGAGCTGGGTTCAAATTCCAATTGAATTCTTTGCATTCACTTACGCACAAATACCCTTGGGAAAATATTAATTCGTTGCTTATTTCTCCAGCTATGGATTAAATAGCAGGGCAGAGTGGCTTCTATAGCCTTGGTTGGCAACCAGTTTACAGCAGACAGCAATGGCAACCTACTGCGAAGAAATATTCTGCCCAGTCAGAATGATCGCCATAGCGTATAGCTCTTAACTGGCTCGTAATAAATAATGGAAACAAAATGTCTCTTCGAATCAAAAAGTGATACTTGAAGTTTCTGAGTTTCATAATGAGGAAAGAAGACTTGGAAAATATGACACTCACATGTCAAAAGAGGGAAACTACTTAACGAACTTGTATAGATGAATGGCTGAACAAGGAGTGACAGAGGTAGTAAAAAAACACGTCTGAAGGGACATAGCACATTGTAAAAGTGCATAAAATTTATTTAAGGAAGATTAATTATAGGATAACCTGTATGATTTTACCCGTTATTCGTTGCGTTCTTACAAGTCTCTTTACTCCCACTCAAAAAAGTAAATGTTTATGTCCGTGACCCGTATCACACACACACACACACACACACACACACACACACACACACACATATACACACATACACACACACACACACACACACACACACACACACACACATACTGTCTCTCCGATTGGACCGGTTAGAGTTTGGAGTCAATCCCTGCTAAGCTTTATGCAACTAATTCAACTAGAATTCGAACTTGGCTCTCCGATGTCTCGTTCCAGGCCGATATCCACTGCATAGCAACGCACATCTGCTACATGTGAGTAGAGACAAAAATTACCCAGTCGAAAGCTTAGCAGGGATTGACTTCGACTGAGTAATTTTTAGGAACTTCGACTGAGTAATTTTTACGAACTTCGACTGAGTAATTTTTTATCTTTTTTCACATGTTGCGGATTGGAATTGAGGGGCAGTAAATATCGACTGGAAATGAGTAATCGGGGAGCTGAGTTCGAATTCTAGTTGAATTCGTTACACTCACTTAAGCGTAAATACCCACTGAGAACGGTATGAAATCAAAATATTTGTTATCAAGATCAAAGTGTTTTTAATCATTTTTTTTAAATTTAATTTAATTTTTTTTAACACGTTCGAAGTTTTGGTAAAATGTCTTCTTTTGATTTTAGTTAGCGGCTAACCAAATCGATGGGAAATGTAATATTACGTTACTCTTTTCCGGTGAAAAGTGCATTAAACTGAAAATTCTTGCAAAAATCAAATTTTCGGGACTGATTCACAAATGAATTAAATTATTTTTGAAATTATTATTTCTAAAACATTTTGGTAAAAGTATATCTTAAAATCTGCTACCCAACCTCCATGTAAATAAATGAAATTTTAAGAAATGAAATTTTGTTGGGAAAATTGGTTTTATTAGTTAATCGCAGGATTTATTGCAGAATGTAAATCATCTAATACTTTTAAAAACATTTTGCTTTTATTTCCGAAAATCTACTCCCAATAGCAAAATAAATTATGACATTATTTAAGTTGATAAATTCCTTTAATAAATAATAAATATTAAAGACATTATAATCTGAAGAAAGAAAACCTTTTCAATTAATAATTAAATTTTAAAAGAATTGTTTTCATTTTTTTAATTATAATAATTTATAAAGTTTCAAAAATATTTTTAAAATAATTCAAAGATTTGTTGAGGTTAAAATTATCAAGTTTATATTTACTGATCGAAAATTGAAATGTTAAATACAGATCGTCGTTTCTTCGTATTTTAAATGTTATTTTTATTTTTATTTTTTTGTGCATTTGAAGTTTGTTTTTGTATGGTAATTTAATGTGTGCATTAAAAGGTCATGTGCTTCACGTTTTCTTCCCCTTACAAGAAAAAATTGTACAATTATGTCATTTGCGATCGACATACACTTATAATATCTTGCATCCATCGAGATGTCATCACATTTGAAATACAGAAAAAATGTCAGAAAGTTGAACTCTGCATTTAATAAATAGCTTTATTCTAAATTTCATGGTATAAATAAGTAACTCTTAATAAATCAGATTAATTCAACATTAAATTTGCTAATTTTCCAAAAATAATGTGTCACAGATGTATATTTTATTTATGCAAGATTTTTAAAACCGAAAACTAACTTTTGTCTAAAAACGGAAATGACCGAAAAACTGAAAATTTTTTAAAATCTGTGTTTGATTCAAATGAATATAATTTCTGTTTGAAATACACCAGAGTATTTTACTTACTAGAAATAGTAAATTTAATCATTTAGCATTCAATTAAAGCTAAAATAAAATTTTACAGAAAACGTTTTTATTTTAAAAAATTCAATTTAAAAGTTATCGAAAATGAGGGAAGGTACGTATCTTAAGGCTATATGTATATCTGCTATATATATATATATATATATATATATATATATATATATATATATATATATATAGGGGGGAGGGATGTATGGCAAAGAAAAATAATGCAAATTTATTACAGGCTTTCTACAAGTTTCATGTGGGCACCTAGATAGTTACGGGTCACTTTCACAATCTTCAAGTCATGTAAAAGTCTAGATATTTATATTAGGGTGAACTTTACATGTCTTGTGGTAGAAATGGTACGTTATATATTACTATATTTTAAGCTAGGTACCTCCACTTTCTTGAAACTAACCATCAGATAAAAATAAAATATTTTCTTTACCTCATTTTATTACCGTGCTATACAGCGGAACTTTATCGTTTGTTTCAAATCATTACTGTCTGTTAATTTTCAAAATTGGAATAACTTCATGTATTGCTTTTTTTAAATCTTCTACACAAGCGTTGTGGTGCAGTGGATATCAGCTCGGAACGAGAAATTGGGGAGCCGAGTTCGAATTCCAGCTGAATTCCTTGCATTAACTTACGCGCAAATACCCTTGGGAAAGGTATTAATCCGTCTCTTCCTTCCAGTTATGGGGTAAATAGCAGGACAGATTGGGTTCTATAGCCTTGGTCGGTAACCAGTCTACCGCAGAAAGCAATGGCAACCTACTGCGGGATAATCTTCTGCCCAGTCAGTGATGTCTCTTTCGAGACATGATCGCCCAAGCGTGTATCACGTATGGCACTTAACTAACTGACTGACCTCCACTAATCCACGGGAAAAACAGCATAGCGTAATGCAAAACGCCACAAACTTAACGAAAATAAAGTTTTATAGTCAAAATGTTATTATTATTTCTAAAACATTATTATTATTATTATTAAGAGGAAAGATCAAAGAATCTTTTATTACATATCTTTTTTTAATCCTTTCTAAAACATTCAAAATTTTGGAAAATTTAACACTCACATGTCAAAAGAGGGAAACTACTTAACGAACTTGTATAGATGAATGGCTGAACAAGGAGTGACAGAGGTAGTAAAAAAACACGTCTGAAGGGACATAGCACATTGTAAAAGTGCATAAAATTTATTTAAGGAAGATTAATTATAGGATAACCTGTATGATTTTACCCGTTATTCGTTGCGTTCTTACAAGTCTCTTTACTCCCACTCAAAAAAGTAAATGTTTATGTCCGTGACCCGTATCACACACACACACACACATACACACACACACACACACACACACACACACACACACACACACACACACTGTCTCTCCGATTGGACCGGTTAGAGTTTGGAGTCAATCCCTGCTAAGCTTTATGCAACTAATTCAACTAGAATTCGAACTTGGCTCTCCGATGTCTCGTTCCAGGCCGATATCCACTGCATAGCAACGCACATCTGCTACATGTGAGTAGAGACAAAAATTACCCAGTCGAAAGCTTAGCAGGGATTGACTTCGACTGAGTAATTTTTACGAACTTCGACTGAGTCATTTTTTATCTTTTTTCACATGTTGCGGATTGGAATTGAGGGGCAGTAAATATCGACTGGAAATGAGTAATCGGGGAGCTGAGTTCGAATTCTAGTTGAATTCGTTACACTCACTTAAGCGTAAATACTCACTGAGAACGGTATGAAATCAAAATATTTGTTATTAAGATCAAATTGTTTTTAATCATTTTTTAAAATTTAATTTAATTTTTTTTAACACGTTCGAAGTTTTGGTAAAATGTCTTGTTTTGATTTTAGTTAGCGGGTAACCAAATCGATGGGAAATGTAATATTACGTTACTCTTTTCCGGTGAAAAGTGCATTAAACTGAAAATTCTGGCAAAAATCAAATTTTCAGGACTGATTCACAAATGAATTAAATTATTTTTGAAATTATTATTTCTAAAACATTATTATTATTATTATTAAGAGGAAAGATCAAAGAATCTTTTATTACATATCTTTTTTTAATCCTTTCTAAAACATTCAAAATTTTGGTTAAAATGCTTGTTTTGTTTACGTCATCGCCTTCTACAAAGTTTAACATTGATTTTTTTTGCGCTTTTTTTCTGTTGAAAACGCATTTATTTGAAAATTTTTGTACAAATCAAATAATTGTCCGATTTTAATGAAACTTTCAGAACTTATTCACAAATGAATGAAATTATTTTTGAAATGTTTTTTAGAAAATATTAAAAAAATTTTTTTTTCAAATGTTTTACCTCCACTTTCATTAAATTTCGCACAGAACCTTCAGGTTTATGACCATTATTTTTTTTTTTTTTTTGTTAAAAAATTATTTTTTTTTTTTTTGTTTTTTGTTGGAGATTGCAAATCACCTACTTTTTTTGTCAAATTTGTACCATTTAACTGGAAATCTGCTCTGAATTGAAAAATAATGAATCCAATAAAACTATGACATTGCTTAATTAGAAAAGCTTTTAATTGTTTTTGTAAATAAGTAATATTAAAGACATTATTGTCTGAAGAAATAATTTTTTTCTGATGAATAATAAATTTTTACAAGAATTTTTTTCATTTTTTTTTTTTTTACATTTTAATGATAGTAATTTATAATAGTTTAAAATCGTGTAAAATTCTGTATTGGGATGATTATTGGATGTGATATAGTAATTAAATAGAAACGAAATTTACAAGTCCAAAATTGCAAAAATTAATAAACTTAACTACGCTATTTTTTTTTTTTTTTTTTTAGAATAATTTGATTTATTAAATTTTTGCCTTATTTTCATGTATGGTAAACTGAAATTGCCATTATTATGAAATGGTTACGTAATTTAAGAGTTTTATCCCGTCCTTAGATTTATGAAAATTGTCGGTTTTGGGCATGCGTACAACCTGTCATCGCCAAATCAGTGAAGAATCCGTCAAACGTTCGATCAGATGAACACAACCAATCGTTAATAATTTGTTGTATATTACTTTCTAATGCTATAAGTAAGTGATATTGTTTTTAAAATCAGCTTAATTTAACTTTCAATTTTCTAATTTTAAGAAAATAAAGTGTCAGAAATCTTTTGAAATGTTTTTAAAATCGATAATTTTTTGTTTATTTACAAATTTCTTAAACTTAAGAAAATGGCCGTTTTTAAGAAAATTTTAGAAATCGAATTAAATGTGACTTTCAAATCTACATAATTTCTATCTGGATACACCAGAAATTTTTACTTAATGGAAATAATAAATTTAATCATTAAGCTCTTAATTAAATCTAAAATGAAATCTTCAAGAATGTTTTTCCATTTTAAAAATTTCATTTTAAAATCAGGTATCAAAAATTTATACTGAAAAGTGGAGGTACCTATTTTAAGCTCTCCAGATTCGTGACTTCGAGTGCTTAAACTATTATAATATGAAAAAAAAATTGAAAAAAATAATTATTTCTGCTTGTAAAAATATTATCTACCTAAATCAAAATTATTTATTAAAAGTCTAGGAAAAGTTTGCTCAAACTTGGATGACTAAAATCTCATTGAAAATGTTTAAGTCAACTCTCAGAGACATTCTTGAAATGGGTTTTAAGTATATTATAATGTTCTTTATAAATCTTGTGACTGCTGATGGCGTCCTCATCCAGCTTTATGGCGCCCATTTTCCCTTCGTGTAAGCTTCCGACGGCTGCGTGCAGGAGGTCTGGCTTCAGATTTGCCATTCTGGATGTATAAATTTGGTTGGCAAATGTTCAACTCTCGGTCACAATAATCGCACATTACCATTTCCATTTTGACTCTTACTCTTCAACGATATAATTCTGATTTAGCTGTGGCTAAAATTCCGACATAAGCTTATCCAAGCGAAACATTTTGCACAGTTGAAATAACTTACATTATTTTCTTTTGCTTAGTATAATTACCTGCCTCAAACGAATACTGGATGGTAGATGATTTACGGTAATAATCTCATCTCACCGTTAGAGGGACAAAGTAATTTTAAACATTCTTTATTTCCAGGGTTATATTCTCATTTACTGAACGTGGGTTAGATTAGGCACAAGGCCACAAACACAGGGATACCAATGGATATAAGCTTAGACGTGCGGATGGTGTAATGAATGACGGATTCTGGAGTGGAAATCTGAATTTCAATGACATTTGGGTTCGTTGTATTCTCTTACATGCATATAACCTTAGAAAAGTTAGGAATTCACATTTTCTTCTCACCTCAGCGATATATATATATATATATATATATATATCCGAGTGAGTACAGAACGAAGAAAGAATTTTTTTCACCGTCCAAAACATTAATTTAAAACAGTGCTCGATATATGATGTATAGAGCTGTGAATATTTATTAAACAAACATATGATTGTAGAGGACATATATAGAAAAAATTATGTACGTGTTCTAAAACATAATTTATAACATATATATATATATATATATATAATCGAAAATCTAAGAGTGAGCCAAGAACATACCACGGCTTCGCTTAACAGAACCAATTTTCCCTAACGAGCTGTTAAGCGAAACCGTGGTAGGTTATTGGCTCACTCTTAGATTTTCGATTTTGTTTGCTCTGCTTTGGCTTTGATTTCTTTGTGTACTCTGCTTTCGTATTGAGCTCTTTATTGTTAAGGTTTTCATCTTGGGTTTTTTTTCTTTCTGACGAATGCTCAACTTTTTGTTCAGGTATTTCGTTTGTTTCTTTTTTCTCTTCCTCTTATTTTCGCTCCGGGTTAGTTCCCGATTGATTTCAAGACGATCTCATTTGTAGTTTAATTATTGCTAGTCTTGACAGAATTAGTTTTGTTGCTCTTGGTATTATTACTATAATAAATATTACTATATATATATATATATATATATATATATAACTCAGTTCATAATACATTGAGCACTGTTCTGTTAACACCTGAATAATAATATTATACATATATGTACCCTTGTATGTATATTAATTAATTCACTAACTAATATATATACATATCCGAAAGAAAGTGGCTTGAATGTGAAATTCCAAACAGATCCTATTAATAGTAATTATTAAAAATCAAATATTAAAATTGATTCAGTCAGAGGGCTCAATGTAATTAAAATTTACCGATAGTTAATACATATGATAAAAAATATTTAAATTTTCCTAGATCGTATGTTTATTTCTTCAACAAATGAAACTAACACCCGCATCATTGGTGGTCATAAACATTATGGTAAAATACAATGATTTTTTTTTTTGAGTATGCATATGAGTAAAGAAAACGGAAGTAAGGGTAGCGAAAAGAAAAAGGAAAGACAAAAAAAGGGGAAGGGGCAAAGGAGAAAGTGGAAGGAAAAAGCATGTCAAATTGGCAGACAGAATGGAAAAGTTACAAATAAGAGGAGTGAGAAATCGAAATTGATACATAAAAAAAATGAAAATAAAATTTTAATAAATAAATATAGAAAAGAAGGGTGTCAAGCTTCACCGGACCTTTTCAAATGTTTTCTATTTTTTCCGCTTCCATTCAAAACAAGGACTGAAAAATGTTCATATCAAAATTATTTACGCGAAAAATTTATCTCAAGAGTAAAAGGAACAGAACGGGAAGATAATCTATTATATAAGTAAATAACAGGTCTAAAGACAAGAAAAACAACCATTAAAAGCAACATTAAAATATAGATTAATTTTAGGAAATTAAATTAGAAATAAATCTATGATGGCATCAAGAACTAAATGATACTTTAAATATAAATATATTTGAAATTAGACGAAATAAAATAGAAATATTTAATATATATTTTTTTTTCTAAACATGTACTGTTAAGAGACAATGGATGTCTGTTATGTTTAATCACCGGCCTTTCTAAACGTCGTATTTTAGCTGTAATTTCAGTTGAAAATAAAGACAAAAATTCTCAAACATTTGGATGATTTTTTATGAATTTGATTCTAAGCTTTTGGCTCACATGAGCCATCTTCAGAGAGGTTATTAAGACATTAACACAATAACATCGATCATCACCGACGATTTTATTTTGTGTTGACATAAAAATCCACTAGGCAACGGCAATAGTTACCAAAAATAACAAACGCAGTTCTCAAATTTGCAATGCGATTCTATGACGTCAAACCGCGTGATAGCGCGAAATGACAACAGAACCATGGATTGGAATTCAATGTAATGTGTGTCTCTTATATTTAACAGTATATGTTTAGAAGATTATTTGCTGTCTTGATAAACTCTATATATATATATATATATATATATATATATATATATATATATATATATATTATCGTCCGCAGACAGATCTGTTTCGTTGTATCACAGCTCATCAGTACGGTTAGACTCCGATTGCTATATTTCTGTTATATATATATATAGGTGTCAGTCCGTTCCGGCAGAAATTTTGTACCAGATGGAGGAAATATTGTAAAAGTCTGATGTTATGAGCTAATTAAACTCATTGAAATGAGCTATAGTTTACAACTAATATGACGTGTTGAGTTTTCCTTTAGAGACTATATATATATATATATATATATATATATATATATATATATATATATATATATATATATATTATATAAATATATATCTATTGTATATATACATATATATTTTATATATATATATTTTTTTATATATATATTATATATATATATATATAATATATATATATTTCTATTTGTATTAAAAGTACACATTTGTATTAAAGTGTTCGATACAATTATATTGTAGAACTTTTGATTATTTTCCATTTTTAAACGAGTTATTTCGCTACCCAGTTTTCTACCATGAGTGGTGTCTTCAGGCGAGTTTTAATAACTGATTTTACCTTTTACCGTTTTCTTTTTAATAACGCTCTTGTAGCAGTGTTTTATTTTAACGTTCATGTGGCAGGGAATTTATGAACGCGCAATTTTAAAATTAAACAGGATTATGGCGTTATGGTTGTATGAACCTAATATCTATTTCTTAGTGTGAATGCATTTTGTCATAATTTCCGTTCTTTCATTTAACAGTTCGTCTTTATTTGGGAATATCATAATTTCTAATTTTTCTTCTTGGCATAATCTACATATTTTTCCACCGTTGTAAGATTTGGCAGTTTTTACAATGCTCCACCTTATGTCTGGGGCTTTTCCATGTTTTGATTTTAATTTTCACACGTGGCTAGCCAATTTTGTATTGTTTTTTAATTTTTTTATTTAAATGTAGACCTGTGATTAAACCACCTGGTTTTAAAGATGTCTTTGGTTGAGCCCAAATATATTTTGTTTTGGCCATTTGGATCATGTACCTCTGCCTTGTAAATTATTTCTTTTGTGTTGCAAAGGCCTTGAAGTGCACATTTATTTTTGTCCCTGCAGTTGCATTCTTTTTAGTGGTTTTGTTTTGTACAATGCTGTTTAAGTTTCTAACGTTTTGTTTTCTAAGTTATTAGTGCAACTATAGCTTAATTGTATGGCATGAAGTGGTACAATATTTAGATGTAGAACTTGATTTACCAACTGGTAATGTCTCGCCATACATGAAAACAAACACTAAATTATCATATATAAATACAAAGTCCAATCATCCAAATAGTATAATTAAACACATTTACAAAGGAATAGAACACAGACTATCTAATGATTCGTCGAACAAATCAATATTTAATAAAAAGAAAAATATCTATGAAGATGCACTAAGAAATTCTGGCCATAAAAACAGTATACAATATAATTCTCAACCAAACAGACAAATCAAAAACAACAATAGAAGACGAAACATTATCTGGTTCAACCCACCATTTAACTTAAAGGCCAAAATAAGACAAATATTTTTAAAAGTAATGGATAGACACTTTCCAAAAGAGTCAGAACAAAACAAAATTTTCAACAGAAACACAATCAAGCTAAGTTATAGTTGCACAAGTAATTTAGAAAAATTCATAAAAAAACAAAACGCCAGAAACTTAGATAGCACTGTGCAAAACAAGACCATTAATAAAGAATGCATCTGCAGGGACAAAAATAAACGTCCACTTCAAGGATTTTGCAACACAAAATAAGTCATTTACAAGACAAATGTACATGATTTAAATGGCCAAAATAAAATATATTTGGGTTCAACCAAAGACACCTTTAAGACCAATTAGTTCAATCACAAATCTACATTCAAAATAGAAAACTTAAAAAACTGTACAAAATTAGCTAGCCACGTGTGGAAATTAAAATCAAAATATGGAAAAGACCCAGACATAACGTGGAGTATAGTAAAAACAGCTAAGCCTTACAATGGTGGCAGGGTGTGTAGACTATGCCAGGAAGAAAAGTTAGAGATTACGCTATTCCAAAACAAAAACGAACGGATGAAAGAACGGAAATTATGATTAAGTGTAACCATATTAAAAAAAAAACACATCTTAAGTTCATACAACCATGGATGAAAACGTCATAATTCCTTGTAATTTAAAAAATTACTCGTTCAAAAATCCCCTGCCACGTGAGCGTTCTAAAAAAAAAAAAAGAACAAAAATAACGCACTAATAATAACTAAGGAAATGAAGTAATGTGAGGGAATAGGGAAGAAAGAGAAAGAGACCAGTTCCAAATAAAGGTAGCATCCGTTTGAAGTTACTTTTACTGTCTAAGATGGCATGAACTCTGAAAAAAAACAAATTCCCTTGACTTTAGGTGTCTATTTGACCCCATCAGGTCAACCCACTTACTTATACTAACTTTTATCCACATATACATATGTGTACATTCCCACATATACTTACCCTGTGATTTTGTTTAAGTTTACTTATCCACTGATGTCTTTTTTTTATCTTTTTAGGTCTTAGCGTTTTCATACTCACACATATATACACTTCATAAACATAGGGCTTCCCTGTTCCCTCCCATTACTTCCTTTCCTTCTTTCTTTCCATCTTCCTTTTACATTTATTTATTTTATTTATTTGTTTGTAATCTTGTTTATCATTATTATTTCTATTATGTTCCATCTTCATTTTAAGAAAACGTTCATTCCGGCAGAAATTTTATGCCAGATGGAAGAAATATTGTAAAAGGATCTGATGATATGAGCTAGTTAAGCTCAGTGAAATGAACTATAGTTTATAACTCATATGCCGTGTTGAGTTTTCCTTTATAAACTTCATATCGCTCTGGTTAACACCTCTCGAGCTCTCTATATGGATTTACCTATTAATAATTTATATTAAGAAAATCTTGTTGGATTATCCTCACCGTTTACGGACTAACAACTATACCTATATATATATGTGTGTGTGTGTGTGTCCTTTATTAGAGAAAGATAGATTACTGTTCGAATTGAGGAATCTGAGAGCCGAGATCTAATTCCAATAAAGTTCATTACATCCCCTCCCTCTCTCTCTGTCTCTCTCTCTTATATATATATTGCATTGAGAGTTATAATCTTGCCTAATATTTTTGTTAGGTTTTATGATGAGAATTTATTTAATGATCCATTGTACCCCTCACTGTATCGTCGTTATGTTAATGAGACATTTTGCTTATTCAATAACGAAACCGAGGCTGACCAATTTCTCTCCTCCCTTAATAATCCCCATCCATCTTTGAAGTTTACTACTGAGAAAGAAGTTAATTCTAAACTTGCCTTCCTTGATGTATTGGTGCATCATACAGCGACATCTTTTCGTACCTCAGTATATAAATAGTCTACTTTTTCTGGTTTATGCACGCATTGGGACTCCTTTTGCCCCAAAAAGCGCAAAATAAACCTAATAAAAACTTTAATAGGGAATTGATGATCTGTTCTGAAGAGTTCCTTGAAAGTGAAATTAATTTTATAAAGTGGACTTTGTGCGATAGCGGGTATCCACTTACTGTTGTTAATTCAGTAATTTGCAACAAGATCGATGATTTCAGGAAGATCAAACCAGTAGCTGTTTCTAAATGCTCGGTGTATTTAAGACTTCCGTGGATTTGAAAGAATAGTGAAAACCTAACTAGGCAAATTTCTTCTGATGTGTAAAAATGTTATTTTTCTACTGAAATGCTTGTTGTGTTTGATATTAAAACTGTTTTAGCCTCAAGTCGTAAAAACGTTCTGCCCCCTAATCAAAAACATTCTGTAATTTAGGAATATAATTGAGGCCAGTTACATAGGCAGAACCACCCAAAGACTTGACAGTAGAATCAAACAGCACATTCCACTAAAAATGAGGAACCATACCTGGCAACAAAATCAACTTGTCTATAATACGTACGTTTCCTCAATTTGTGAACACCTTTTAAGGAATAGAAGGTGTGCTATGGACACCCCATTATACATGAGGACCAAATCGAGACATTTGTTGAGAATAACCCGCATTACACAACGCGGGGCAAATTTGTCAAAATTCATCATCCATGCACACTTAGCCAAGGTTGGATACTCAAATCGTTACGATGTTTGTGTACCGCATGATGTAAGTGAAAAGAATCTTTTGGATCGCATGTCAGTCACTGATTTGCTGTATAAATGCAATGAAAACGCATCATTTTTTTTTTTAAGCAAATTGTGACGGGTGATGAGAAATGGATTGTTTACAACAATGTTCAGCGAGAAAGATTCTAAAGTAAGCGATATGAGCCAACTTTAGCTACCCTAAAAGCAGATTTGCATCCTAAGAACCAGTTGAATACCCTGCATTAACTTAAGCACTGGTATCCTTGGGAAAGGTATTAATCCGTCCCTTCCCTCCAGTTATGGGTTAAATAACAAGGGTGGGACTTGGGGACCCAGCCCTTAAAAATCAAACCCCAATGAATCTTGATACTCGAAAAGAAAAAAGTATTACTAGACACAAAACTTATATAAAAACAACAATAAATTGTTGAAAGAAAAAGGAATTACCAGCAATAAATAAATAAAATTTAGTTGGCAATAAATGACCCACCGAGGTGTTGATATGCCATAAGAACAAAACAACCAACCAACCAACATCCTAAGAAATCATAATGTACATCTGGTGGCATTAAAAAGTAATCTTGAACTATGAGCCTCTGTCATGTAGCCAGTTAATTGATTCTGAAAATTACTGTTCGCAGCTGGACGAATTAAAATCAGCAATTCAAGAAAAGCACCAAGAATTCACGAACGGGACAGGTGTTGCTTTCCATTACGAAACCAGACGTTTCTTTTTTTTTGTTTTTTTTTTTTTGGCTACCCGCAAAAATTGTTGCAGTTTGCCTGTCATATTCATCAGACATTGCACCTTCAGATTTTGATTTATTCAGTTCCTTGCAGTAGAATCTCAATGGCAAAAATTTTACTTCTTTGGATGACCGTAAAAATTGTTGCAGTTTGCCTGTCATATTCATCAGACATTGCACCTTCAGATTTTGATTTATTCAGTTCCTTGCAGTAGAATCTCAATGGCAAAAATTTTACTTCTTTGGATGACCGTAAAAATTGTTGCAGTTTGCCTGTCATATTCATCAGACATTGCACCTTCAGATTTTGATTTATTCAGTTCCTTGCAGTAGAATCTCAATGGCAAAAATTTTACTTCTTTGGATGACCGTAAAAATTGTTGCAGTTTGCCTGTCATATTCATCAGACATTGCACCTTCAGATTTTGATTTATTCAGTTCCTTGCAGTAGAATCTCAATGGCAAAAATTTTACTTCTTTGGATGACCGTAAAAATTGTTGCAGTTTGCCTGTCATATTCATCAGACATTGCACCTTCAGATTTTGATTTATTCAGTTCTTTGTAGTAGAATCTCAATGGCAAAAATTTTACTTCTTTGGATGACCGTAAAAATTGTTACAGTTTGCCTGTCATATTCATCAGACATTGCACCTTCAGATTTTGATTTATTCAGTTCCTTGCAGTAGAATCTCAATGGCAAAAATTTTACTTCTTTGGATGACCGTAAAAATTGTTGCAGTTTGCCTGTCATATTCATCAGACATTGCACCTTCAGATTTTGATTTATTCAGTTCCTTGCAGTAGAATCTCAATGGCAAAAATTTTACTTCTTTGGATGACCGTAAAAATTGTTGCAGTTTGACTGTCATATTCATCAGACATTGCACCTTCAGATTTTGATTTATTCAGTTCCTTGCAGTAGAATCTCAATGGCAAAAATTTTACTTCTTTGGATGACCGCAAAAATTGTTGCAGTTTGCCTGTCATATTCATCGGACATTGCACCTTCAGATTTTGATTTATTCAGTTCCTTGCAGTAGAATCTCAATGGCAAAAATTTTACTTCTTTGGATGACCGCAAAAATTGTTGCAGTTTGCCTGTCATATTCATCGGACATTGCACCTTCAGATTTTGATTTATTCAGTTCCTTGCAGTAGAATCTCAATGGCAAAAATTTTACTTCTTTGGATGACCGCAAAAATTGTTGCAGTTTGCCTGTCATATTCATCAGACATTGCACCTTCAGATTTTGATTTATTCAGTTCCTTGCAGTAGAATCTCAATGGCAAAAATTTTACTTCTTTGGATGACCGCAAAAATTGTTGCAGTTTGCATGTCATATTCATCAGACATTGCACCTTCAGATTTTGATTTATTCAGTTCCTTGCAGTAGAATCTCAATGGCAAAAATTTTACTTCTTTGGATGACCGCAAAAATTGTTGCAGTTTGCCTGTCATATTCATCGGACATTGCACCTTCAGATTTTGATTTATTCAGTTCCTTGCAGTAGAATCTCAATGGCAAAAATTTTACTTCTTTGGATGACCGCAAAAATTGTTGCAGTTTGCCTGTCATATTCATCAGACATTGCACCTTCAGATTTTGATTTATTCAGTTCCTTGCAGTAGAATCTCAATGGCAAAAATTTTACTTCTTTGGATGACCGCAAAAATTGTTGCAGTTTGCCTGTCATATTCATCAGACATTGCACCTTCAGATTTTGATTTATTCAGTTCCTTGCAGTAGAATCTCAATGGCAAAAATTTTACTTCTTTGGATGACCGCAAAAATTGTTGCAGTTTGCCTGTCATATTCATCAGACATTGCACCTTCAGATTTTGATTTATTCAGTTCCTTGCAGTAGAATCTCAATGGCAAAAATTTTACTTCTTTGGATGACCGCAAAAATTGTTGCAGTTTGCTTGTCATATTCATCAGACATTGCACCTTCAGATTTTGATTTATTCAGTTCCTTGCAGTAGAATCTCAATGGCAAAAATTTTACTTCTTTGGATGACCGCAAAAATTGTTGCAGTTTGCCTGTCATATTCATCAGACATTGCACCTTCAGATTTTGATTTATTCAGTTCCTTGCAGTAGAATCTCAATGGCAAAAATTTTACTTCTTTGGATGACCGCAAAAATTGTTGCAGTTTGCCTGTCATATTCATCAGACATTGCACCTTCAGATTTTGATTTATTCAGTTCCTTGCAGTTGAATCTCAATGGCAAAAATTTTACTTCTTTGGATGACCGTAAAAAAATATCTTTAATAGCACCGAAATCCTTGGAAAATGGAATCTTTAAAATGAAGGAAAATGGAGAAAGGTTGTGCAACAAAATGGTTCATATATAACTGAATAAATTTTTAAAACATAATTTTGTTTTGTGCTTTAATTTATCTTTAAAATAGGCATGAACTTTCCGGACAGCCCAATAATATCAGTAGATAAAAAGAGAGAAAATAATCTCACGGTAAGATTGATAGACAAACTTTGAATATATAAAAATAGATACCGGTAAACCCACACACACACACATATATATATATATATATATATATATATAAACGTATTTATAAATGAAACTTTGTCTGTGTGAGTGTATCTGTGTGTGTGTCCGTTAACTATAGACTCCGAAACGGCTGAACCGATTTTTTGGAAAATTTACACAGTTGTAATATAAACGTCTTCGAGTGTTCCTGGCTAGGCTTTGTGTCGAGGTACCCCAGATAAATATCGATAATCGAAAAATCGGGTTATAAAAGGAGTGGTCCGATTTTAATCAAATTTGATACACTCATAGACAAATATACAAGAAACGATATTCAGAAGTTTCAAGGTTGCTGTTCTTACAATAGTGCAGAAAATCGATAATATATATATATATATATATATATATATGGCAAGATGTTTGTGTGTGTGTCTGTTGATCTGCCCGTATATCTGTATTTTTTTCAGCCCTTTTATTTTAGTTTTTACTTCGGGTTTCTCTCAAATAGGTATAATTGTAGTTCTTAGTCTCAGCCATGATACCATTTACTCGGAGGACTTATTTAGCCTTCAAAATTCAGTTTACGACGTAAAAACGTTTTTGATATCGATACCAGGAAATCAAAATTTGACTAACATCCATTCATTTTTCTTTCAGTCTACGGTTTCCCTTTAACTGGAAACAACTATCGTGCCAACGTCCAGAGTCTGAGTTCCAGCACCATGGATTAGTTTTAAATATTTCATTACACCCGAGCAACGCCGGGCTATACTGCTACTTCTGTATAATGAAAAATGCAACGGGCTATACTGCTAGTATAAAAATAGGTACCGGCACACACACACACACACATACGTGTGTGTGTGTGTGTGTGTGTGTGTAATATTGGAAGAGGTTAAGAGATAATGGCTGTGGTGGATAGATATGAATCGACTGAGATAATTTCAGATATTGTTGTGTTTATCGCCAAAATAATTTGATTTTTGTTTCCACTCTCTTCTGAATATTTGTTGTTTCGTTCACATTGAAGTTCGTCTTTTATGTGAAATACAAAAAAATGCTGTGTTTTATTTTTCATTTTGTTAAACAGATTATCTGAGAACATAAATCAAGAATCGATTAACACAAATCAAAATAGAAAGAAAATCACTTCAAGTATCGAACAGGCAGCCACAAACGTCACCCCCACCCACTTTCTGCCACGCACAAAAAAAACGATCTCTTTGCTTTACATTTTCAATAAATAATCGATTACTTTCATTAAATATATAAAAGTAGGCTGCACTGATGATTAACTTTTAAATTTTTCTATTAAATTATCCATGAAGCCGCGAACTAAATTTCATTTCCGACCATCAAATAATAAAATGATTTATACATTGATGAATGAAAATAATGAATCACTTTGCATCTGCGACTTCGTAGGTCGTTTGTTAAATACGAGAAAATGTTATTAAAGGGTTCAAAAACGAAAGAAAATGCTTATACAAACAGCGGTTTTTTTTCCATATTCTTTACTTTTGGGATGCTGCACTTCCTTAGAATAACTTTGAATTCCAGATAATTATTCTTTTCAGCCTCGTTTTGATCTGAGAGATCAGACCTGAGGCAGAAGAGATGCGTTTGTAACGATAATTCCTGAGAATGTCATGGACGGTGTGCATGAGCAACTAAAAAGATTTAATGAGGAATAGACATAAAAAATGATAATTATCCTTGGAATCAGAAAGAAACGGATGAAAAAGAAAATCCATACGACATATTGAATAAACATATATAAAGGCCGGCAACTCTTCGCTTCCGATTTCTGCCATGATGGCTAGCAAATTTCACATTGCAAACGCCTGCTCACCACCTCGAAGCCAACCTGTAGTTTATCCGGCAACTAAGCTTAACGGATCATAATTACAGTTTCTGGGAGAGAGGGCATAATATGGCGTGATCAACGTGAAATATAAAGGTACACAAGTAATCTAGCTAATAAACTTGTTTTAAATTTATCTTAAATCAACGAGTGATAAAGATAGTAGAAATATATCATACATTGCTAAATAATTTGTATTTATTTCTGAGATGAGCAATTTTCAATAATCTTGGAATTATTTCGAACTTTTGTTCTCATCTTGGTTGATACAGGATATATACACCACTAAAGTCCCTTCGGGACGGTGGTGTAGTGGATATAGTAGTTGGTTATACATGTGTTACTATCATCTAGTGGTCATGAGTTCGATCCTTGGACTTGATAGTGAGAGTTCCAAATTCCAACATGAAAAACAATAATTGATTTCACAGGATATTTCGTAATAATCAAGGAAATATTCCACATCAGACAATTTATAAACACCGGATGATGACCAGAGGGTACTTGGTCGAAACGTTGTATCTATTATAACACCTGTATCAACCGAGATGAGAACAAAAGTTCGGAATAATTCCAAGATTACATTACTAAGTGTCACAAAAGACAAGCGCCATCGACAAACCCTTCCTGAACAGACAGAACACAGAGAAAATGATAAAGCAGCACACCAAGAAATTAACGCCATAGTTACAAACACATGAAGCACAATATATCCATCCTAATAACCAACATAAGAATACACCAGGTACATACATCGCAGGCACGTGTGTCATATGGAGGACAGGTTTTGATAAAAACAGCATATAACTTTGCAGTAACGGCCAAGTTTGAAGTACCTTCAGCTCGAGTAACGCTGTCATTTCAGATGATCTCAAATGGAGAATGGTCCCAATGATTTCAATGTGACTTTCAAGTTGCCTTACCTGCTTCATCCTTTACACTAAAACAATTTCGATATCCGATTATTATTATTATGTCATTTTTTCATCATATTTCGATTTCTGCTTTGGTCTCACTACCAACCAAGTCTGCGGGGAGACCTAAGGCAGGTCGTGGCGTGTTGTTATGACTCCATTTCATGTTTTTCTATCTTCTCTATCATCCCTAGAATTACATAGATAAAGTTTTGCTTAGTGTGCGGGCTGTACTTAATAAGACAATTTTTTGTATATCTCTTAAGCTGGGGTTTTCCAGGGATTCTTTCAATGTGTTGTTTTGTTCCATTTTTATCATTCCAAGTGCACCTACTATCACTGGCACAACTCTTGTTTTCAATTTCAATTTCCACATTTTTTCTATTTCAATTTCCAGGTCTTTATATTTTGACAGTTTTTCAAATTCCTTGATTGCTATGTTACAATCCGCTGGACAAGCCATATCAATTAATAGACAAGTTTTCTCCTTCTGGTTTTTAACTATAATGTCTGGCCTGTTTGCTTCAATTTTTCTGTCTGTGTAGATGGTGTAATCCCATAGAATGGTTACATCTTCTATTTCTGTAACCGGTGCTGGGTGATGTTCATACCATTGTTTGTTTACAGCTTTTCCATAATGTTTGCACATTGCCCAGTGTAAATATTGCCCAACTCTATCGTGGCGATTATTATTACTATTATTATTATTATTATTATTATTATTGTTGTTGTTAGTAGCAGTACTAATATTTATATTTGTATGTTCATGCCAAATGTCTGGTGGTTAGGATTAAGGATCAAATGACAGCAAGTTTAAAACAGCACTTTTCTCAAATTATTATTATTACGCCCACTCCGAGTGTCTGGGGCGCATAGCTCTAGACTAAGTGACAGTAAATCTTCTTAAATGTTCAACAATATTTTCAGTATACTAGCAAACCAAAAAATACTTTTTCGTGTGCAACCTGTCTTCGCATTTTTATCTCATCTGCTACGGATTTGGGGAGGAAATTCCTCGCATTAATTAAGAAACACTTTCCGGAAAAGAATGCCGTAAGTAAGATTATCAATAAAAAAATATTATCAAATTAAGTTACAGGTGTATGAACAATGTGAAAAAAAACATAAAAAATCACAATAATAATATTTTTAAAAATGTTAACAAAATTAATAAAAACAAACTAATAACGGAAAATAAGTTTAGACAAGAAAAAATGTAATTGTTGAAATAGATTGCCCGTTAGAAAACACGTGTCTAACGGAATCAATTGTCTATCAATGGGAAATATCTTCAGAGGAAAACCCTAGTAATGTACTGATTTATCTAGGTAGTACTAAGAACTCTCTAAAAACGTATTGATCAACACATGTCTTTATTTAATAATAATAAGTATAGAAAGAGAACATCTCTATCGAAATATCATTGCAATCTGAAAGAAAACAAATAAAACACCTACATTAAAGTGGAAAATTCTGAAAGAAGCTAAAACATGTAAGTCTTTAAACGGTCCATCCTCGTTGTCTGTACGAAAAATTATATATTATTAAATCACTTAAGAATAAAAATCTATTAAATAAACGTATTGAAATAAATGTCATATATAGACTTTGCAAAATGTTCATGGATTAAAAAAACAACTTTATATTAATTAACAAGCATATGCTCAATAATTCGCTTAAGAAAAATAAAAATTAACGAGTTACTAAATAAAATAATTAAATTGGTATATAATTTTTTTTTATAATAAATAAATAGATATTAGAAAAACGGGATAATGATAGCAGGAAGTAAATTAGAATAAATAATAACAATAAAAAATAAACAAAAATAAAGTTATTTATAAATGAAAGGTTTTGAAAAAGTTAGAATTAAATACGTACTGATAAGAGTAAATTTACTCTAAAGCTCCTTTAAGCTTGAATAAAAATATAAAAAGTTCTTTTCTTTTTTCAACTCTTTTCTGTTTTCTATAAGAAGAGGTCAAGATATGGGGAAAGCAGAAAGAACATTTTAGATACTACAATAGATACATCAAAGGTAATACGATATAGTGAGAAGCAATAAAATAAAAGTAAAATTAGATTAAAAATAGGTTGACACTTTGGCCATTAGAGAGAAAAAAGGGAACAAGAAAGAAAAAAGTATGTACGTATTTCCTAGAAACTACTGGCCAAATTTTAAAATGAATCTTTATTCTGATTAGTTAAAAGGGACGCATACATAAATTTCATATCTTCCCACATACATAAATAGCAAACCGATGGTTTTTCAATGTAAATCATTTTCACAACCAACATCCAACATGGCTTAATGACGAGATTCTATCTCGAAACAGAAATTTCCGTATCACAGTGTATTTTTAATTCATAGTTATATGATTATACTATAAATGAAAATTTATTTTGTTTTGTTTAGTGAAGTAATATACTTATACTCAAAATCATTCTTAAGTTGTGTATACAATAGTTTTGTAATATGAAAATGAAGACGCTGCTTGAGTTTTCCCCTACTTATCCCCGCCAAAATATCAGCTCCTCAGTGCCCTCTTTCAAAATTCCACAATCCCCATTGTATATATGGTAGTCAGTCAGTTAAGTGCCATACGTGAAACACGCTTGGGCGACCATGTCTCGAAAGAGACATGACTGACTGGGCAGAAGATTATCCCGCAGTAGTTTGCCATTGCTTTCTGCGGTAGACTGGTTGCCAACCAAGGCTATAGAACCCAATCTGTCCTGTTATTTAACCCATAACTGGAAGGAAGAGACGGATTAATACCTTTCCCAAGAGTATTTGCGCGTAAGTGAATCCATTGAATTCGACTGGAATTTGAACTCGGCTCTCAGATTTCTCGTTCCGAGCCGATATCCACTGCGCCACAATGCACATCCATATATGGTAGTATAAAGGGCAAAATAAGTAACGTTATAGAACTAACATGTTTTATAGATATTCGATGCGCCTATGGTTTAGGGAGTAGCGACTCCGACTGACACAAATCTGAAACAGGCTTGTATGTGGATGACTAATATATATATATATAGTCGTCCGCAAACAGATTTGTTTCACTTTATCACAGATCAGTACGGTTAGACATTCGATTGCTTTTACCCAGGATTGAAATATATGTATTTGTTAAACATTATTTTTAATGGATTGTCAGTATTCGAGTGAATGCAGAGTTTTTATTATTAAACAATAAATTTATTTAATTATTGACATCTAACGGCCTGAATACTCGAAAAGTCTTGTTAAAAAAGCATGTCCCCATTTCTAACATGATTTATTGAATATTCAGGCCGGTAGATGCAAATAATACAAACAGAATATCTACTCAAATATAAGTATTCATTAAAAATAACGTTATATATATATATATATATAATGTGTGTGTGTGTTTATTAATGTTTGTTAAAAAATGTTTATGTATCAGTACTTACCTATTTCATTTTATTATTTATTTACTTTTTTGTGGGGTTTGTCGTCGTCTTACCTTTAATATTAAAGTTTCTTTATGGAAGTTTAGTTTTATATTTATATTTCTTCGTCATTGTTTCA
The DNA here is from genome assembly GCA_037127315.1 of Ascarosepion bandense. NCBI lineage: Eukaryota > Metazoa > Mollusca > Cephalopoda > Sepiida > Sepiidae > Ascarosepion > Ascarosepion bandense. The sequence goes on from JBBBDQ010000252.1 coordinate 524,653, forward strand.
ATGTGTGTGAGAGAGAGAGAGTTATATATGCATTCATATACATTTATTCGCATACACGTATATATTTCCTAATTTATATGTTTACCTATTTTATTTATTGCTTCATTAATGCTTAAATGCAAATTAAATATTTGTTCATTTGTCTGCACTCGCCCTGTATGATTTTCATATTTTTCCTGGTTTATAAACCTAATTATTTGCAATCTTTCCTCGTTAGTCGCTTTTGCTCTCATACACTGTGAGGTTGTTCTTTTTGTAATTTCCCATTTGATTTTGGTGAGGATATTTTGTTTTTGTTTTGATTTTTTTTTATCGATTTTTCAATATCAAAGTATATTTTGTGGTTCTAATATCTTACTTTTAGTTTTTTCCTGATACACCTATATAAAAGTTTTCGTATGTTTTAATGTTACGCTAGCTTTGTATATTATGTTATTGGTTAAACATTTGTTGTTAACTGGACAATTCTCATTGTTTCTACAATTACATTTGGTTTATCATTCTGTTGGTTGTAATTGTTTTGTTACTGATGTTAATTTTTTGAGTATATTTGAGAGGAGGTTTATTCATTAATTTTTCCATTCTATCCATGCAGCTTTAACTAATTTTTATTGTATTTTTATTGATAATTTTAACTTTTTGTTTTTGTTTTTAGGGAAATGTTTTTCAAATAGTTTGAAGAACATGTTGCCTATTTTGTTATCATATTGTCATAGGGTAGAATGAACCAAATTTTATTTCGTTTTGTGTTGCTTTTTTTGTTTCTTACAATATCACAGTTTTCTTTAATAGCCGCTGTTTCTCAGGGTTGATGCGTATGTTTTTTGTTATTGTTGTTTTTTTATTGGATATTTTTAATTTGTTAGAACTTATTGAAAGTCTTTTATTTATAGATATGGGCATTTGTTTGAATATGGTAGCGGGTTGGAATTTTTGTTAATATTTATTAATCTGATATTTGATTTATTGTATGCTTTGCTGCTTGAGTTGAAGGTTATATCTACTGAATGTACATTTTTTGGTTGGATTTTTATATAGACTATAAATCCTATAGTTTGTAATGTTTTTATAATTTCTTTTCTGCTATGTATAAATGAAACTGTGTGTGTGTGTGTGTGTGTGTGTGTGTGTGTGTGTGTGTGTGTGTCCCTTATGTATAGACTTCGAAACGGCTGAAACGATTTTCTTGAAAATTTACACTGTTGTACTATAAGCGTCTGCGAGTGTTCTTAGCTAGGATTTGTGTCGAGGTACCCCCGATAAATATCCAAAATCGATAATCGAAAAAATCGGGTTATAGAAGGAGTGGTCCGATTTTAATCAAATTTGATACACTCATAGTTTTTGCTTCAGGTTTGGCTCTAAGTAGGTATAATTGTAATTCTTAGTCTCAGCCATGATACCATTTACTCAGAGGACTTATTTAGCCTTCAAAATTCAGTTTACTACGAAAAAACTTATTTGATATCGATACCAGGAAATCAAAATTTGACTTACATCCATTCATTTTTCTTTCAGTCTACGGTTTCGCTTTAACTGGAAACAATTATTGCATTTTAGTCTTTCGTGCCAACGTCCAAAGAGTCTGAGCTCCAAGACCATGGATTAGTTTTAAAGCTTTCATTACACCCGAGCAACGCCGGGCTCTACTGCTACTTGTAAATATAACGCTTATGCGTTGTGGTGTAATGGAATGAGACATCGGAGAGCCGAGTTCGAATTCCAGTTGAATTCGTTGTATTCAGTTAAGCGAAAATACCCTTTGGGAATATATTATTCCATCTCTTCTCTCTTCAGCTATGGGTTAAATAGCAGGACAGATTGGTTTCTAAATGGCAGCCAGTCTTGGATAAAAAGAGAACTGATTGCCTAAGCGTGTATCACGTATGGCACTTAACTGACTGTTGTTATTATGGACGAATATCAGGACAGACAGGGTCCTATACCCTTGGTTGTCAACCAGTCTACCGCAGAAAGAAATAGCAACCTACCGTGGAAAAATCTTCTGCCTAGTTAGTCATGGATAGAAAGAGACATGATCGCCCGAGTGTTTATCACATATGGCATTTAAGTGACTGATAGTAATAAGACAGGAGATCAATTACAACTGAATAGTGAATTCGATCCTCACTGGGTGTTCCATACTTTTGGCCTTGTGACACATCTCAGCTACGCTTAGAAAATCACTATAGTAATAAGATATATAATATTCTACCCGCAGCAAGTCGAACAGTGGCAGGTCCACCCGTGCTGCTGCTGCTGCAAAAAAGAAAAGACAAAAGACACGATTGTATTACATTGTATGCATTGTGTTAAATTAGACTGTCCTCATCTCATTGACATCTGCCATATGTAGAAAGAAGACAGTCTGAGCTAATTGTTTTCTTCACTATATTTTTTTCATTATATCGGAAGGGTTTTTTTTTTCTTTTTTTAATGTTGGCGTCAACGAAAATGTTTCACCTCGATGAATATTTGATGGGTTTTAGCGCAGTAGGACTTTCCCCAATCAAATTCAATTATCGACTTCATTGGTCGATATTCGTGTGTACATGTGTGTATTTGCAGTTTTTTGTATTATTTATGTATTTGTTTGTTTGTTTTTTTAGCAGGCAGGGTGAGCAAAAATTTGTAGATATGGTGGGGTCTGGAGAACAAAACAAAAAGAACTATACCAAACCAAAATAATGAAACAAAAATCAAACAAAAATATGAGTGGTGGTGGTTTATATGTTAAAGTTGAAGAGATAGGCGTGTGTGTAAAATAAATAAAAATGTATATATAAAAAATCAAATATCGAACGGTATATTCTGAAAAGGTCACCCAAGTACTTTTAATCTATACAATAATATTATTGGAAGTGAGAATGCGTTGTGAGACCAACGTACGGTCATTGAAAAAAAAAGTAAAAAAAAAAACAAAACATCGTTTTGATGTACCGGCCAGTCGAACGAATTGTTGTCGACTGGGATTTCTAAAAACTCGAAATCTAATTTTTCTGTTGACGAAACGTATCAGCGGCGCGTGCTTGTGTTATTACTGATGCATCGCTTCTCTACTAGTTTAGGTTGAGGAAAAGTTTATGCGTAGGTCAGCGTCGTGTCCCCTGTGTGCTCCACTATCGCACCTTTGGTGATTACTCGCTACACATGACGGTCGTTTTGGACGAGGCAATGCCAGACTCGTCCATCGTCTATGGTAATTACTTACCCGGATACATACAAAGTCACGCTCTACGTAATGATAATGACGTATGTTAGTATGCAACCAGAATTAGTAAAATTAGGTGAAAAACTTTTTTTCTATTTGTTTGATCAGAGAGTGTTTTTGTTTTTGCGAATGAAAGAATGACAGACATTTCATTTTCGTTATTTATATATTTTTTTCTTTTAGAGGTGTTAAAATTATTTTCACCCATTTTCTGATATATTCCTGACATACAATAAAAATTGACATATTATCATTGTCTTTTTTCACTTTATATTATTGCGTATGTGTATTATTTTTTTCAAAAGCAAATGTATGCTATATATATATATATATATGAGCCTAATTTATATAACTCTTTTTTTCTTTTCCTATTTCTATTTAGCAGGGGTATTTTTGTTTCATTTTTCTCATTCTTAGTAATTTTTTATCTTTTTTTTTTTCTTCTTTGATACGTTATTGGCGACATTCTACCCAAAACAGCAAACAGAATCAATTACTCATCAATAAGAATGAAAGAGAAAACTTAGTGGTTAGAATGATTGAGTGACAAAAATGTATATAACACGAAATGAACTTTTCAATAATTGAGGCTGGATAGGTGAGGTTTCTTTTTATAAAATCTGTCCAAGCAATTGCAAAACACTGACTTCAAAAGACAACAAAATCATTTGTAGCAGATGAAACTTGAAATTGTCTATTAACTGCATTTACACACAGGTAAGTTGATATTTTAGGTTAACGCAGAAGTTCCCACTTTTTTCATAATGCTAGGAAATCTATAAAGTGTCTTTCAAACTTATACAATTTTATATCGTTAAGGAAATAGTGAAAGGCTACTAAACCAGATTTCATATGAACTAATAAATACCGATCAGCGTTTAAATGTTGATGTTTAAAGTTTCCCTTTCTCATCTTACGCGATATATATTTATTTAGAATTTATAACATAAATATGTTACAATATCACTACAAAAGTAGCCATTTTGTTTCGACACTATCCGTGTTTTATCAAGGTTTCATAAGATACGGATAATGACGAAACAAAATATATACTTTTGTAGTGGTATTATAACATATTTATGTTATGAATTCTAAATAATTGTTATTCGTTCTAATTTGTATTGAGCACTTTAAGAATAATGTTTCTTTAGGCACGGAATATTATATCCATACCTACCCTATACTTGGTTATATATATATATATATATATATATATATATATATATATATATATATATATATATATGTCTGCGGAGGACTATATATATAATCTAAATTTATTTATAAATGGAACTTTGTCTCTCTGTGTGTGTCCCTTATCTATAAACTCCAAAACGGCTGAACCGATTTTCTTGAAAATTTACACACTTGTACTATAAGAGTCTGCGAGTGTTCTTAGCTGAGTTTTGTGTCGAGGTAACGCCGATAAATATCGAAAATCGATAATAGAAAAAATCGGGTTGCAGAAGGAGTGGTCCGATTTTAATCAAATTTGATACACTCATAGACAAAGACATAAAAAACGATATTCAAAAGTTTCAAGGTTGCAGTTCTAACAATAGTGCAGAAAATTTGATATCGATACCAGGAAATCAAAATTTGACTTACATCCATTCATTTTTCTTTGAGTCTACGGTTTCGCTTTAACTGGAAACAACTACTGCGTTTTAGTCTTTCGTGCCAACGTCCACAGGGTCTGAGCTCCAGGTCCATGGATTAGTTTTAAAGCTTTCATTACACCGGGCTATACTGCTAGTATATATATATATATATACATATATATCTGCGGATGAGATATATATATATATATATATATATATATATATATGCGGATGACTATCTATAGCTAAGATAATGGGATTAACGATATTTCAACACTTGTTGGGTTATTTAATGTCGAATATGAACGACAGAAATCGCAATGAGTCATTGAAAAAGAAGACATTGATCCAGTTTACATCATTGAAAAAGTAAGTGAATGTTTGATTTACAGTAGTGTCAAAAATTAAACACTAGACCTGTTTACACTCGACTGGAAAATACAAACACTGGTCCGATTTACACTCGAGTCAAAAAGAAAGCCAATATTAATATATTAACCACCTTATGCATAAAACAATGACCATAGGATCTTGCCTATTTTTAGATATAAGCATGCTATTATATCTGCGGCATTAAGAGTAGCGAAAAAGGATTTTAAATACAATCGATCCTGACTTGGCATCTCGACTCATTTTCTCACAGTGACTTCCCTCTGTCTTTTCTTCAAATATTTTCAAGACAAGGGTGTTTTTTTTTTTGTTTGCTTTTTTATTTGGTGTCCTAACCACATGAATTTAAATGTGCAACTAAATTGACATCCAGGTGCGACTCTTTTATCATTGAAATAGTTAAATGTAATCTTTACTTCTACTCTAACTGCTTACGGCCATATCACGTTGAATACACCTGTCCTCGCTCGATTAACGAGTTAAGTTAAGCAACGTTGAGCCTGATCAGTACTTAGATGGGTGACCGCTTGGGAATACCCTGGGCTGTAAGCGTTTAGTGACGGATGTGCGTGCTTACGGTCATATCACGTTTAATACACTGGTTCTCGCTCGATCACCGAAGTTAAGCAACGTTGAGCCTGGTCAGTATTTAGATGGATGACCGCTTGGGAATACCAGGTGTTGTAAGCGTTTAGTGACTGATGTGCGTTGTGGTGCAGTGGATATCGGCTCGGAAAGAGAAATCGGTGAGCCGAGTTCAAATTCCAGTTGAATACCCTGCATTCACTTAAGCACTGGTACCCATGAGAAAGGTATTAATCCGTCCCTTGCCTCCAGTTATGGGTTAAATAACAGGGTAGGACTTGGGGACCTTGCCTTAAAAAACAAATCCCAATGAATCTTTATAAAGAAAAAAGTATTACTAGACACAAAACTTATATAAATACAACAATAAATTGTTGAAAGAAAAAGGTATTACCAGCAATAAATAAATAAAAATTTAGTTGGCAATAAATGACCCGCCGAGGTTGATATGCCATAAAAACAAAACAACCAACAAAAAATTTATTCTCTCGCACTTCCTGCTTGTGGAACTTAATTCCGTTTACTTGCTTCTCTGATAGCTATACTCTCAAAAAAAGAAATCAAATCGGCATCTTCTACCTTCTGAAATTCCGTTCATCTTTTATCCTTTCATTAATACCCCCAATTCACAATCTTTTCTCTCATTTTCACTCCCTGTAAGCCCCTGCATACTCGAAACATTCCCGCCTTTTTGGGGATGAAACGATAAAAAAATCAAAGTGATCGTTATACCAAGCCTAGAAGCCATTCGACTCGGGTCGGTTATGTGGAAACCTAAACTACTATTAAATAACAATTGCTGAGAACATTTTTATCAAGGAACTACTTAATAATATCCAGCAATTAGTTAATAAGCAACTATATCTAAATTTATTTATAAATGGAACTTTGTCTCTGTGTGTGTCTGTTACCTATAGACTCCGAAACGGCTGAACCGATTTTCTTGAAAATTTACACAGTTGTACTATAAGCGTCTACAAGTGTTCTTAGCTAGGATTTGTGTCGAGGTACCCCCGATAAATATCGAAAATCGATAATCTAAATAATCGGGTTATAGAAGGAGTGGTCCGATTTTAATCAAATTTGATACACTCATAGACAAAGACATAAGAAACGATATTCAGAGGTTTCAAGGTTGCACTTCTTACAATAGTGCAGAAAATCAATAATATATATATATATATATATATATATATAAGACAAGATGTATGTCTGTATTTTTTTCAGCCCTTTTATTTTAGTTTTTGCTTCGGGTTTGGCTCTAAGTAGGTACAATTGTAGTTCTTAGTCTCCGCCATGATACCATTTACTCAGATGACTTATGTAGCGTTCAAATTTCAGTTTACGACGAAAAAAACTTATTTGATATCGATACCAGGAAATCAAAATTTGACTTACATCCATTTATTCTTCTTTCAGTCTACAGTTTCGCTTTAACTGGAAACAACTATTGCATTTTAGTCTTTCGTGCCAACGTCGAAAGAGTCTGAGCTCCAGAAACATGGATTAGTTTTAAAGCTTTCATTACACCCGAGCAACGCCGGGCTATACTGCTAGTAGAAAATAAGGAAGCATCTTACAATTATTGACTTTTTTCCATAGATGCAAATGTACAAAGAATAAAGATACCATAAAATAATTAAATGCACAAAAATCACTTTATTGACCCTAAATTAGACATTTTAGATAATATTGCAAAAATAATCAGTTTATTTGTTTATGCTAATTAATTACAGAAAATATAAATGCATAATAAATACATTTCTCGGTATCCTTACCCGCCTATCACCCACCCTCTGTCATTTCCTATATTTAATCAGCCTTTCTCCACTCTACGTAGCCCCCTGCACAGTAGTGGCAGTGACATGCCTTGCTCGGGGTGAAACGCTTATAAAAAAAAAAAATCAGAAAGCAATTTCAGTATTTTTTCAAAATCGTGTATGAACAAAGTCTTAAAATAGTTTACAAAAATGTGAATTTTCCAGAAACAATAATTTTGATAATCTTTACAAAATATATCACGATTTGTGTTACGTGTACTATTTGTTTCATGGAAGATGAAGAAATACTTATTTCGTTATGATACAAGAATAGATAATACCAATACATAGTTTTAAAAATTAAAACCGATTTGCATTAAGAAGGGCACAAAATTAATTAACAACATTAAATATATGTAAAAAGAGGGAAAATTTTAAATAAAAAATCTGTTATTCTTGTGATATCCAGTAGAATTTATAAATTACCACAATCTATTTAAAAAATGTTCCTGTTCTCGAAAATGAAAACTGATACTATTCAGTATTTCTTCTTCTGTGAAATACTCGTTTATATATCTTTAGAGATCCTAGTTTCAAGATCTAGTAAGGTATCAAATTTTGAACAATTATGGTCGTAAATTCTATTCTTTGGCATCAACATTTAAATCGTTTAGTTTTTTTATTTCAATATTGAAAACATATACACCTCTAAAATTGTATCTTCTTTTTCCTAAATTCCTTTTCTAAATAGTCTGCGATAAATTAACTAACCATAATAAAATTAACCCCACTATGGAGCAAATTTTTATAAACAGCACTTAAACGATTGCATGTATGTTCAGTGGTTAAACTAATATCTCTGGTTAATGATTTCATGTTTTTTTCTTTGTTTTCCTCTCATTCTTTTTGTCAATTTCCAGAAAAAAATAACAAATGTTCATCATCTATATCTGATATCACCTTTTCCAGTGGATTATTTTTCTTAGTATCGCCATATATTTCTTTGGCACAGACAGTTTTCCAAAATTTGAATATTATCAATGAAATTAACTGTTTCTGCAGAATTCTCCCAATGAATTTATTTTAATGGCAGCTACCGTTTGATGGGACGTGCGTTGTGGTGCAGTGGATATCGGCTCGGAACGAGAAATCGGGGAGCCGAGTTCGAATTCCAGTTGAATTCCTTGCATTCACTTACGCGCAAATACCCTTGGGAAAGGTATTAATCCGTCTCTTCCCTTCAGTTATGGGTTAAATAACAGGACAGATTGGGTTCTATACCCTTGACTGGCCACTAGTCAATCGCAGAAATTAATGGCAGCCGACTGCAGGATAATCTTCTGCCCAGTCAGTCATGTCTCTTTCGAGACATGATCGTCCAAGCGTGTATCACATATGGCACTTAACTGACTGACTGTTTGATCCCACAAAAACTGAAACTATAGGAGATATTTTCTCGCTCAACAGGACATCGGTAAACTGCTACATCAGTTAGTTTCGACAACTTAACGAATTAAAGTTATTCATACTCAAAAAGACCTTTTTCGTTTTTCCTGTCTATTTTTAGCCTTCAGAATAAAACCGTAATTTAGAATTAGGTTCAGTAAACCAGTTATTTCGATTTTTTTTCAATAAAAAGGTAGATATAATAAAAAAGTACAAGACATTTTTAGTTATCCAAGGCTTAATTGAAAAAAAAAACAATGTTAATTTTTTGGAAAAAAAAGCTTGAGGGGTCCCGTTGTCGTCACATACAATTGCAATTATTTGACTGTTTGATTGCATCAGCAACAAATTTTAAAAATAGATATAAAAGTTGCCTCTAATTTTTCAACTACCATCACTTTAAATAACATGTTAGGTAAACACTTTACCATGATGTCCAATACTGTTTTTGCTAAGCCATCAAAATTTTCAGCCACACTAAATAAGTTTCCTTCATGATACTGTAGAGCAGGGGTTTTCAAACTGTAGTCCGTGGACCACAGGTGGTCCGCAAGGATAAGACAGTGGGTCCGTGGATTAACTCATCACGTAAAATTCAAAGTATAAATTTTCAATGTCTGAATATTTATTTTTACTTATTAATGTTATCAAATGAAAAGAGCTTACACTATCACTCATTACATGGCAACGTTATTTATACAAAAAATTATTTTACACATGCAAGAGCTTGATGTTCAAATTTACTTTTTTTTTCAGAGTGAAAGTGTCACCTATGGATAAATTTTTAATAAAGGGCTTCGTAAGTCAAAAAGTTTGAAAACCCTTGCTGTAGCGCAACCTTAGTATATATTTCGTCAACAAAAAACGAATACACTTTTTTCTGATTTTCAGAAAATTAAACTCATCTAATTTTGAAACTTCTTATGTCAAAGCTGTTAATGTTCTCACATTGATCATCCTGACGTTTGTTGTATAATGACCGAGATGTAGCAAAGTATTCAAATGCCTCAATGAGAATGTTTGCTCTGTATTCTTTGTGGTAAAGTAACATTAATATGTACTTTTAATTATTTTTTTTCTTATCAATTTTGAAATTGTTAAGGTAACGAATTGCATCATTGATTTTCTACCTGTGCCGAAACATTGATATTTGGCTTTTTGAATGAAAAAGAATGTTGTATATATACCAGAATTTAAGTTCAAATCTCAAGTTTTTCAAAAATTTTAATTAAAAATATTGGAATACTTCCAGTGAAAAAAAAAAGATCAACAGATTGAATGAAAGGCTGATTGTTTGATTTATAGTATTTAACTGCTGAGATAAAATCCTGTTGATTAATAGTCTGATGCATTTCTTTTAAGTAGAAATTTTGTCTTTTTCTAGAACTTATGCCAACTCATGTGGAGTTGTGGTGCAGTGGATATCGACTCGGAACGAGAACTCGGGGAGCCGAGTTCGAATTCCTTGCATTCACTTACGCGCAAATAACTTGGGAAATGTATTAATCCGTCTCTTTTCTCCAGTTTCGGGTTAAATAATGGGACAGATTGGGTTCTATAGCCTTGACTGTTAACCAGTCTACCGCAGAAAGCAATGGCAATATACTGCGGGATAATCTTCTGCCCAGTCAGTCATGTCTCTTTCGAGACATGATCGCCCAAGCGTGTATCATGTATGGCACTTAACTGACTGATGCCAACTCAACATTTTGCACATTTCGCACATAAGTAGAAATTTTATTTGTTGGTTTTGGTTGAGGACTAGTTAATAATGTATTTATGGTAAATTAACAAATATTGATGGTGGATTTCTGGTTCATACTCTTCTAGTACTAACCACCTTTTCATAATCAGATGGGAATTGTCTTTCCTAAACAACAGTGTTTGGTTTATCAAAGTTGTTGTCTCGAGGTCTTGCCTTTAATCCTCGTTCTTGCACATTCTGATCTTAAGGATTACAAAATAATCAATCCTTATTCTGTTAATCATAGTGACCGTAAAATCCTGTTTCACAGTACCTTTTTTACCATTTAGAAAAATAGTTAAGGCTACTGAAATTATAGAATAATAACGAAACTATTATTTTGTAAAAATTACATGTAGCTTCGGTAAAGTGTTTTAACCTTATAATCTAAGTTTGGATTTCAGAATTTAAGTTTCAGAATTTAAAATTTAAAGGTTGAGTGAATGTCGGAATCTTTCAGAGATTAAGAAATGCCAGGACGAAGGAATTTGGAATTCAGACAAAGGAATTTTAGAGATTGGAAAATTACACTTTGGATTATCGTATTTTACAGGTAGGGTGCGGATCAATCACCTATCCCCACCATAATTTTTAAACAAAATGAACTGGTCTAATTTTTTTATAGTATATGTTTATATATATTTAATTTGTTGTAAAAATATTAAACTGATTAATTTTGTTTTCATTTTTAACAACAATGCTAATAAAATTCAACATTTATTAAGACCCATAAATAATTTTTTTTTTCATTTTTCATTTAATATATTGAATAAAATAATATTATCGACAACATAATTAAATTTTTATTCATTTTTTTTTTAAATGGGTAAATCTCTGTTTTTCTTTTTTTTTTTTTTTTTTTTAATCATCTCACCCCAAGCAAGGCATTCCACTGCCACTATTGCGCATGGGGCTACATAGGGGAAGGTAAAGAGAAGGAGTGGATAGACATAGGGAATGTCAGGAGAAAGGTGACAGATGAGTAAGGATAGCGAGGATGAGGGTCGGGCAGATGGGAAGAGTGCTTGATAGAATGGGAGCAGGTTAGTGTGTTAGGAGGTGTGTATTGACCTTACATTTAAACTCCTGGAGATTGTAACCGTCGGGGAAGCAATCGTTTGGAAGAGAATTCCACAGTCGGGAAGTGCGAGGAAAGAAACTGTTGAAGTAGAAGTTACGGCTGCATTTTATCGGTTTCACTGTAAAAGGGTGGGATCTAGTTGCTAATCTAGTATCTCGTGCAAATTCGTATTTAGAGGGCACCAGTGATCTAAGTTCATCGGAGCAGAAGCCGTGAAAGTATTTATAGAAGAGACACAGGGAAGCCACGTCTCGCCGGTGGGAGAGAGACTGCAGGCGGTCTGCCAAGTCGGTATCTATCACATTACAGACCCTCCTCTGAACCTTATCGAGAAGCCCAAGGAGAACAGCAGGAGCACCCGACCAGATATGGCAGCAGTATTCAATGCACGGGCGGATGGTAGATTTGTAAATGTGCAGGATAGATTTAGACGGAAAAAACTTCCGGGCCCTACACAGAGAACCGACTTTCATAGCAGCGGATTTAGCAATGGATTCGATATAGTCATTCCATTTGAGGTCCGCTGAAAGTGTGAGACCAAGGAGGCGTAGTGTTTTACTCTCTGGGAGACAAGCCTGGGCCATGCTAATGGGAGGTAAGTGAGATTGTCGATGATGGTTAATTGACAGTAGCTTCGTTTTAGAAGCATTGAAATTTACTAGCCATTTCTTACCCCAGTCCAATATGGATTGGAGGTCTTTTTCAATCTCGGCTGCGAGTTTAGCTTTGACACCTACACCAGATTTTTGTTGGAGGCGAGAGTAAACTGTGGTGTCATCGGCGTACAAACCTATTTGGGTTCTTATGGAATCAGGGAGATCATTAATATATATCAGGAAGAGTGTAGGACCTAAGATGGAGCCTTGGGGGACACCTGCGTTTGTATGGTAGTTCTGAGAGGCATGTCTGTATAGTAAAATAAGAAAATTAGCAGTCCAAAAAGGTACATCCATTTTTGTTCTCTTACAAGAGTGTAGCAACGTACTTCACGTTTTATTAAGTAAACACAAATTATTCATTAGGAAATAAATTTTATAATAAAAATATTCGTTATTTTGAAGAATAATAGCATAAAGAAAAATTTGAATTAACTTCCTTTGACAAAATTCTTAATCATGAATTTTTTAAATTTCGTTATTTAAAATAATCGCAAAAAAGTGAAAGACGATATTGACAAAACATTACTGCCGTCTCTTTACCTTTTTTGTGGTATATTTTTAAGAATAGTTGTAAAATATTCAATTTATTATTGAATTTAATTTTTGATCTTAACTTTGTAATAAATTCTTTAATAAGTTTTATTTTTCATTATTTTGAAGTGAAAACTCTCACATTTTTATTTTCTCATTATTTACATTATTCGGACTATTGTCCTCATCTTTGTTGCCATTTGTACGACGTTTCGTTGTACGCTCCAGCCTTCTTCAGGTGCTAGGAATCTCAAACCGAACCCTTTATTACCATCATTGGGGTATATCATTCTCATTCCTTGTGCGAAGCCTCTTTTGGTAGCTACGTGTTATCTCTCTCTAACTCTACTCTAAGTTATTTGTTCACCACAGTCATTGTAGTCTCTTTGGGTCAAATCACAGGAACTAACCAACGTCTATATCCACTGGGTCAGTGTCCTTGGCAATTGAATTTGTGCAACTTATAAATTTAATGTTCAATATCCAGAGTTCATATTGCAATTTTTGCTGTTAATAGTTTTCTCTAGTATTTTTTTATGTAAATGGTTTTCTTTAGCATTTTTATCAGAGCTCATATTTCAATTTATGACACTAATGATATTCTCTAGTACTCCATATTACTGGTTCCCATATTATGTTCATCTCTATGCTTGGTCGACTTAGGAGATTTTTGTAGCTTATGTACAAATTCCTTAAGTTTACGTAGTTTTTAGTGGCGTTCTCTATCTATTATTTCAACTTCATCACATCGGGGGCGGTGATCCCCTTTCTCCCTCCATATTTGGTCAGTTACGCCTGATTTTTCTATCTCCCCTCGCGTTACGGCCTTGCGATGTTCTTGTAGCCTTACCGTGTGTGGGGGAGGAGCTGTTTCTCAATCTATATTTTTTATTATTTAATGTCCTATTTACGAAGAACAGAAAAATTTCAACATACATTTAAAAAAAATATTGGTTATCTGAAAGAAAAATATAACCTATTCATAAGAAATTAATTTTATACAAAATATGGTCATTGTTGAATAATAATATAGAAAAATAGTAAATTTAACTTAATCTTAAGTGACGAAATTCTTAATGACACGTGTGGATTCCACACCGACAAAGTTTGTTTAATGATAAAGTATGAAATAAATATTATACTTCAGGTTCTTAAATAATGAACTTAAGTTATGTTTAAAGTCAGTTTCGTAAGAAAAACGTTAAACAAATTTGTTAAAAAAATAAATTTCCTTAATCCAACTCCAACAACGAACTTTCACGTGTTAATTGTTCGCCCCCAGACTGTCACTGGCCTAAACTCCGTGTAGAAGCCTAAGTTAAGGTTCGCCTTGATCTGAATCAATAACCGCACGGAGTAGGCTATTTTAAAGATAATCATGAACCGCAAAAATAAGAGCCACAGTATATTTACATAGTCATTAATGCGTACACGTTGGCTATTTTTCCGATAGTAATAAAAATGCCATTATTGACCGTCGCAGACAACCTATTTTTGGAGAGACGTGAGTACGCTTTTAAATCTATGGCATTAGCGGTAAGGAGCAAGTTATTGTCGGTTACTCATTCAGTCACTTAAATGCCATACGTGATGCACGCTTGGGCAATCATGTCTCGAAAGAGACATGACTGTCTGGGCAAAAGATTATCCCGCAGTTGGTTGCCATTGCTTTCTGCGGTAGACTGGTTGTCAGCCAAGGCTATAGAACCCAATTTGTCCTGTTATCTGACCCATAACTTGAAGGAAGTATTTATGCGTAAGTGAATGCAAGGAATTCAACTGGAATTCGAACTCGGCTCCCTGATTTGTCGTCCCAAGCCGATATCCACTGCACCACAACTGATAGTCATTGGAAAACACCTGTTTTGGAATAATCAGATATTCTCTCTTATATATGCGCCAATGACTCTGATGGTTGTAATAGATCAACACCAACATACAGCTCCTGCTCAAAAAAAGTACTGGTCTGTTCCATGTAGGATGTGTCATTTATGAATGAAATACGCAATCTACATCTTTCTCTCTCACACACACACACACACTCATTCACTCACTCTCTCTCACTCTTTCACTCTCTATTTCCTATCTCTATCTCCTCTCTCTCTCTATCTCTCACTCTCTCTCTCCCTCTCTCTCTAACTCTCTATCTCCTCTCTCTCCTCTCTCTCTCTCTCACTCTCTCTCTCCTCTCTCTCACTCTCTATTTCCTCTCTCTCTCTCCTCTCCCTCTCTCACTCTCTATTTCCTCTCTCTCTCGCTCTCTCACTCTCTATTTCATCTCTCTGTCCCTCTTTCACTCTCTATTACCTCTTTCTATCTCCTCTCTCTCTCTCACTCTCAATTTATTCTCTCTATTTTCTCTCTCTCACTCTCTCTATTTCCTCTCTCTCACTCTCTATTTCCTCTCTCTCACTTTCTCTCTCACTCTCTATGTCCTCTCTCCTTGTTGTGACCAAGTGAAAGGTTTAAGAATAAATAAAACACGTGTTATAGAAATATTGTACATTGAACAGTAAATACAACAGAAGAGTATTACACGACTGGTGCGTGTGTCGGTTGTCCAGCGTTTAACCAATCCAACTGTTCCTCCAAGGCCTCCGCTCCTCCTAATCTTATAGTAGGCGGAAAAGTCTAACGTAGATTCTTTAGAGGGAGGACACCACAACATTCATCTATCTCCCCTGTCGCCTCATCTCTCTATCGACTCACCAGCTACGGGTAAATAACATGAAGCCATGAGTAGTGATCTGTCTGAGAGAAAAACAACTGTAAATTGAAAACCTGACATTCTTGTGTATGGACCGAGAGCGATCCACACGAATTCTGTGGTTTTATCTTCGCTTGGCAGTGCCCATCTATTCTCAGTTTGAAGGGATCATAAGGAAGAAGAATAAAGAATCCCTCTCTGGTATCCCAGACATTTGAAGCAGTTGAGAGTCTGTTGATGATGTTATGGGACCCAGTGCATAAATTATTTTTTTTTAATCGTATCACCCCGAGCAAGGCCGTAACGCCACTGATGTGCAGGGGGCTGCGTAATAGTGAAAAGATTGGAAAGATAAAGCCGGAAACCACATCCTAAACAGGGAACAATGAATGAGCCTCTTAACCTGTTCAATAGACGTGGGTGGAGTGTGAACCGGGCGATAAATAGATCTATCTACTCCAATTGAAAAAAAAAAAAACAGTGCGAAGATTGGAAAAGAGAAAGCCGGAAACCATATCCTAAACAGGGAACAAGGGATGAGCCTCTTAACCTGTTCAATAGACGTGGGTGGAGTGTGAACCGGGCGATAGATAGATCTATCTACTCCAATTGTTCCATAATAGTAGTAGCATTTACATAGATATTTTATACCCCGAATGTAACAACTGTTAAAAAAGGTAGAATAGAATTATTTGGCGTATCTTTTCTTTATTCAAAATACAAATAATATATGTTGACATACAAAGAAGAATTGTTACTTTTGGCTAAATTTTAAATATTGTATTGTGTACAGGAAAGGGCCCTTGATATTGTATCCGTTTCGCTGATATTTTTATTCTATTCCCATCTCTTCAGACAAACATCTCGCCATTAAATTACATCACAGAATGTTAAGAATAATCAATAACAGCTACACATTAAAATATTTTAATTAACAAAATGCATCGTTTAAAAAAAAAGCTTTTTCTTTAACAAAATAAATCAATTTTTCTCACCAAAATTCATCTTGTATATTTATAAGTCTACCATTCATTAAATGTTGCTGGCACATCTGGTCTGGTGCTTCTATAATATACTAGCAGTATAGCCCGGCGTTGCTATGGTGTAATGAAAGCTTTAAAGCTAATCCATGGTCCTGGAGCTCAAACTCAGCTTCAAAAATATTTGTGTGAAGTTTGGTGAGAATCGGATAAAAATTGTGGATTTGTATAAAGGACATACAGTCAGATAAACAGACACACACAAACATCTTGCCTTTTATATATATATATATATATATATATATATATATTATCGATTTTCTGCACTATTGTAAGAACTGCAACCTTGAAACTTCTGAATATCGTTTCTTACGTCTTTGTCTATGGGTGTATCAAATTTTATTAAAATCGGACCACTCCTTCTACAACCCGACTTTTTCGATTATCGATTTCCGATATTTATCGGGGGTACCTCGACACAAAACCTAGCTAAGAACACTCGCAGACGCTTATAGTACAACTGTGTAAATTTTCAAGAAAATTGGTTCAGCCGTTTCGGAGTCTATAGGTAACGGACACACACACAGACACACACAAAGTTCCATTTATAAATAAGCTTAGATTTAGAGGTTCTTGAGAAAATCTAAAGAATCCGCAATTCTATTGGTTCTGATCTAGTATCTCCGTTTCAGTCACTTTCCCCTTGTCTTAACGTACTTTCCCCGTCTCTTATAGAAAAGATACAGAGAATAAAATACAACTTTTTCTTTTTTTTTTTTTTTTTTTTTTAAACATTTCACCCCAAGTAAAGCAGTTGTTACGCAGGAGGTTACATAGAGGAAAAGTGATGAGAAAGTGGGGTAGGTTATAGCGGGTGTCAGGAGGAGGGTAATAGAAGGATGAGAATGCTGGTAGGATTGGGGTGGAGTGGATGGAGAGAAGAGCTTGAGAAAAAGGATGCGAGTTAGTGAGAAAGAAGATGACTATTGACTTTACATATAAATTCTTGGAGATTGTAGTTGTCGGGGAAGTAAATATACGGAAGGGAATTCCACAGGCGGGAAGTGCGAGAAAAGAAGCTATTAGAGTAGAAGTTGCATGGTAATTATTTTGATGAGTTTTCCTCTTTCGTACCAAGATTTTATGAATTTAAGCACAGTACTAGACTGGCAAAAAGGTCTCATCAGTTTACAGCTGATATGGATAGATACAACCGTAAGTTGTGTGGTAACGGTTTCTTCTCTCGAACTTCACGCTTGGGGAAATATCTTTCAGCTTCTTGTTTTCTTAATTCTTATTCTTTTATCCTTCTATCTCTTTTATTTTTTCTTCATATTCTCCCACACTCAGTAACCTCCTTGTGTTTTAGTGGCTTTGTTGCCTTGCTTGGAGTTCTTTATCACTCTATATTTCTTTATATAAAACCAAAAAGAAGTGCTTATCAGCGGGGAGGAAAAATATATTGCCTTAAAACAAAATTTCCAGAGCCACATAAATTCACCCTAAATTGTCAGTGCGACGATTTGACACAATTAGTCGCTTCATTATTGGACGGCAGACGATTGTTTCTGTGAAATTTCGTGTAAAATGTTCTGATTATGCAAAGATTAAATCCGCTAATTAAATTTGGGAACGATACGGATTTTTCTAATCCTGATTAAGTCGCACGATTCATGAAAATAAATAAATAAAATAAAATAATTCTATGCCAAGAGAGAATAGAAAATGAATTCGTCGCCACCACCGCCACTACCCGCTTGACAGCACCTGGGAGCGCACGTGCTCCATGACGGTTTTTACTGCCAATTACATACACAATGTATGCCTTATATCGACGGAGGGAATCGCGAAACAGTAGCCTTGCTTCATGTATATATCATGTCCTTCAAAGTTGATCCTTTGAGAATTCACATGTGAACTTCAGTTTAATTTTGTAGCGGGGGGAAAAATGAGCGAAAGAAAAGGAATTTTTATCAGATGAAAATATATTAACCAGTTTTTATTCTTTTTTTAAACCTGTTTTCTTATTTTACTCAAGAGATAAAAAAGACGGCAAAGAGAAAAAATGGGGGAAAAAATTAAAGTTTTAGCAATGTTTCAATCTGATCAACCATGTACGTATGGAATCATCGTTTTTTAGTCACTTTGCTTCTGCTACAAATACGTAGCAGTTGAGTATTCGGAAATTGTTAGCAACCAAATTATAAAAAAAGAAACCGATATAATCTCAGTTATACTTAATCTGGAAAAGATGAGAAAGAAAACGGAACATATTAAAAAAGGAATGAACATCAGGTGTTGGGAACATGGATAATGGCGGTGCAAGGATTGATAGAGGAGAGAAAAAAAATCTCTCATGATATTCTAATGTCAAAACAGCTAAGAAAAATATTTTGATATTATTAATATTATGTTATTATAGTTCTCCTTGTCCTTCTCTTAGCACAATCGTTACGTCCTGCCAATGCCGCATAAATAATGATCTATACTATTTTGATAGCGTGGAAAAGCATAAAAGATATCAGTCACTACTTGGTTTCAGAGAAAGAAAAACAAAGATGAGATAGAGATGTTTAATGTTTGTTTCGGTAAAATGGAAATCCGTCTCTTCCCTTCAGTTATGGGTTAAATAACAGGACAGATTGGGTTCTATAGCCTTGGCTAGCAACCAGTCTACCGCAGAAGGTAATGACAACCTACTGAGGGATAATCTTTTGCCCAGTCAGTCATGTCTCTTTCGAGACATGATCGTCCAAGTGTGTATCACGTATGACACTTAACTAACTGACTGACTGTCAATGTCAAATCTTTTCATTTATATTTTCTGACTTCTTAAAAATCCGGTAGCAAGACCTCTGATTTGGAGGTTGTGAGGAGTATGGAACCACCTCTTAATTGCTGTTCTCAGGTCCACACTGACCCGGAGTGGTAGCACCTGCTAGGGTCCCAGCTATGGGCAAATCGTCAAAACACTATGAAAGTATAAAAATACACTTTTATAGAAATATATACATAAAAATAGACTTTTATAGAAAAATATACATTTTTGAAAGAAAAATATTATCAACAATACTTTTTGACAAAAAATTATTACCGTAACATCATTCTTATAGTATAACCCGGATATAAGAGACCCGGATATAAAAGCGATTTTCTCTGGTCCTGAATTGAGGTCCTCACCTCTTCAACAGACAAGGCTGAGTGCTTCGCTCGCGAATTCTCCACTAACTCGACACTAGACTTGTCTGGAGTATCTGTACCAGACTTCCCTCTCCGAACCCAGGCCCAACTGACTGACATGCTAATTACTCCCTCGGTGGTCTCCAAAATAACTTCTAAGCTTGACCCTTATAAGGCGAGCGGTGGCGACGGAATACCCATCATTGTCCTAAAGAAATGTGCTCCTGAACACTCCTCTCTTCTCTTTAAACTCTATAACTACTACTTTTCTGCTTCCTGCTTTCCTGCCTGCTGGAAATCCTCCTCCGTGGTTCCTATATATAAAAACATTGGAGAACCTTCTGACTCCGCTAATTATCGCCCTATCAGCCTCCTACTGTTCTTTGGCAAAGTGTTAGAAGCCATCATCGCCGGGGTGGTACAACACCTCACAGCCCACAGACTCTTCTCGGACAAACAGTATGGCTTCCGCTTCACCAGGTCTACTGCTGATATGATCACGACCATCACTGAATATATACACCAGGCCTTCGACAAAAACGACAAACCCTGAACTGTTGCCCTCGACATCTCCAAAGCGTTTGACAGTCTGGTATGCTGGCTTTCTATGCAAGCTGCAGGGCTATGGTATAACTGGACAATTATTTGACCTAATTCAGTCCTTCCTTTCAAAGCGTACAATGAGAGTAGTATCTCAAGGCTCTATTCTAGATCCCACACTTTTCCTTATCTATATTAACGATCTTCCTGTTGTAATAATATCCCAAGTGGCCATATATGCTGACAACACTACGGTTTACTCTCGTCTCGATCAAAAATCTACGGAGGCTGACAAAGCAAATCTCGCTGCCGAGCTTGAAAAGGACCTCCAATCAGTGGTGAACTGGGGTAAGAAATGACTCGTTAAATTTAATGAACCTGCTATCTAATAACCACCACAGACAATCGTTCCTCCCGCCCATTAACATGGATCAGGCTTCTCTCCCTGAAAGTAAAACGCTGCGTCTCCTCGGATTAACTCTCACATCAGACCTCAAGTGAAATAACTATATAGAATACATAGCTAAATCCGCTGCTAAGAAAGACGGTTCTCTGTGTAGGGTCAGGATGTTTTTCCCGCCCGAAACATTCCTGCACATATACAACTCTACCATCTGCCCGTGCATTGAATATTGCTGCCATATCTGGTCGGGTGCTCCTGCTATCCACTTAGGTGTCCTCGACCAAATCCAACGGAGAATCTCTAATGTGATCGATCCCGACTTGGCAGGCAGCACCCAGTTGCTTTCTCACCGACGCAGTGTGGCTTCCCTGTGTCTCTTCTACAAATACTTTCACGGCTTCTACTCCGATGAACTTAGCTCACTGGTACCCACTATATATGAATTTCCTCCAGCCACAAGATTAGCAACTAGGTTGCTATGAAACTTTTACTATGAAACCAATAAAGTGTAAACGCAAATTCTACTCCATCAGCTTCTTTTCTCGCACTTCCCGCCTGTGGAATTCTCTTCCGCATACTTGCTTTCCCGACAGCTATAATCTCCAAGAATTTAACTGTAAAGTCAATAGTTTTCTTCTGTCTCACTAACTTACATCCTCTCTCTCATGCTTTTTCTTCGTCCACCCCACTCTCATCACTATTCTCTTCCTTCTCCTACTCTCTTCCTGGCGCCTCCTGCAACCTCTCATTCATTCTCATAACATTACTCCTATGTAACCCCAGTGCTTTCTCACGCTGTTATTGTATTCTTTCTGCAGGGTGGGTATGTTTTGCATTGGACTGCTGCGTTCCTGAATCTCTTGTTTATAGTTATATAATCTATTTGGTTCTTCGTGTCGCCTCCATGTCCATAAACGTCGTGGGTGTTCTTGGAACCGGGTGTTAGTAATAACCTGGTCATTGGCTGAGCACCATTGGATCCATTTTTCTCCTCTTTCGTTGCGCTCTCCTAGTCCGAAGTTGCCGTTCGTGTCTCCTTCTCTATCTTTACCTACCTTTGCATTTAAGTCCCCCATTATTATACTAACTTCTTGGCTTTTGCACTGGGGTTACATAGGAGTAATGTTATGCACTGGGGTTACAACAGTGGCAGTAAAATGCCTTGCTTGGGGAGACACGATTATAAAAAAATTTTAAAAAAAGGAGGATTTTTATCAGTTTTGTAATTTCACTAAAACTTCAAGTTCTTTTTCAAGATAAATATCAGCAGATCAGTTAATTTGCAACATTCATTCATACCGAATCTACAGTAGAATAGTTTTCAAGCATTTTTTGGTCAATCATGAGATAAGCTGCAGTGGTCAGTACGATCTCTGCTATAGGCAGATCATTCTTAAAAGTAGTGAATCTTTTCTTGTTGAAAGATTTAGCCGCTTCTAAGTGTTTAGCGGAATAATATATGTTCAGTATATCAACACATATTCTGTCATGAATGTCTTTGAAGGATTCTCACTGTACTTCGAGTTTCTTATTTCTAAAATAGCAGTTTTGAAATCTTTTATATATTTATTGACATTAAATTCTAATTTCTTGAGATTGCATTTGGTTGTAAATTCAGTCAGTTAAGTGTCATACGTGATACACGCTTTGGGCGATCATGTCCCGAAAGAGACATGACTGACTGGGCAGAAGATTATCCCGCAGTAGGTTACCATTGCTTTCTGCGGTAGACTGATTGCCAGCCAAGGCTATAGAACCCAATCTGTCTTATTATTTAACCCAGAACTGGAGGGAAGAGGCGGATTAATACCTTTCTCAACAGTATTTGTGCGTAAGTGAATGCAACGAATTCAACTGGAATTCGAACTCTGTTCCCCGATTTGTCGTTTTGAGTCGATATCCACTGCACGACAACGCATATCCGGTTGTAAATTACATGAGGCATAATCTGATGAAAAAGCTCTAATCAGAACATGAACTTATCATCATTCAGATATTGTAAAATTCCTGTTGCTTCTGAAACGGCTTAATCTGCAGTTGATGTTGACTGAATTTCAGTAAGGAAGCTTTTTAAAGTTTGCAAATTTTCATGTTAAAATTTCACATGACAGCGGATGGACGTAGAATGCTGATGGCCATAGGTTTCTTGACAACGAATACACATTGTAGTGATCTTGAGAAGAATGCTGGAATGGTTACAATGTTAGAGAAAAATATTACTTTGCATTTCTCATTATTAAATTGAGTTGATGTGCATAACATTGAATGAAATGTGCACTACTGTAAACTGCATTTATTTTTGCTTTGACTCTTTTTCCCTTTCATGACATTTGTACCAAATGACTGAGCTATCAGTTTTTGTCCATTTTCTTGAAGGATTGTGTCTAATTGTTTTAGAATACATTTTGTTATATCGTCAGCAGTTTGATATTCTGGAATCAAGAAACGCTCAAATAGTTCTTAATTCAACATGTACCGTAGAACGAAGACGATTTGAGTGTTCCGAAACTTCTGTTCTGTTATCAGCCGTGACTACTTCTTCTTCTATGTGCCCTGTCCCTTCAGGACGTAGGCGATCATGGATCTCCACGTCTCCCTATCCCTTGTGGCTCTTAGTATGTTTGCTCCTGTTGCTCCTGGCAACCCCCGTTCCGTCATCCACCTGATCAGGCCCTGCAAATATGTTATCCGCTGCCTTCCTCTGTCTCTCCTTCCTTCTATCTGACCAATCAGTATCAGGTTCTCCAGGCTCTCTTTCCTCATTGCATGTCCCAGGAACTTCAGTTGTCTCTTCCTGATGCTCAGCATCAATTTCCTTTTTGTTGCCATTCTTTCTAACACCTCGTCGTTGCTTGTATGCTCAGTTCACGATATCCGTAGCATCCTTCTGTAGAACCACATTTCGGCCGCCTCCAGTTTTGTCCTCATTTTCGATGATATTGTCCAGCATTCACTGCCGTATTGAAGAACTGACATCACGTAGCAGTCTAACACTCTTTTCTTCGTTTCTATTGAGATTTTCCTGTGTGTTAGTATTTTGCTCATCTTCTGGAACGCGTCCTTTGCCATGCCAATTCGCCTTCGGATCTCCGTGTCGCACTTTCCATCTTCTGTTAGAACACTTCCTAGGTACTTAAATTCTTGTACTTCTTTGATTCTGTTATCGCCCACCTGTATTTGGCATTTTGGGTTGTATCTTTTGCTGATGACCATGCACTCAGTTTTCTTAAAGTTTATTTGTAGTAACTTCTTGTCACTCTCCACTGCTACTTTCTGTATGACGTCTTGTAGTTTCCTTTCCGTGTCCGCAATCAGCACTGTATCGTCCGCATACCTGATGTTGTTCAGTTTGTGGCCTCCAATAACAAATCCTGGCGTGTCATCTAGGGTCCTCAAAATATTCTCGCTGTATAGGTTGAACAAATCCGGTGAAAAGACACATCCTTGTCTTACGCCTTTTTCTATCTTTGTGTATCTACTGAGGTCGTTACCTGTCCGTATGCAGGCCGTTTGCTGCCAGTAGAGTTTCTTGATTATTCCTATGTCTTTCCCGAAAATGTCGAGGCTGCCTAGCATCTCCATCAATTCTTTGTGTCGTATTTTGTCGAATGCTTTCGTGTAGTAAATGAAGCATAGGTACAAGTCTTTCTTCATTTGTAATGCCCTTTCAGAGAGCATCCTAATCATGAATATGACGTTCCTTGTTCCAGTGTCTTTGATGAACCCGCACTGTTCCTGCCCTATCTCTGGCCTGATTCTGCTTCTCGCTCTATTCATCAGGATTCTGACAATCAGTTTTGTAATGTGACTCATTAAGCTGATAGTTCTGTGTAGTTCGCACTCGTTTGCACCAGGTTTCTTTGGCAGCGCTATAAATATCGACTTGCATAGGTCGTCTGGTATTATTCTGCTGCTACAAATTTCGTTTATTATGTCGGTAATCTTTTCCATGCCATATTCTTCTAAGGCTGTCAGCAGCTCTATCACTATGCCATCTGGACCAGGTGCTTTGTTTCTGTTCATTTTGGCCATTGCAGCTTTCACTTCGGATTTTAGTATTTCCGGTCCATCCATCTCCTTGTGTATTCTCGGTTGTTCTCTCTTGTCGCAAAAGAGATCCTTTATGTATTCTTCCCATCGCTGGAGTATTTCCTCCTTCTCTAATATGATTGTCCCTTCCTTGGATTTTATGCATCCTGTTGGGGAGCAGGTTTTTTGTCCTGTCAGTTCTCTTATCTCTTTATGCGTCTCTGTTTTGTTGTTTCTGCTCAGTCTCTCTACTTCTGCACATTTGTTGTTGAGCCATTCCTCTTTGGCTTGTCTGCATTTGTTCCTTATCTCCTTGTGAAGTTTTTGTACTCTGCTCCGTGTCTTGGCGTTATTTTTTGTCTCCTTTACATCATGTGGAGGATCTCTTCGGTCATCCACTCGTGTTTTCTTCTGCGTCTGATTTCCTTTGGGGCTATGTTGTTCGCTGAGGTCACCATCGCTTCTTTTAGTGAATCCCATTTTGAGTATCCTTTTCCAATTTGTTCTTCATATTTCTTTCTCACGCTGTTATTGTATTCTTTCTGCAGGGTGAGATCGTCCTCTAGCGTGTCGTATTGCAGCCTTGGTGATATGCTGGGCTTCTTCAGTCTTCGGAGTTTCACTTTCAGTTTGCAGATGACTGGGACGTGGTCACTTCCGCAGTCGGCACCTGGGTATGTTTTGCATTGGACTGCTGCGTTCCTGAATCTCTTGTTTGTAGTTATATAATCTGTTTGGTTCTTCGTGTCGCCTCCTGGACTTCTCCATGTCCATAAACGTCGTGGGTGTTCTTGGAACCAGGTGCTAGTAATAACCTGGTCATTGGCTGAGCACCATTGGATCCATTTTTCTCCTCTTTCGTTGCGCTCTCCTAGTCCGAAGTTGCCGTTCGTGTCTCCTTCTCTATCTTTACCTACCTTTGCATTTAAGTCCCCCATTATTATCCTAACTTCTTGGCTTTTGCACTGAGCCTTAGCACTGTCCAGTATTGAATAGAAAGATTCTATTTCGTCCTCCGTGCTTTGCGTTGTTGGCGCACAAACTACTATAATATCTATATTGAGGGGCCTTCTCCGCAGTTTAACCAAGAGGACTCTCTCTGACAGTTGCCAGTATCCAAGCACACATCTCTTTACTTGTTTGTTTAGTCTTAAAGCGACCCCTTTTTCGTGTTTTTTACCTCCTGCATATATTATCCTGTGGGTGTCGCTACTGAAATCTCCGTTATTAGGCCATCTTGTTTCACATATGCCTAGGATGTTGATATTCAGTTTGTTCATCTCCTGTTTGACATTCTCTAGTTGTCCACAGTTGAGTGTCCTGACGTTCCATGTTCCTATAGTGAGTTTGTCTTTGATGCGCACAGTTGCAGGGTAACGGTCCAGAGACACCTGTTACTCATGTCGTTCTTTCCCGGGCGAGGGACAAATTTTGGAGTAAAATGTCCCCTTTACGCCGTTGGTGCTAACAGTCACCGGATGACGGTCAGGTGGCACCTGTTGCCCATGTCGGTCCTTACCGAACGAGGAGTTGCTTCCTTGGGAAGTAACCCTCTTCACGCTGTTGGCTTTAATATATTTGTTGTAACTATCCATGACTGAGCGAGGGTAGATAGTGGAGTGGTATCCCGTTGCCTTCTCCACGATGATTTATTGAGACATCACCTCTAGTTAGCTGGCCGTTGACTCCTTGAGAGTTCTTCCGCCCTTTGTAGGTTTATATTTTTGGGACCTACAAGGATGCTAACGTCCCAATTAAATATACATATATATAATTGATGTAAAAAAAAATACTAAGTTTTAACTTAGTAAAAGTCGAAACGGCCTTCAGACAACCGAAAAATTTAGTATATTTTTAGTAACAAAAGTAAATGGTTAAAAGAAAACATACAAACTAATCTAAATTATAAGAACCTGGCAGCTAGAGACAAAAACAAAAAAAATACAAAATAAAGTCACTCTGAAAGAAAATATATGTAATAAAATATACACAGCATGAATTAAACGAACATTTTCTTTAACTAGTCTAAATTATAAGTACCTGTCAGCAGTAGTTACGATCAGCATACGTTACCAGTAGTCACAAGAAATAAGTTGCATTTTCGACATTTTTGCAGAAATCTTTTGACTGTCTTTGGTTCTTCTATCAAATTCATACTGATACGGTGCTGGTAGGAACACGTATGGTTTTTTTTTTTGGGGGGGGGGGTGAGGAGAAAGGATTGGCAGGAGAGAAAGGACGCTAACTTTTTTTTTTAGACTGAGGACGGAGAGAGAAAAAAGTTCATTTTAAATTCAATGTAATCCTATTCTTATGGTAGCTAGACAAAAAAAAATAAAATAAAATAAAATAAAGTCACTCTAAGGCTAAAAAAAAGTTAGCGTCCTTTCTGCGCATCAAAGACAAACTCACTATAGGAACATGGAACGTCAGGACACTCAACTGTGGACAACTAGAGAATGTCACACAGGAGATGAACAGACTGAATATATTCCTCTTTGTTTCTAGTGAAATTGTCCTGTTTCTTAATACTTTACTTAACTTCTGGAGTGCTCCTTTCGCCATGCCAATTCGCCTTCAGATCTCAGTGTCGCACTTTCCGTCTTCTGTTTGAACACTTCCTAGATATTTAAATTTCTGTACCTGCATGATTTTAGAATCCCTCACCTGGTGAAAATGAAACCATATTTTCAATATGCTTCTTTGACTTCTAATGTTTTTCAGCTTTTTCTTTCATTTTATTTTTTTTTTATTTATAAAATTGTCCACGTTACATCACCATTAAAACAGCCAACACAGGGAGCAAAATAGTACACTTTTTTTTTATAGCCGCAAATTTTCTGTTGGTCAGTCATTTACATGCCATATGTAATATACGCTTGGGCGATCATTTTTCAAAATAAGCATTACTGACTGGGCAGAAGATTTTCCCTCAGTAGGTTGCCATTAATTTTTTCGGCAGACTGGTTGCCAACCAAGGCTATAGAACCCAATCCATCTTGCTATTTAACCCATAGTTGGAGGGAAAAGAGACAGGTTAATGCATTTCTCAATGGTATTTACGCGTAAGTGAATGGAACGAATTCAACTGGAACTCGAACTCGGCTCTCCGATTTCTCGTTCCGACTTCATAACGAGCACAGTAGTTTTGATAGTGTTAATACTTCGGTTCATTCTGAGAATGATGCAATGTCAACGTTAGTGGGGGAGTTTAAGGACACGTAAGTGGTGCCAATAAAGGACTTAAAATAGGTACCACCAGTCATTTTCTATATCTAACATTTAAACTTAATTTTTGAAAATGGAAATTTTCTTGAAACTTTTATTTTAACTTTAATTGAAAGCTAAATTATTAAATTCACTATTTCCAGTAAGCAAAATACTCTGGTTTATTTCAAACACAAATTATATTCGTTGGAATATAAAAGTTTGAGATTTTTTTTCAATTATTAAATTTTGCCGCCATTTCTGAGAAAAAAATGAAATATACATCTGTGACACATTATTTTTGGGAAATTAGCAAATTTTATGTTAAATTAATCTGATTTACACAAATCTTACTTATTTATAGAGTGAAATTTAGAGCAAAACTATTTCTTAATCACAGAGTTGAACTTTTTGAACTGTCCACTGTATATCAAACGTGTTGACAGGTTCGTGATTAGGGATAAGATAAAAGTGTACGGCGTTCATAAGTGACAAAATTGTACAATTGTTTTCAGGTAAGGGAGGAAACTCTGATTTTTTAATTTGTACATAGGAATTACCAGGACAAAAAAACTTTAAATACACACAAAAAGAAAATTTAGATTATTTTTAAAGTATGAAGGCCAAACGATTTGTATTAAACTCCCCAATTTTCCATAGGCAATATAATCTTCAATTATTAACTTAAAATTCTAACTACAATAAATCTTTGAAGTATTTTAGAATATTTTTGAAACTTTATAAATTATTATTATTAAAAAAAATGAAAATAATTCTTTTGAAATTTCATTAGTAATAGAAATGTTTTTCTTCAAACTGTAATGTCCTTAATTTTTATTATTTATTCAAGCAGTTAAAAGCTTATCAGATTAAGTAATATCAGTTTTATTGCCTTTTTTATTTTAATCTTCTGAGCAGATTTTTGGATACAAAGGCCAAATTTTTTTTTAAAAATAGTCCTGCGTTTAACTAATAAAACCATTTACCGCAACAAAGTAAAATTTGTTAAAATTTCATGGCTTTACGTGGAGAGGGGTAACAGATGCAAAAAATATATACATCTTTACCAAGATTTTTAAAAAATAATAATTTCAAAAATAATTTCATTTATTTGTAAATGAGTACTGAAAGTTTCGTTAAAATCCGACAACTATTTGATTTTTGCGAGAATTTCCTAATTAATGTGTTTGTCACCATAAAAAAGTGCATGATGTAATATTACGTTTTCCATTGTAAACAAGCGTAACGCTTTGGTTACCCGATTTTCTGCCAAAATTTCAAACATGTTAAAAATTTTAAAATAATTAAAAATTACTTTGATCTTTCCTCTTAATAATAATATAAACATTTTGATAGAAGAAATTAGTTTTTATTAAAGTTGCGGCCTTTTTCATTCATACTATACTTTTTTTGTTTTTTTTAGCAATTTCGTGGAGGTCAGTCAGTCAGGTAAGTGACATATGTGATACATGCTTGGGCGATCATGTCTCTATCAAGACCTGACTGACTGGACAGAAAATTATCCTTGCCATTGATTTCTGCGGTAGACTGGTTGCCAACTAAAGCTATAGAACCCAATCTGTCCTGTTATTTAACCCATAAGTGGAGGGCAGAGACGGATTAATACCTTTCCCAATGTAATTTGCGCGTAAGTGAATGCAATGAATTCAACTGGAATTTGAACTCGGCTCCCCGATTTCTCGTTCCGAGCCGATATCCACTGCACCACAACGCACATCCTAGCTGCATTAATAAATTTGAATTTGGTTTTTAACAAATCACTGAATCCAAAATGGACAATCTCCTATATCAAATATTTATATCTATTTTTTCGTACGTGTTAATTTAAAAGCAACACAAATAAAATATTTAAATAAAAAAATCTAGCCCAGAATTAAGAATGCAAAAGTACTTAAAACAAATCAGTGTAAACTTTTAAGAAAAACTAGCAGTATACCCCGGCGTTGCTCGGTTGTAATGAAGGTTTTAAAACTAATCCATGGCCCTGGACTTTTTGGACGTTGGCATAAAAGACTAAAAAGCAATAGTTGTTTCCGGTTAAAGCGAAATCGTAAACTGAAAGAAATATGACTGGATGTTAATGAAATTTTGATTTTCTGGTATAGATATGAAATTTTCTGCACAATTGTAAGAACTGCAACCTTGAAACTTCTGAATATCGTTTCTTATGTCTTTGTTTATGAGTGTATCAAATTTGATTAAAATCGGACCACTCCTTCTATAACTCGATTTTTTTTATTATCGATTCTCGATGTTTATCGGGGGTACATCGATACAATACTTAGCTAAGAACACTCGCAGTCGCTTATAGTACAACTGTGTAAATTTTCAAGAAAATCGGTTCAGCCGTTTCGGAGTCTATAGGTAACGGACACACACACACACACACACACACACATACACACACAGACAAAGTTTCATTTATAAATAAGTTTCGATTATCTCCCTTTGAAACTCATTCAACTATAATTCTAACGAACACCCCTGGTGTTAACACTTATTTCTTTTTCTTCACCGCCAGCACCGCCTTTTTTGTCTGAATTGTATTTGTTTTGTCTCGATGATGGTACCCCTTCTACTTATAAACTGTCTCGAACTGAGCAGACGAAGCACTAAAAAATATACAATTCCGACGCCTCAATTTGTGTCCTTTCTTACACTTTATCTTCTTCGTTTCTTCATAAACTCTTTCCTTCCCTCCGCTGATGAGCTCTCCATTTTTATTTTTTTTCTTTCAATCTGCCGGTTTCTCTAAACAATTCTTCCATGTCAGATATAAATATATTAGAAATGCAAATATACAATATCGAGTTTTGACCGCCACCGTAACTTCCCTGCCGCCAACTACAAACTTCATTTGCTCACCAAAACGCCGTCAAGTGCCTTCCCTACACCCACCATCTTAATTTCTCCACCAAACGATAATACTGCTTAACCGTATTCTTTGTCCGTTTCTGTTTCTTAGAATTAAACTTGTCTGTCATTAACAGATCGTCTTATTACAAATTTGCTGGCCATCTGTTTTTACCGTTTCTAATTCATATTGATTCATTTCTGACGTAGCCCCATTCCATCACGTGTACTTGTCATGTCTCTCTTTTCTTTCTGTTGACGAATCCGAAGTATACAATCCGGCCACTTCCGGTGTCGGTGTTTATCCTTACTGTAGTAATGTTGAAAAGTGAAGGTAAGTTTCAAAACTGTTGTATTCGAAATTTGACTTGAAGATAAGATTGAAAAAGAAATAAAAATAAAGTGCTAAAAAAAATAAGAAAAGGGAATGTGATAAAAATACATCGAATAAAAGAAAAGAAAATATAAGATACAAGAAAGGGTTTAGAAAGAGGAAGAAGGAAAGAAAGGATGAACGGAAAATGAAGAACCGAAAAAAAAAAGGGGGACAAAGTAAAAGGAAGAGAAAAGAGAATATTATCAGAAAGAGAGAAAGAAAATCAATAAATAAAAGAAACTGAAGGAAAAACAAGTGATGTACGTTGTGGCGCAGTGGATATCGACTCGGAACGAGAAATCGGAGAGCCGAGTTCGAATTCCAATTGAATTCGTTGCAAATACGGTTGAGAAAGGTATTAATCCGTCTCTTCCCTCCAGTTATGGGTTAAATAATAAGACAAATTGGGTTCTATAGCCTTGGTCGGCAATCAGTCTACCGCAGAAAGCAATGGCAACCTACTGCGGGATAATCTTCTGCCCAGTCAGTCATCTCTCTCTTTCGAGACATGATCGCCCAAGCGTGTATCACGTATGACAATTAACTGACTGAAACTAAAAAAGAAAAAAAGGGTTGAAAGAGAAAGTGAGAATGAATTAAAGGATAAAAAAAACTGAAGAAGCCAGAAGAAAAGAGAAAGAAAAACGAAAAAGCAAAACAAGAACATTAACGGAGAGAAGAATGAAAGCTAAAAAAAGAAGCTATAAGAGAAAGGGAAGATGAATACGACAAATAAAAGAGAGAAAGATATTAACAAAACATAATGAAAACGAAAAAGGAGTATGACAAAAGAAAAAGAATTGAGAGGATAAAATGGTAAAAAGAATGAAAAATAAAGGAGACGAGAATACAATGGAAGAGAAATGTATGACAACGATTTTCCGGAAATTGAAAAAAAGAGAAAAAGATCGAAATGAAAAAAAAGTGAAGGAAATTTGAATGAGAAACTGACGAAATAAAAACAAAGAACTCAAAAACAAAAGATAGTCTTTAAAAAAATCATCAGTAAAAGTACACCAAAAATTGGGTTCTTCTTCTTTGTACTGCGTTCCTTCAGAACACTGGCGATAACAGCTCTTCACAATTTCCTATTATTCGTAGCTCTTAGTAAATTTTCGTTTTGCTGTCTCTCCGAAACTGTTCTACCAACCATTTCTAGAAGCTCGTTAGGTATTTTATTTTCTTCTTTCCCTCTTATCTTCAATCTGTCCTGTGAGTGTCAGATTTTCCAAGCCCACTTTCCTTATGTACACTACAAAATTTCAACTGTCTCTTTTTTTATTTTAAGTATAAACATTTTTATTGTTTCCTTTATTGCTTACATGTTTAGTCCATGGTATTTTCAATATCCTTCAATATAATTACATTTTATGCGGGTTTTTATACCAATAATGTGTCCTCTGTGGAAAATAAGGGTAAAAGAGCACAGACACGACACGATGAGAGAAAACGGGACATTGAATGGAATAAAGAAAGACTTTATAACAGGAAATAAGAAAGGGAAGGTACAAAATGGGGTTTAAAAAATCGTTGCAAAAAAAAACGAGGACTTAACTGGAGGTAGTAAAGTTCGTTCGGTTAACAGTTCTTCTCATTTTGTTGCGACGTCAGAATATATTCGTTTTCAAGTTGAAGAGGGATTCAGTTTTCGGGTGCTTTGCTGCAACTGTTGAGACATCCTCGATCCTATGTTGTCTTCTTGGCTGCTTCATTTTCGAACACCATGTGGTTGCTGGTTGAGTTTTACGGAGCTACATTTGTCCGTGTTGAGTCGTCAGTGTCACCGGAAAAAAGAGAAAGAGATGGGCTGCTTTCCGCCCAAAGCCAGGCGCCGACCCCTACAAAAGGAAGCAATTCATTTATCTATATAATATTTTCAATATTCTTTCTCAAAACAGGTTTGCAATAAAGATTTATTGCAACGTAATCTGCTATATAGTTCCGAGGGTTCAAAAAGAAAACTATGTTCTATCCAAAAGCGGGGTGTCCTTTTTCTTTTTCACAGTGAAACATTTCAAAGATGTAGTGCAATATTAAAATGAGAAAAAAATCTCCTTTTTTTAAAAAATATGATTCCAATGATGATTTTCAGTAGAATGAGAAAATTCTTAATACTATTTGTTTTTACAAAGAGTTCCAAGGTTGACTTGTAGTAGGATGAGAAAAACCCAACATTTTCTTTCTTTTATTTGCAAGAGTTCCAAATTTGATGGAGTAGCATAAGAATAATTTATCAATATTTTTTTGCTTTTGTTTTTACAAGAATTTCAAATTTGATGAAATAGAATAATAAAAAAAAACAATAATTTTAGTCTTTACAATGTTTGTAGAGAAGAAAGGCAATAAAATAGAGAACATCTCAAGGTTTGGGGGTACTAATTTCTAAATAAAATTTTAAAACATTTAAATGATCAACATTTTTTATTACAAATGACTTAAAGAACAGACAGCAATCACAAAATACAGAATTTTTATTATTCTGCCACATAATTTATAGAAATGCTAGTTTCAAACAATGTTTACTTTAGTAGTAGTGTGTGTATGTATATATATATATATATATATATATATATATTAACAGATCTGTTTCGCCGTATCACATCTCATCAGTACAGTTAGACTCCGATGGCTTTTTTAACCAGGATTGAAACTCGACCGAAATGGCATCAGTCTGCGACTCTACCCCTGGGCTATGGGCGTTCGGTGGAAGTAGGCAGACTTTTTAGCGCATATCATTATACGCACCCAATAGCTAGAGTGCTCTAATTTATTTCACTGAATGAGCGATGTGTACATGCTAGAGTAGCTACTGTTTATATATATATATATATATATATATATATATATATATGGATCATTGGAGGAATTTCGTCTGTTTTTATATTTTTGGCCCTTTTAGGCTGTTTTGAATTATGTCTAGAAGCAACACTATGATCTTAGACTTGAGTGGAAACATTTGAATTTGACCATCCGTTTTCCCATCGCGAGATTCTTTTGTGTCAGGAATGTTTCTGAAGTGCATGTGTTAATGACAGTTTCAGTGGATATAAAAGTTTAATAGAATGAATTTGAACAGAGCCATCACCCTTTCTGACTTTCACGAACCGAGCTTTGTTGTCATCACCTACAATTAATTCCAAAACCCTTCCCAGAAGCCAAAATGGTCTAGTTTTGGCAGAGTTTTTCACAATATCGACATCACCAACATTCATTTTATTCTAAAAATCAACCTCATGCAGATCACTACACTGTTCCCTTAAACTCAACAGATAGTCTCGATACTAAAGCTCACGAAATTTGGCTAACATGGCATCACAATTCTCAATAGATTTGATTATATTTAATCTCGAAGGAGAGTCAGATCTCCAAACATTCTTATCATCTAGCTTCAATATTAATCCTACATTAAGATTAGGACGAAGAAAACAATTTGGGGTAATTATTTTGAGGTTCGAATCTGTAGAACATCTGTAAGTAAGAGGTTTATAGTTTATAGCATTCTGAACATCAGATATCACAGTGAGTAGATCAAAATAATTGATTTTGGAACGTGCAAATGTTTTATATAAAATAAATTTAATGATTCTGATAAAACGTTCCCATGTTCTCTCAATCCAAGCGGCATATAAGGAAATTTTGATATGTTTTATGTTGTACATCTGAAAGTGTTCATTGAATTCACTGAAAACGAAAACCTCTTCCGGAAAATTACAACCGGTAACAAAAGACTTAGCGTTATCACTGTAAATATGTGAAGGGATACCATATATATTAGTGAATCTAAATAATGCAAACGTCTATAATAAATAGAACTCTATCTCTGTGTGTGTCTGTGTGTGTGTCCGTTACCTATAGACTCCGAAACGGCTGAACTGATTTTCTTGAACATTTTCACAGTTGTACTATAAGCGTCTGCGAGTGTTCTTAGCTAGGTTTTGTGTCGAGGTACCACCGATAAATATCGAAAATCGTTAATCGAAAAAATCGGATTTTAGAAGATGTCCGATTTTAATCA
The DNA here is from genome assembly GCA_037127315.1 of Ascarosepion bandense. Lineage (NCBI taxonomy): Eukaryota > Metazoa > Mollusca > Cephalopoda > Sepiida > Sepiidae > Ascarosepion > Ascarosepion bandense. The sequence continues at coordinate 559,972 of JBBBDQ010000252.1, forward strand.
AATTTGATACACTCATAGACAAAGATATAAGAAACGATATTCAGAAGTTTCAAGGTTGCATTTATTACAATAGTGCAGAAAATCGACAATATATATATAAAGGACAAGATGTTTGTGTGTCTGTCTGTTTATCTGCCTGTATGTCTGTATTTTTTTCAGCCCTTTTATTTTAGTTTTTGCTTCGGGTTTGGCTCTAAGTAGGTATAATTGTAGTTCTTAGTCTCAGCCACGATACCATTTACTCAGAGGACTTATTTAGCCTTCAAAATTTAGTTTACGACGAAAAATACTTATTTTTATATTCGTACCAGGAAATGAAAATTTGACTTACATCCATTCATTTTTCTTTCAGTCTACGGTTTCGCTTTAAATGGAAACAACTATTACTTTTTAGTCTTTCATGCCAACGTCCAAAGAGTCTAAGCTCCAGGAGCATGGATTACTTTTAAAGCTTTTATTATACCCGAGCAACGCCAGGCTATGCTGCTTGTGTGAGAATAAAAGAATTGGTACTCATATCTTTAACCAGTTCTATATGTACTGCTTTAATATTAAAACAGGTAAATATTATCATATACATTTTACTAACACATTGGTCACGTTTTACCCAAACATGTCCAGCGTAGTCAATGCCTGTATGCAGAAAAGTTTTAATGAGATTGACTCTGTGTTTAGGCAGATTTGTTACTTTAGGATATTTAAAGGCCAGATTATTAAATCTTTGGCATGTGTGAAATGACATTTCTGATAGCTTGTCTTGTTTTAGGTATCCAAAATCTTGAAAGTCGGATTTTTGAAAGTGTTGATCGAACACCAAGATGCTTGCATTTTTTATGATAGTCAATGGTGAAGCCATGATCTTTAGCCAATAAAATAGGTTTCATAACTTCATAATCACATGTTGTGTTTTTACCTCTTCTACCCTTAACTCTGATTATCCCCCTTTATGTTTTACTAATTCAGGTACCCTTTTACCATTGGGGTATTGAAGGTAAGCTAATTCTTCCACAAAGCTTTGTTGTTGCATTACCTTAAACAAATAAAGTTTGGCACTATAACTAGGGTCCTGGTCTATGCGTTTTACCTTATTTCTGATCTTGAAGATATTTGCTGTTACGTTAATTTATTAATGTCGGAGTATCTATCAAATGGCACCACAGATTAAGACTGATTGTAGTTTTCTGTGTAATTTAATAAAGTTGCTTGCACAATGAAATTTTTCTTTGAATTTAAACACTGAAGTTCACTCGAGGGCCATTCGACAGGGTTCATCACAAAATTTACTCTAGTATCAGAGCAAGTGGCATACCCAGCAATCATAGCGTCATAGTTATGTTGAGAACTTCCCCATTTAGTTTTATATGGCTATTTGGATCTCTTATAAAAAGTGTTGGTAGTTGCCTAAAGGGGAAATGCCTGTAGGGAACTTCCAAGCATATCTCTTCATGCAGTCCACCATCTTAATATTTTTCATGAAGTGAATTACATCCACGTCCGTGAGACCATGAACGCGTATGTTATTGGCTTTGTCATGAAGAAAAACTCACTCATAATTTAAGTTAATCAAATAATTTTTTTACTGCCTGAATCGTATCGAACTTGAAGTTCATATCAAAATCATCATCGATAAGAACAGATACGGGTAAAGAAACGTACTTCTTTACTTCAATATCCATTACAACTTGAATTTTTTTAAGAATTCACACCGGGCTTTGAATTAGTTTCTCATATAATTTTTTCTAAGTTTCCCTCTTCGCTTAAAAGAGAATTAATTCATAAGGTTTTTAAGAAGGTTTTGATGTCAAATTCTACAGGAGTTAAGAAAGATTTTTCACACTTTAATTTTTTTTATTACGTGTTTAGAAAATATGACCTTTGACTTCTGAAATCGAACAGGAAGTGTATACCTATTTGTGCTGTTTAACACAGTTATCGATACTATGGATAAGATGAATGGTTGTTCTTGAGTGCCAGTATTGGTACACATGTTAGTAGCCGAATATTTTTAAGTGATTCTTTGCAAAGAGGACTAACATGAACTCTGGGTTTGCAAATCATACATTTACGGGGTTATTTATTTATATATATATTTGGGGGGGGGGGCAGGGCAATCTTCAGTTTTATGGTTAACACTGGTACAAAGAAGCCACAGGTCCAATTCTGCACATTTAGCACGTCTCGACTCAAAGAAAGGGTACTTGACACAACGACCCATAGAATGTCCATTTAGGCTACACAGCTTACAATGCATAGTAAATTTGCTAGCTTTGGTAGAAAAATTTTCCAGGGTGGGAACGCTCTTTTAAAACCGTTATTTTTATTACAACTCCCTTCTCGTGTTTTAGAATCGTCATTTTGAAGCGAATTGCGGTTATTACTTTTTTAAGTTGGTTTTCTGGAGGGTTTTTATTCCCTCATTGTAGTTGTCGAACATTTGGTTGATTTTGGGATAATTATCATGAACCTTACGAATTCTCTTTTAAGCGAAGAGGGAAACTTGGAAAAAATTTTATGAATGATTAATTCAAAGCCCGGTGTGGATTCTTCAAAAAAATTCAAGTCATATAATAATTTCAGTTGTCTTGAGTCTTTTCGTCATCTGTGCAGAAATAGTCCAGCATTCACTGCAATACTGACGGATCAATATTACATAACAGATAAGTATATCTTTTCGTTGTTTCTAATGAGATTTTCCTGTTTGTTAATACTTTACTTAGCGAAATATGCATTTCAGAAGCTATTACAATGTGCCTTCGGATATCGATGTGTCAAAAAATGTTGAAAGAAAAAAAGAAAAAAAAATGAAATAAGGGAAAGAAAAAAATTAAAAATTACATAGTGTAAAGAAAGGAACTAAATATAAAAAAGGGGAAAACAAGAAATTAAAACTGGCTTAGTGGAAAGAAAGAAACTAAAAATGAAATAATGTAAAGCAGGGGTCGGCAACGTCCGGCTCGCCACCCTGCTCGATATTATCAAGGGAAACCGAGCCACGAACCTTCCCCTTACATTTTGTTAGCGTCTACTACTTGATTCCAAGGTTTTTCACGCCCATGTGAGAAATCCAAGACTCTGGCGTCATTTCCTTCATTTTGATTTTTCATGTCGGTGAACTGGTAATGAAAAGAAAACAGTTCTGCCTTTGAGACCATGAGTCTTTCGTCCCGCACCGTTTGTGGTCTTGTCAAGGAGTTATCTGACAACGTGAACGATTCACTGAAAACCCGCTGCTCACCTTTTGTCACCTCCCTTGCTTTTCACGAGAGCACCGACACAAATGACAGTACCTAGCCGGCAGTTTTCATTCGTGGGTTCACTGCTGACCTTCAGATGTGCGAGGAATTTCTCAGGCTTGTCCCGCTGCGTGGTACTACTATTGGGAAAGACATCTTTAACGCCGTGCTTCAGTGTGTGGAGTAGTACCTTTTGAACCTCACCAGTATGTTGTGCCACCGGACACACTCATCCTATCCACAAGGTGCACTGCATCTTCAAGTAGGTGTTCCTCTGTGCCAACTCTATCAACCTCGTTGATGTCATGTCTGTCGTAGTAAAAGTTGTCAACTCCATCCTCTCTCGCAGGCTCAACCACCGCCAGTTCCAAGTACTGATGGACTAGGTGAACGGGCATTATAAAAACCTGCTCTATTTCTGTGGGGTCCCGCTGGCTGAGTCATGGGGCCATGCTATCCTATGTGTTCAACCTGCAACAGGAGATCGCCACTTTCCTTAGTCAAAAAACCTTCCCCACGCTGATCACTTCAACGACCTGCGATGGTTCGCTTGCCTTGTCTTACCTTGCCTTGCTCACAGACATCACGACGCACCTGAACAGCCACAGCCTCAACGTGAAGCTGCAAGGCAAAGACAGTCTAGTGGCAGATATGTACGCGCACATCACCGCCTCCGAACCGAAGCTGCACTTGGGGAAGGATCAGTTGGTTAATAGTCCATTTGTGCATTTCCTCGCCTCGCTACTTGTGCTCTTGATAACATAGACCTGGATCTTTGCGTTAGTGTCGTCATTTCTCTGTGAGAGGAATTTACCTCCCGTTTCGCAGAGGTCAAGTCGTTGACTGCGAACTTCAAGCTTTTCGTTGAATTTCCCGCGGACGACGCATCTTTTTCCCTACAGATGGAGTTGTTGGAGCTGCGGTGCAACGATGAACTTAAGATTAAGTTCCACACATGATCTCTGTTGTTCTTCCGCGACCTCTTCTTCCCGTCTAAGAATTTTCTAATATACATTGTTCTTTTTCAACGCTGCCATGTTTAGCAGCTCACTATTGTTACGAGCAGCTGTTCTCCTAAATGAAGTACACAAAGTCTCACCAACTTTCGGATCGCCACCTCAATGTCATTCTTCTGCTCTCTTCCATCGTGCCAAATATCGAAGCATTTCTTCATAGCAAACAACACCACCGATCTCACTGATTTCTATGTTTTTTTTTCTATAAAATACTTGCATACAATACATTTGGTCAAGTACCATTGGAGTAGATAGACTAAACTATCGCCAGGTTCACACTCCACCCACATCAATTGAACAGGTGAAGAGGCTCATCCCTTGTTTCCTGTTTAGGATGCGGTTTCCGGTTTTCTCTTTTCTAATCTTCTCACTCTTATGTAGCCCCCTGCGCATCAGTGGTGTTACCGCCTTGCTCGAGGTGATATGATCAAAAAAGAAAACAAAAAAAAGTAAAATACTCTCTGGTTTATTTCAGACAGAAATTATATTGATTGAAATATAAAAGTTTAAGATTTTTTTCCCAATTTTTTAATTTTGTCGCCATTTTTGGACGATCGACACATTTGTAAACAAAAGTTAATTCTTGGTTTTAAAAATCTTGCAAAAATATAATATCTGTGACACCTTTTCTTTGGAAAATTAGCACATTTTATGTTAAATTAATCTGATTTACACAAGTATTACTTATTTATAGAGTAAAATTTAAAGTAGAACTATTTCTTAATCACAGATATGAACTTTTTTACCTGGCTGAGACGTAAATCAAGAACTTGTTGACAGGTACTTGATTAGAGACAAAGTGTATGGCGTTTATAAGTGACAAAATTGTACAAATTTTTGTGGGGGTAAAGAAGGAAAATCTGACCGTTTAATTTGTAAATAGAAATTACCATACAATTTTTTTTCAATTATTTTAAAAATATGGAGACTGAACAATTTGTATTAAACTTTTCAATTTTTGGTAGGCAATATAATCATCAATTCTTGACTAAAAAATATAACCGCAAGAGTTCTTTAAAGATTTAGAAAATATTTTTGAACTTTATAAATTTTTATAATTACAAAAAACTAAATGAACACAATTCCTTTAAATTTTCATTAGTTATCGATTTTTTTTTTTCAGAATATAATGTCATTAATTTTTATTATTTATTCAAGCTATTAAAAGCTTATCAAGTTAAATAATATCAGCGCTTTATTGCATTTTTTATTTTACTCTTCGGATCAGATTTTCGGATACAGAGGAAAAATCTATATTCCCCAATGAGTCCTGCGTTAACTAATAAAATTATAGACCGCAACACTTTAAAATATATTAAAATTTCATCGATTTACGTGGAGTGAGGGCAACAGAAGTAAACAAAATGTATTTTTACCAAGATTTTTTAAAAAATAATACTTTCAAAAATAATTTATTTGTGAATGAGTACTGAAAGTTTCATTAAAATCCGACAATTATTTGATTTTTGCGAGAATTTCCGAATTAATGTGTTCATTACCGGAAAAAAGTGGGTGATGTAATCATTACGTTTTCCATTGTAAATAGTCGTAACGTTTTGGTTACCCGCGAACTCAAATCAAAACAATATTTTCTGCCAAAATTTCCAAAATGTTAGAAGGGATTAAAGAATTTTTTTTTAATAATTAAAAATGATTTTGATCTTTTCTCTTAATAATAATAAAAACATTTTGATTGAAAAAGTTCGTTTTTATTAAGTTTGGGACTGTTGTTCATATTATGCTGTTTTTTTTTTTTTTGTTTTTTTGTGTTTTTTTTTTGTTTTTTGTTTTGTTTTTTTAGCTATTTAGTGGAAGTAACTACTCTAAATCATCGAGGTTTGTTTACGTTCTGTTAATAATCCACTGTGAAAAGCTGCAAATTTCTGCCGTGTACGCATAGACCCGTCGTGGTAAAATGTTCATCTAATGACAAATTAGTCGGATTTCGATCCCAGCTTGAAACTACACTAGCTACAATGAGGAGCTGTGATACAGTGAAACAGGCCTATCTACAGATGATATATATCTATCTATCTCTCTCTCTCTCTCTATATATATATATATATATATATATATATATATATATGTTACGGAAATTAACGAATTTTACCGAAACCTGGTTATAAACAACCGACAATTTGAAATGAATTGTTTGAACATTATTTTTTATCGATACTCGTATTTAAGTAGATATTCTGTTTTTAATTTAAACAGTCTTATATATTTATATCTGCTGGCCTGATTATTTACGATAAATCGTTATTTACGAAAATGTGTGGCTTTCCGCAGGATTCGAACCGGCGACTCCTATCTACTTTTAAATTAAAAACAGAATATCTACTTAAATACGAGTATCGATAAAAAATAATGTTCAAACAATTCATTTCATATATATATATATATATATATAAGCTTTCTATAATACAGAATTTACTTTGGGGTGATTTGTTTGTCACTCCGACCCACAGCATGCTCCTGAACGTTTCATCTGGCCTTCACTCTGAAAAGGTTACCTGCTCCTGATGGGAAGAAAAGAACTAGAAATGAAATAACAGAAATAAAGAATTTGTGAAATAATAAAAGCAAAACAGATATTAATAGTTACGTGTTGTTATTAAGACATGGGTTGTTTTTGTTTTGTTTTTTAGTTTATTCTTGGAGAATCCATTGTCTCAGTTTTGATGAATTGTTATCTTAAATGGCACTTACCTACCCGCTTCTTAGTTTCGCTTAGATTACTGAGCCATTATTCAGTAGAGGGAATGACGATTTCTTGTGTAATCGATATAATGAGTAAATCCAGAGAAAGAGAAAAAAATATCCATTGATCATATGCATAAGCGACATAATAGCCTCTGTAAATATACGAATGTACCGACTCAACGCCCCCTGAAAAAATAGTCAAAGTTTGTGTATAAAATCTGAAATATAAAACTCTAAACAGACATTTAAGATTTCTTGGAGACAGTAAGAGTTTCACATCTGGAATTAATAACATCACAAAGACTTACTTGTAGCATCCGCATACAACACAATATTTTTTAAAAAACTGAGAATTTCGGAGTAGTTATTCTTATTTAATTTAGACAATTTTCAGAAGTTAGTTAAGTGCCATACGTGATACACACTTTGGGCGATCATGCCTCTTTCGAGACATGACTGACTAGGCAGAAGATTATCCCGCAGTAGTTTGCCTTTTCGGTATTATTTAACCCATAACTGGATGGAAGAGATGTATTAATACCTTTCCCAAGGGTATTTGTGCGTAAGTGAATGCAAGGAATTCAACTTGAATTCCAACTCGGCTCTCCGATTTGCAGTTCCAAGTCGATATTTTACAAGCTATTTGTTTGTGGCCTTCGATTTTCAAATAACGTAGTAAATTTTGTTAACGTGTTTGCATTTTAAGATAAGTTTTAATAGTTTATTTAGTAATTTGTGTTGGTCTAGTCTGGTATGGTTATAGATATATTCTCGTTTTGTCAACGTTTACAGTTCTTAGACACTTTTAATAGAATATGTTTTGTGTGCGTTATTTGTTTCCAGTGCTTTTCAGTTAATTCTATGTATATTACGGTGGCTTGGTATATGATAGATTTTTTAGGCATTTGCTGTATAAGGTACGAGCAGTATAGCCCGGCGTTGCTCGGGTGTAATGAAAGCTTTAAAATAAATCCATGGTCCTGGAGCTTAGACTCTTTGGACGTTGGCACGAAAGACTAAAAAGCAATAGTTGTTTCCAGTTAAAGCGAAACCGTAGACTGAAAGAAAAATGAATGGATGTAAGTCAAATTTTGATTTCCTGGCATCGATATCAAATAAGTTTTTTTCGTCGTAAACTGAATTTTGAAGGCTAAATAAGTCCTCTGACTAAATGGTATCATGGCTGAGACTAAGAACTACAATTATACCTATTTAGAGCCAAACCCGAAGCAAAAACTAAAATAAAAGGGCTGAAAAAAATACAGACATACAGGCATATAAACAGACAGATACACAAAGATCTTGCCTTTTTTATATATATATATATATATATATATATATATATATTATCGACTTTCTGCACTATTGTAAAAACTGCAACCTTGAAACTTCTGAATATCGTTTCTTATATCTTTGTCTATGAGTGTATCAAATTTGATTAAAATCGGACCACTCCTTCTATAACCCAATTTTTTCGATTATCGAATATCGATATTTATTTGGCTACCTCAACACAAAACCTAGCTAAGATCACTCGCAGACGCTTATAGTACAACTGTGAAAATTTTCAAGAAAATTGGTTCAGCTGTTTCGGAGTCTATAGGTAACGGACACACACAAACACAGACAAAGTTCCACTTATAAGTTTAGATATTTCTACTTTACAATGCAGTCGCTGTTGGTTTTGGTCAGTTTGGGTGATTGTTGGCTACATTTCTATTGTGAAGTTTTATTTGTGTTATATTCTCGGTGTAAATGTAGCTGATTTTTACTGTATTTTTTATTATCTTGTGGAGAGTGTCTGAAGAGGGAAAATTTTTGTGAATGAGTTTAACGAATATTTTTCCTACTTTTTTGTGCCAGTACAGTATGTGGTCTACATATGAATGTAGCCTACGAAATTCCGTCACTGGTATAGTCAGTGGCCTACCTTAAAAAGCGTATTATAAGAAAGTGTTATAACTGTCTGTTTAGGGGAAATAATTAGTTTCAATAAATAGCCGAATACTTATATTTATAAATATAATCTTACTGATGCGTTGTGGTGCAGCAGATATCGATTCGGAACGACAAATCGGGGAGCCGAGTTCGAATTCCAGCCGAATTCCTTGCATTCACTTACGCACAAATATCCTTGGGAAGGTATTAATCCGTTTCTTCCCTCCAGTTAAGGGTTAAATAATAGGACAGATTGGTTTCTATAGCCTTGGTTGGCAACCAGTCTACCGCAGAAAGCAATGGTAACCTACTGTGGGATAATTTTCTCCCCAGTCAGTCATGTATCTTTCGAGACATGATCGCCCAAAGCTTTTATCACGTATGGCATTTAACTGACTGACTGACTATACAGACATCGTTTTTTTTGTTTTATTTTTATTTATTATTTTCATTTTTTTTTTTTCGTTAAAACAAACGCAAGAAAAATATCTTATTTATTCAACAATGTCTGCGGACGAAAACATTAATTCCTAAGCGCATTTTAAAATGTCGGAATCTGTGATGAAAAATATTGTATTTAATATGGGTGTTTTCTTTTGATTAATGATCAATCAGTTGAGTGCCATACGTGATACACGCTTGGGTGATCATGTCTCGACAGAGACATAACTGACTGGGCAGAAAATTATCGCACAGTAGGTTGCCATTGCTTTCTGCGGTAGACTGGTTGCCGACCAAGGCTATAGAACCCAATCTGTCCTGTTATTTAACCCATAACTGGAAGGAATAGGCGGATTAATACCTTTCCCAAGGGTATTTGCGCGTAAGTAAATGCAGTGAATTCAGCTGGAATTCGAACTCGGCTCCCCGATTTCTCGTTTTGAGTCGATATCCACTGCACCACAACGCACATCCGAAGTTTCCTTTACAGAGGGTGCTGTCAGTGGCGATTATGGAACTCTGAAAGTAAGGGGGCACTTAGAGGACGAGTTGTTTCTGAAAAGGTGTAGGGGGAAAACTCAAGCAGCGTCTTCATTTTTATCCTACAAAACTATTGTATACACAACTTAGGAATGAATTTGAGTCTAAGTCTGTTGCTTCACTAAATTAAACGAAATAACTTTTCATTCATCAAAGAAGTGGAGTTCTAATCTATTCTTGCGTTCTTTTCCAATCTCAATCTGTTGGAACACAAGAAAGATTAATTTTTAAACAAAATCAAAGGATTAATACTAACGTCAATATTGTTATGATTTTGCTTTTAAAAGGAGGAGTAAAAGGACCTTTTTTACTACCCTGACTGCCGGCATTCGAATTTTAGCTGATACTTGTGAACGATGACTGATGATTTTGAAGATTAACATTTTATTTCTCTCTTCTGATTGGCCGATTCACTAAAGCAGTGCTATTCAACCTGGGTGTACAGTCCACCTTACAGTAGACGAGATTAAGTGAGGGGTGGACAGCTGTATAGGGGTGGACTACTGGGTGGACGAGATCCTCACCTGCAGAATAATACACAAGACACACACACTCTCTCTCTCTCTCTCTCTCTCTCTCCCTCTCCCTCCCTCCCTCCCTCCATACTACAAATACATATTTACCTTTTGTACATTATGTTCAACTTTTGCAGGCCATGTAAATTTACAAAGAACTTCAGAAAGATAGATGGTAATCCTGAACCTGCAAAACCTGTTGATGCAACAAAAAACGATGATGTTTCAAATCAAGATGGGGCTGCATCACAGGGCTTCCAAGAGGAAAAGAAGGCTTCCGAAAAGGGTGCATCTTCATCACATAAAAACCGGTGGAATGATGAGCTCATTGTATTTGGATTCTTCCGGCCAGGACATGAAATCTCTTCAAATCTCTTCTCACCAGGCAAGTGCCTCTTTTCTAATGCCACGTACAGTAATGAAAAGGTTCTTTCTTCAAAACTTTCACGGCATTTAAAGACGAAGCACCCTGAACACTAAAAAAATCAGAGCAATTTTTTGAAGCAACTTTGGAAGCATACTTGATGTTGGAGTTTTTTTTTTTTTTTTTTGGTACCTTTGTATACTGGAGAGCCAGCCATGAGTTGACTCATTTTATAGTTCACCAATAGAAGGGTTAACCAATCAGAAGGCTCCAAATATCTAATGCGACGTGTCTAAAAGGCGACCATATTTTCCCGGGTATTGGCGATATAGTCCGATTCAGTAGTGTGTCTGACTCGTGAGTGTTAATCTTTGACATTGTTTCATTGAACAGATTATGTACTGCGTTGTATTCTATATTCAGAAACTGTGGTGGACATGGTCAACACTTCAAGCAACAGTCGACCCTTAAAAGTCAAATTAAGCCCTCTGGCATGAAAGCACTTACTCTTGCTTCTCTTAAGATGACACACATCCTTCTTCAGGAAAAAAAGCCATTCACTGAACTTGAAAATATTGTACTGTCGTGTCTTGAAGTAGCAGCTGACCTTGTACATGGAGGGAAAGATGTAATGAAAAGCAGATCAAATTTACATCACATGGAAATAAAGTGTCTTTGTTATTTCAAAATTATACTTAGTCTGACATAAGGTTGCAAGAGTTGGGCACTTAGTGAGAGTCGGACTAGCTAGTGAATTGTCCAGGGGAATATTTTGCTCACAATTACTAATAGTTTTGCATGGTCTTTTTTCAGCTTCAAGCTGTCTAAACCAGTGTTCCTTTCCAAGCATGTGAAAGTTAGCAAGCGTCTGTTCGGTCTTCATGATCACAGCAGTGCAATCTTCCTCCTGCCAGTACAGATTGATTAGTCTCCTCCGTATCATCACTAAGCTTTTTGAGGCCATAATTAACAAGAAGGTCGTTGAACACCTAGAAACTAACAACCTCTTCAGCGATGAGCAGTATGAGTTTTGATCGGCCCGATCCACTGCCGACGTCCTAAGTGCCACCACTCACAGAATCAGTGAGGCTCTCTCTTGACGACAAACACACCTCGAGGGACATAGCGTTAGATATCTCAACGGCCTTTGACAAGGTGTAGCACAAAGTTTTATTGCACAAGCTCGCCATTTATGGAAATTCCAATCACCTGAAGAAGGTCGGAGCGTACATCGGCTGAAACGTCGTTAATATGGGAATAAAGATGAAGAAAACAGTCTAATGTAAATAACCGTAAGTTTAATTTTAATTTTTTTTTCTTTCTCCGTACGTCTTGCTTGTGAAAAAGTCTTCTTGTTTTCCTGCACACTAAGAGCTTCTAAGATTAAATGGAATGTCTGTTGTCATCTCTCAGCTTGAATTTTCATCGTTTATTTTCTTTGTTCTCTTTCAATCTCAGTAACAATTATCGTCTTAGTAGCTTTTATCACCTTTGGGTGAAATTATAAAAAAGAAAAGAAAAAAGTCTAGTCGGAAATTAATAATGACGACCCCAACATCATCAAGAAATCCGTAGACTGTTAACATACACTAATTGAGTTCTGACAAAATCTTGTTTGTTTTTTGTTTTTTTTGCTTTATTTTGTTTTGTTATTTTGTTTGTTGGTTTTTGTTTTGTTTTTAATCAGAAAAATCAATCTGTATCACCCGCAAACATAAATTATGTAACTTTCAAAGAATGTTAATACAAGAATAAAAATTCAAATAAATTAGATGAATTGATTCGTACGAAGAGAAATGATAACAATCGGTTTGATTCCCTTTATGGAATCCCAATATGTAAAAGAGGACAACAGTCAAGATAATGTGATGGTGATTTCGTTTCAGCAAAAACAAATTTTCATCTGGCTGTATATTCCCGCTCGACCAACGAGAAGGGAATTGCCAGTGGGGGGAGAACTCTGTCTAATTCCGGCGAAAATCGCTCGGACAAATCTCTACAGGGTTAATACGCTCAAGGCTTACTAAAGAGAGGGAGAGAGAGAGAAAATAGGTTAGTTGGCTGGCGAAGATTTGAATAGAGGGTGGGTTTCTTTCTTTCGGCTGCGATTTGGGGGAGATAGTTTTTTCCTAGCACAATAGAGGTGATATAAGAAGAAAGAGAAATAGAAATATCCTAGAAGACAATAGGGATTGAACCTTAAACTCAAAAAGTTCTATTATGTTTTCCTTTCTCTTTCTTCTCCTCTTATGAACCATCTTATATCGGAGAATTCGTTCTGCTTTTCAATTTTGAATTTCCTTCATGATTTCCACTCTTTTTCAAAGACTTTTTATTCTTCCTTTATTTTTTCTTCCTTCCTCCATTTTTCCTTCTTCTCATAATTATTTTTTATAATTCTCTTCGTATTATATTTTTTTCATCCTCACTTTCTTCTAATAATTCTTCTTAATTTCTTTTTTGTTATTCCGCATAAACTTTTCTTTTTCTTTCTCTTCTTTTCTTATTGTTATATTTTTTTCTTGTTTCCTGTTTCGCACGATCCTTTTCCCTTACTCTCTTTCTGTCTTTTTTGCCCTTTCTCCCTTGTGTCCTTTCGTATCTTTCTTTTTCTCGTTCTTCCTTTCTTTTTCTTCTTCACTTCGTCTTTCTCTCTTCTTTTTCCATTCTTTCGTCCTCTCTTCTTTTTCCATTCTTTCGTTCTCTCTTCTTTTTTCTTTCTTTCGTTCTCTCTTCTTTTTCCTTTCTTTCGTTCTCCCTTCTTTTTCCTTTTTTTCGTTCTCCCTTCTTTTTCCTTTTTTTCGTTCTCCCTTCTTTTTCCTTTTTTTCGTTCTCCCTTCTTTTTCCCTTTTTCGTTCTCTCTTCTTTTATTCTTTTTCGTTCTCTCTTTTTTTCTTTTCTTTCATTCTCCCATTTTTTCTTTTCTTTCGTTCTTCCTTTTTTCTTTTCTTTCGTTCTTCCTTTTTTCTTTTCTTTCGTTCTCCCTTTTTTCTTTTCTTTCGTTCTCTCTTCTTTTTCTTTTCTTTCGTTCTCTCTTCTTTTTCTTTTCTTTCGTTCTCTCTTCTTTTTCTTTTCTTTCGTTCTCCCTTCTTTTTCATTTCTTTCGTTCTCCCTTCTTTTTCCTTTCTTTTTTCTGCTTCATAAAATTAATTTTTTTCTTTTTCCTATTCCACAAGAACATTAACAATTTTTTCTTCTTTTTCCTTATTTCTTTCTTTCCTTTTCTGTAATGTTTTTTCTTACAATATTTTTCTTTTTCCGCGCGAATTTTATTCTTTTTATTCTCTTTTTCATCTGCTGTCCTTTCTTTCTTTCTGAGCTTTAAAAAGATTTCTTTTTCTATTAACCCCACTTTCTTCCTCGTTTTTTGTCTCCTTTATTTTGCTGCCCTTTTCTTACCCCTAATATTTACACTCACTGTCTCTTATTTTTCGCACTTTTCTTTTCTTCTCTTGCTTTCCTTTCCTGTTTATTTTACTTCTTATTACTTTCACTTTCATTTCTAACCTTCAGCCCAACTCTCGTCGGCTACAATCATTCAATTAGAAAAGAAGAAAAAAAATGAAATATTGGGGTTTGTCACGATTAGCAGATGTTGTTATTTACCCGGAGTAAATATCGCTCCGAGGAGAAAAAAGAAAAAAAAAGGAAAAAAAAAAAGGCAGAACATGGTGAAAGAGCAGAGGGCAGCAATGCCGGAAGGGGCGTGCCATTGTTTGGGCTCTTCTGAGCAAGAAGTCAATAAACGTAGAGAGAATAACGCATTAAATATAACCGTAAGCTTCAACTGTGTAACCAAGTTTTACGTTTGCAGCGCGATCAGTGATCGATTTACAAACAGAAATTATTATTATTATTATTATTATTATTATTATTATTATTATTATTATTATAAATAAAATAAAAATGATTGCAGAACGGAGAGGAACGAACTTAAATTACCATAATGCTTTCAATCTCTTTATGATTGCTAAATACTTTGTGTGTTTTAAGGAATGTGATATTGCAATATTTGATATCAAGTCAAGTGAATTGTAAACAGTCGGCATTAAAATATGAAGATTGTTTATCTCGTTAATTTTCTAACTTTAAAAAAATTCGTTATTCTATTTGTAAAAACATTGTCATTCTAAGGCCATTTTTTCTTTTCTTTAAAGTCTTTCTCTTTTTGAAGAACCTAATGTATTCACTAATGTTCTTCGAGAAGTAAATCAATAAGTGTATTTTATAATGCACAGTTATTAAATGAATTTTCATCTGAAATTTTCACTGGATAATGTTCAATTTTAGTAATTAATATACACTATCAAATGAGGCGCAGTGACAAAGAAGGAAGTTTATGTTGAAAAGTAAATATTTGTTGTATAATATTGACTTTATAATTAATTGACGGACTTATTGATTTATCTAAATAATTACTCATTAAGCATTACTTATGCGCAAGGTGTTAAATCCAGTCTAATCTTAACACACACAAATAGTGTTGAGTTATGATAATGTTTGGCGCCAAGATTGCTGTTTTATAGTAATTCTACTGATAAGAGTTATTTTGGCAAGCAGATTTCATTTATCGAAACATGCTCGATATGGGGTCCAGATAGACTTTAAAGTGACAAACCCTTTGCATTAAAACTAATATATATATATATATATATATATATATATGTGTGTGTGTGTGTCAGGTTAAATAAATTGCAAACATTGTGTCTGATTTTTTATAAAATCCGTTCATACTCACGGATAATCATTCGCGTATAGTAATTGAAAGATGTAAGAAATGAGCTGTAACATATGATTTTATTATTCAATTCTCGATCTTCCCAAGTACTTTTAATCTTCTTCCGAGATCATTTTCAGGGACGTGAGTTGTGGTAGCAAAAAATAATCACAAAACTGTGTTGCTAAAAATCACTGTAATTTTTTTCTTACTTCAAATATAACGGTTAACAAATTGCTTAGCGTTCATTAGAACGTGAAAATTATCCAAAATGGAATTTTTTTTATATATGTTGTTACGTCATGGTTATGCACGTGTTAAAGCATGAAAAAACTGTTCTTTTTATAAACATTTTTGGACATTACTACAGTATTCATAGCTGATTCTATCAAGTAATAGCTTAAGTATCTTAATGAATCTTGCCGCTAGAATCTGTACTTTGAATTTGTTTTTTTCTTGGTGAAAGATAATTGTGTTATCGATCATTATTTTTATATTGTGAATGTAAACAAGAATGCTGTTGTAGATGTTTAGAAATGGACGAATGGTCAAACATGTGTAATGCAAGACGCGTTGTTAATGTAGTTGTTGTAAATCCAACATATATATTTGTTGTTGTTTTTTTTTTGTGTGTGTGTGTGTGTGTGTGTGTGTGTGTGTGTGTGTGTGTGTGTGTGTGTGTTTTGTCGGAGACACATTCTCCCAAGAGACTTTTGAATTGATATCTAATGTTGATTTTACGTAACACATCAGTTGGTGCGGAGGATTAATTACGGATAATTAAATTAATAGT
This sequence comes from Ascarosepion bandense, assembly GCA_037127315.1. Taxonomy (NCBI): domain Eukaryota; kingdom Metazoa; phylum Mollusca; class Cephalopoda; order Sepiida; family Sepiidae; genus Ascarosepion; species Ascarosepion bandense. The sequence goes on from JBBBDQ010000252.1 coordinate 576,232, forward strand.
ATTGTATTTTTTACAATATATTATTATTTTTAATTTTTTATTAGGATCAAGGGAAGATATATTAGGACGAATGAGATTTTTATGATTCTTCATCCTGTTTGTAGTTATTGTGCATCTGGTTGCAATAAAAGAATTTGAGACCCTAAACATATTAAACTCTTTTATTGCAACCAGATACACGATAAATGCAAATAAGATGAAAAAATCATAAAAAATCCCATTCGTACTAATATATCTCCCCTTGATCCTAATGAAAAATTTACATTAATAATATATTGTAAAAAATACAATACTACTAATTTAATTATCCGTAATAACTCCTCCCCACCAACTGATGTGTTACGTAAAACCAACATTATGTATCAATTCAGATGCCCCTTGGGAGAATGTATCACCGCCAAAAAAAAAAAAATATAAGTTGAATTTACAACATCTACATTAACAACACGTCTTACATTACACATGTCTGACCATTCATCCATTTCTAGACATCTACAACAACATTGCGGTCTACATTCATAATATAAAAAAAAAATAATAGCCGATAACACAATTATGCTATACCAAGAAAGAAAAACAAACTACAGATCCTCAAGGCAATGTTCATTAAAATACTTAAGTCGTCAATTAATAGAATCAGTTATGAATATTGTAGTAATGTTCAAAAATGTCCATAAAAAGAACAGTTTTTTCCATGCTTTAACACTGGCATGAACATGACATTAAAACTTAAAAACATTTCGATTTTGGATAATTTTCATGTTCTAATGAACGTTAAGCAATTTGTCAACCATTATAATTATAGCAAGAAAAAAATTTACAGTAATTTTTAGCAGCACAGTTTTGCGGTTATTTTTTGTTACCACAACTCACACCACAAAAGATGATATCAGAAGGAGATTGAAAGTACTTGGGAAGATCGAGAAATAAATAATAAAATCATCTGTCAAAGTTACAGTTCATTTCTTACATCTTTCATTTATAATACGCGAAAACTTATCCGTAAGAACGGATTTTATTAAAAATATGCAAACACAATGTTTGCAATTTATTTTATCTGACATGTCTAAAAGAACATTTGCTGCCTAAATATATACATATATATATGTGTGTGTGTGTGTGTGTGTGTGTGTGTGTGTGTGTAAAACTTGAATTTTTGGTGGATAGTTGTATTTGAGTAGACGCTCCATTTGTTTATTAAACAGTATATTTACTTATTTTAGTCTACCGACCTGAATATTTGAAAAATCTTATTTAAAAAAATATGCGCTGTTCGGTAGGATTTAAACCTGCCATTCTCTAGAGGGAACCGTCATTAGATATGACCTCTGTGCATGAGTCGATGTTTCAAGCAAAGCTGAATAGTACCTTTAAACGCAGATTTTCTCTAATAGAATTTCTCGAATATTCAGGGCAGTATATCAAAATAATACTATTTAATACTATAAACAGAACATTTACTCAAATAATAGTATCCACTAATATATATATATATATATATATATATATATATATATATAGGAGGTGCACAAAATGATGGAAACACAATGAAATTTGAAACAAATTTATTTCAGTATTGGGTAGGACCAACTTTGCCAATAATTAAAGCATAAATTCTACGTGTGAACAATTCGTACAATGTATGAATTGTTTCCAGAAGAATTCTTATCCATTCTGCAACTAAGATAGTCACCAAATCTTCCAATGATGATGGTAGAGGACATCGACTCCGCACTTGCTTTTTCTAAAATGAACCGTAAATGTTCGATGATGTTGAGATCTTGAGACTGTGATAGTCAGAGAAGATGTCCTCTTTCACTAGAATGTTCCTCGTGCCATTCAGCTACAACTTTAACAGTATGAATAGGTGCATTATCATCCTAAAAGATGGTTTTTCGCTGCGGAAAGAGTTCCTGAACCATCAGATAAAGTTGATCCCTTAAAATTCTTGCTGTTAGTTCCTGACCATTGATTTTAACAAACTTATTTGAACAAAAATATTTGTAAAAACAAAAACAACAATTTTAGTAAAATAAAAAAGAGAAGTACTACTAATATTCAATCAGCAAACATAAAATTAGACAAGTTTTTCACAGTTTAATCAAAATTTCCACATTATGCTATTATGGTACGAGGTGTTTCCATTATTTCGTCCATATATATATATATATATATATATATATATATATATATATATATATAGAACATAAATATGTTATAGTATCACTACAAAAGTAGCCATTTTGTTTCGACACTATACGTGTCTTATCAAGTGATGAATTCAATTGCAAGTTTTCTTGAAAATTGTAATTGAATTCATGTTTTATTAAGATGATTGACTATGTAATGCGCGCGTGTGTTATGCGAATAAGAGATTTGGGGAGATTTTGTGAATCTAGAAATTATTCAGATGATTGTTCTTTCGAAAAAGTTTCGCCTAATCTATCAGCCTTTCGTCTAATCTATGTTGTGTTATATATATATATAATAAATGGAACTTTGTCTATGTGTGTGTATCCGTTACCTATAGACTCCAAAACGGCTGAACCAATTTTCTTGAAAATTTACACAGTTGTACTATAAGCGTCTGCGAGTGTTCTTAGCTAGGTTTTGTGTTGAGGTAGCCCAAATAAATGTCGAAAATCGATAATCGAAAAAATCGGGTTATAGAAGGAGTGGTCTGATTTTAATCAAATTTCATAAACTCATAGACAAAGACATAAGAAACGATATTCAGAAGTTTCAAGGTTGTAGTTCTTACAACAGTGCAGAAAATCGATAATATATATATTTAAAAGGCAAGATGTTTGTGTGTGTGTCTGTTTATCTGTCTGTATGTCCTTTATACAAAACCACAATTTTTATCCGATTCTCACCATACTTCACACAAATATTCTTTAGGCTGAGTCTGAGCTCCAGGACCATGGATTAGTTTTAAACTTTCATTACACCCGAGCAACACCGGGCTATACTGCTAGTATATATATATATATATATATATATATATATATATATATATATATATATATAACAACAATCCAATGTATGCAAAAACTTACGCTTATATCGTATACCACTACTCGTTTATCAAGACTACGCCTCTATACAGGAACATTTAAATCACCTTATAAATGTACCAACCTCGATATACAATATGCTCTTATGTTACACACTTTCGACTGCAAACAAAAAAAAAACCTTTATGAACATCAACTATTAATATTACCTCAACATATTCGAAAATTACGAATACGCATGTCTTACAGCAATTTTTAAACTGTTTGCAATAGCAGAAGCATGGTTTTGGAAAATAGGATGGTTGTTAAACCATTTCTTTAATCTTCAGGATTTTCTGTAACATTGTTTACATTTGTTGACATTACGAGACATTTTAGAGCAGAGATGGTTATTTACGTAGAATCGAAAATTGTGTTATATAAGGCTTAATTTGATTTCGTTTAGTTTATGATATCATTTGTAGTCTAAGACGCACCAGATCAATTGGTGGCCTCACCTATGTTGATAGGGTTCTAAAGTTCGAATTCTGCCGAATGACACATTTTCGTAACAAAATTTATCGTAAATAATCAGGCCGGTAGAAATAAATTATACTGTTTGATTAAAAACAGAATATCTACACAAATACGAGTATCGATTAAAAATAATGTTCAAACAAATAATTTCAAAATGTCGGTTGTTAAACCATTTTGTTAATCTTCGGCATTTTCCATAACACACCCACACACACACACACACACATATATATATATATATATATATATATATATTCGCATTTATAAATTCTCAGCATTTCCATTTAATCTTAAGGTCAAACCTGAAGTAGATGATTAGCGCAAAAATGAATATATTCTGTTTCCTTCATTCCATCCCCTACAACCCTGTTTTGGTTTTGGGCTACCTCATGTTGAAACATCGGTTTTCGTACGATCACGAAAGTTAAGCAACGTCGAGCCTAATCAGTAGCTAGATGGGTGACCACTTTGAAATACAAGGATAATGAATAATAGATTATAATTGGAAATCGGAAAGCCGTGTTCCAATTCCTTCCATATTTGTTACATTCACTTACGCGCAAATATCCTTGGATAAGTTATGAATCTACTGTTCTTCCCCCAACTATGGGTTAATTAGTATGTCTTGTATCAGTTAATAATTGTTTCTAAAAACTGATCTCGCAATCTAAAAATATTTTCTGGCTTTAAATAACCTTAAAAAGCTTGATAAGACGTAACAAGAAATTAATTTCTCTTCCTCTCTCAGACAACCTGAAATAAGTGTAACAGTGAAGTCATTATTTTCCCCGTCTCACCCTCTCTTTCAAACAAATTAAATGTTTATATTAATGACAAATAGTTTATCTCCCCATTCTCTCTCTCTCTCAGATAACCTGAAATATGGGTAATAATAAAGTCTCTCTCTCTCGCTCCTCTCTCTCTCGCCCTCTCTCCTCCTCCCTTCTCTCTCTCTCCTTCCCCTTTCTCTCTTTCTCCCTCTCTCTTTATCTCTCTCTCTCTCTCTCTCTCTCTCTCTCTCTCTCTCTGTGTGTCGACAACCTGAAATGTTCATAATAATGAAAAGAGGTCCTCTCCCACTCTCTCGTATTTGATCTTTTTAACAGTTTGGCGAAATCGTTCTTTCTTGGATTAATTTTTTTTCTTATTTATTTTTGCTATAGATAGATAAAAAAAAATCATCTATGAAAAATATAGATGCAGACTTTTTCTTCCACTTGAAATAAGGGTAAACTATTTTTTATGGACTTCTTACTGGGGAGAAAGAACAATAATTTCTACTTTAGCTAATGTTGACAGTGAGAGTGATGACAAAGCGAGTAATTTTTCTTTCAATATTTACCCTGCCCACCAAGCCAAACAATATCAATCAGTAATTTGAAACGACTTGGAAATCGATTTATAACCAAGCCAAAAGGTCTTTCAATTGTGGTTTTGTTTTGTTTTGTTTTTGATTTTTTTTTTTTTTTGTTTGTTTGTTTGTTTGTTTAAGACAGAAAATGTTAATATGTTTATTTATTCAGGAAAAAAAAATTATATAAGAATAATCATATTTATTGCTAGCCTTTTCTTGAGTTTCCCAAAACGCATTAATTCCGGTAATAACTGTGACTGTCTCCGTCGAACTGCATCAAAAACGATGTATATCGTGCAACCTTTCTTGTACCATGCAGCACAAATGAATCCCAGGTGATTTTAAATATTATTTGGTTCGTTTTTTTTTTACTTGGATAGAGAAATAAATGAGAGTACGTAAGATGATTGCCTCAAAGCCCACCTGCATCCATCATTATTAAAGACTCGGGTTTACTCCCAAATAAGCGCGTACACATACACGCATATTATATATATATATATATATATATATATATATATATATATATAGAAAGATTCTTTGATAGATAAAAAAATCTAGCCATTAATTATTTTACGCCGGAGAAATATACATTCTAGATAGATAATAAAAACTCAGATAACGCAAAAGGGATAGATCGATAGATAGAAATAATAAAATATGATTCATATATATATATATATATATATATATATATATATATATATATATATATATATACCTTCTATATTTATAGGAAAAGAGTCTACAACATTGGAAATTGAAGGTTTGTAGATATAGACCATTTCACGCCTTCTGGGGTGAAACTCACAATGAACATGTTGTTTTGATTTTTAAATCTTCACTGTTTCATGTTCTTTCTGTTTCTCTCACTCTCTCTTTCTATAGATAGATAGATGTATATGTACTTTGATTTGTTTGAACATTATTTTTAATAGATACTCGTACTTAAGTAGATACTGTTTTTAATTAAACAGTATATTTATATAAATCTGCCGGCCTGAATATTTTTGAGAAATTTTAAGAAAATAGGTGTCATTCCTATAAATTTCTCAAAAATATTCAGGCCGGTAAATATATATATATAAACTGTTTAATTCAAAACAAACAGGGTATCTACGAGTATCTATTAAAATAATGTCCAAACAAATAGATTAACGACCGAAATATTTTAATTTATTTTGTAAATCTATATTTTGTAATATATATATATACTAGCAGTATAGCCCGGCGTAATGAAAGCTTTAAAACTAATCCATGTTCCTGGAGCTCAGACTCTTTGGACGTTGGCATGAAAGACTAAAAAGCAATAGTTGTTTCCAGTTAAAGCAAAACTGTAGACTGAAGGAAAAATGAATGAATGTAATTCAAATTTTGATTTCCTGCTATAGATATCAAATAAGTTTTTTCGTCGTAAACTGAATTTTGAAGGCTAAATAAGTCCTCTGAATATGGCTGAGACAAAGAACTACAATTTTACCTACTTAGAGCCAAACCCGAAGCAAAGACTAAAATAAAAGGGCTGAAAAAAATACAGACATACAAGCAGATAAACAGACACACACACAAACATCTTGCCTTTTACATATATATATATGTATTATCAATTTTCTGCACTATTGCAAAAATTGCAACCTTGAAACTTCTGAATATCGTTTCTTATGTCTTATGTTTTTAAGAACATCGGTTCAGCCGTTTCGGAGTCTATAGGTAACTGACACACACACACACACACACACACAGACAAAGTTCCATTTATAAATGAGTTTAGATTTCGATAAACTAGGAAACTGTTTGAAAGATGGTGGATGACAGAGCAAAAAAGCTAAATGACTTTCGCCCTGTCAGCTGGGGCTTTAGAATACGCCGACTGCACTTACGCAGAGCGGTAATACCCACTACCCCCAATCATCAATGAAGCGTCTTGGGTAAGACGATGAGCTATATCCGGAACCTGGGTTTGACGATAAACAAGGCTTCTAATTGTGAAGTTTTGAGGAGCATGGGACCACCTCTTAATTGCTGTTGTTCTCAGACCCACCCTGACCCGGGGTCGTAGCACCTGTTAGGGTCACGGCTATAGGCAAATAGTTAACCCCCAAACTGGGGTCAAAACACTACGAAAGTCTAAAAATAGATTTTTATAGTGAAAATTTCATCAATATGATTTTGGAGAAGAAAAGTATTACTAGCAATACATTTTTGAAGGAAAAATTATTACCAACAATATATTTATAAAAGAAATATATATATATATATATATATATATACCAGTAATGCACCTGACTCTCGACAAAACTCTCTTTACAAAAATACGTCAATGAAACCTGATCGGCAATCTGATTTCTTACAAAGAATTAATTTTCTTTTCATACAAATTTATTGTAAAACATCTTGTCGGCATTAAATATCCCATTGAGGTGTTGATATGCCATATAACAAAACGAAAACGAACTAAATGTGTTGCTTTTCAGTAATTACAACAATAAAAAGGTGTATTTTATTTTATTGATAAACCGAACGAACTTTTTGTAAACCGAATTTCTTTCTGTGAATGTGTCTATTCTTTCTCTTTTCTTTTTTTGTATTGAGGTAAACTATTTTTAGTGAAAATTTACATCTTTACAATAAAAGTTTTGTAGTCTATCCGTGCGCTGAGAGGTAGGATGTGGCCCCGCCCGGATATTACATAAATAGTTTAAAGGAATTATTCAACAAACCCAAATAAACACAATATGTGGCCATTTCTGCCTTTCTATAGGTTCGAAGGAGGCAATTTTTTTTTAATAAGATTTCTAGAATATCTAGGCTGGTTGGGGAAATAAATAATAAACTGTTAATTGATTGGTTATTTTTGTTTAGAGGTATATCAATATCTCTATGGGGGTATTTAATGCCAATATCTAAATATTTTGAACACAATCTTAAATAGGTATTGTTGGTAATTATGTTATAAATAAAATAAGTTGCTGGTATTTTTATACCTTAATAATCGTTTGGTTTTGTTTGTTAGTTCACTATTGACCCACAGTTGGAACCTTAACAACCCCAGGTTAGGGTGAACCTGGCAACAACAGCGGTTCAGAGGCGGTTGTTCCACACTCCTCAAAACCTCCAATCTCCGGGTCAGAGGCTTTGCTGCCGAATGTAATAAATAAATGAAAGGAGCACCTAATCGAATACGTGTATGCACTAAAAATAACTTTTCTTAACACGCTTTCTTTTGTTACATCACGCAACCCCCGTCCTGTCATCCACCTGCTCAAACCCTTCAAATATCCACTGCTTTCCTCTGTCTCTTTCCCCCATCTATCTTGCCTGTTAGTATCAGGTTCTCCAAGCCCTCCTTCCTCATTGCATGCCCCAAAAACTTAATTTGTCTCTTCCTGATATCCAATATTAATTTCCTTTTTGTTTCCATCCTTTCCAAAACTTCATCATTGCTCAAATGCTCGATCCATGATATCCGCAGCATCCTTCTCTAGAACCAAATTTCAGCTGCTTCCAGTTTTTCCTTCATCTTTGATGATATTGTCCAACATTCACTACCATATTGAAGAACTGACATCATTTAGCAATCTAGTACTCTCTTCCTTGTTTCTAGTGAATGTTTCCTGTTTCTTAATACTTTATTCAGATTCTGGAACGCGTCCTTCGCCATGCCAATTCGCCTTCGGATCTTTGTATCGCACTTTCTGTCTTCTGTTAGAACACTTCCTAGGTATTTAAACTTTTATATCTGCTTGATTTTAATATCCCCTACCTTTAACTTCTGAGAAACAGTTATAAAAGTCACACACACAAACTCGGGTTTGGACAAAATTCGAACTCGTAATTTATCCTGAATATGTGTTGTGGCGCAGTAGATATCGGACAAGAAATCGGCGAGCCGAGTTCGAATCCCAGTTGAATTTCTTGCATTCACTTACGCGCAAATACTCTTAGGAAAGGTATTAATCCGTCGCTTCCCTCCAGCTATAGGTTAAATAACAGGACAGATTGGGTTTTATAACCTTGGTTGGCAACTAATCTACCGCAGAATGTAATGGCAACCTATTTCTGAAAAATATCCTACCAAGTCAATCAAGTCTCTTTTGAAATATGATCGCTTAAGCGTGTATCACGTATGGCAGTTGACTGAATTTATACCTTGAGAGCGCGTATGTCATAGATGACGTCGCAATGAACTTAACTGCTGAATCAATCATTAAGAGGAAGGATTCTTATGTTTTCTCTTAAGTATCATTATCATGAACGCCTGGCTCAGCAAAATTACCTGATGATATCATCAACCTTTACTTATGTTTTCTTACAGAGAGTTGATTTTCTAAGCACCGCTTAAATGAGGCACAAGCCCAAAATTATGAAGTATCTAGTGAGGATCGAGCTCACTTGTAATAGTTTCTAGCGGGGCAAGATTGTTAACCATTACACCACGCCGTGGTGACGTCTTACAGAGTGTCAGAATTTGGAACCTCTTCTCTGTCCCACGCAACTTTAGAACGTTGGCGACCATGGCTCTTCACAATTTCCTTTGTAGCTCTTAGTAAATTTGTCTTTTTGCTTTATTCCCTAAACCTTGTTCTGCGCCCCCATTGTTTACCCAAGCTTTTTAGGTAAGTTATACGCTGTTTTCTTTTGTCCCTATTCCTTTCAAAATATCTTGTGTGCAAAAGTTTTTAAGCCATCTTTCCTCCCTATGTAACCTAGAAATTTCAGTCTCTTCCTGATGTTAAGTATAAATGTCCTTTTTGTTCTATTTTTATCCCAAAGATTCGTCACTGTATTTTGACAACATTAATAAGAAAAACTCGATTTAAATTAACTCGAACTAAGGTCTATTGAACTTAAGGAATCAATCGTAGATTCCATAGGCTAGAATGAATGGAAGTTTTATTTTATCGAATTAAGACAAAACATTAATCGAGTCCGTGTTAATTTACTAGGTACATGCCAACCTTGTTAGCTATAAAGTTAGCTGGAAATAAAAACATCTTGCCGATTCCAGCTATTTTAAAAACAGCTTCCTCTGTTAACAATGTCTATTTAAATTATAAATAAATTTAAATTTAATATTTTTGTTAATAATAAATTGTTATTTAAATTTAAATAAGGGCGTAATTTTAATGTTTCGGATTGTTGAATGCGTAACGAAGGTCAGTTGCTTGTTGCAAACAACTACATTCGCTTGCAGACTGTCTTGGATTTACGAAAATCATGTTCATTAAATGCAGCGATTGTACAGGACTTGCTTCTTTATGAAATGCGAGGTTTATCAGATTTAAGAAACATGGCAATTAGTTACTTAAATCGACGTCTTACTGTACTTCTCTCTTCACGGTAGGATCCACAAACCAAGCAATTTGATTTTTAAATTCTCGCTTTATTTTGTCTTTCGAGACAAGGAAGGCATGAAGAGTGTGATTCTTCAATCAAATTACCTGTCTTCTACTAGTTGTTGTAGTTTTTGTGTGTATTTAACGATGCTTCGATACCAAAGAGTAGTATTGTTTCATGAAAATTTATCTTATTATTTAAAACTTATATATATATATATAATCAGTAAATTAACCTAGTTAGCCAATAAACCTACCAAAGTTTCACCTAAACAGATATTCAGGGAAGGTTGGCCAACATTCCCTGAAGATCCGTTTAGGTGAAGCCATGGTAGGTTTGTTGGCTTACTAGGTTAATTTACTTATTCTGCTCTGCTTAGGTGTTGAGCGCTTTTTTGTTATTGATTACTCGTCTCGGGTTTTTAATTTGGGCTACGTACTGGCTCGGTCCAAATCGTTTTGGCTGATGTTCATGTGCTTAGCTCTTTCTTTTTTTACAACCATTTTTTCCTTCCGCGTAAATACGCGGAGGATTTTTTTGCAACGAGTATTGTAATAAGTTTGCATATATATATATATATATATATATATATATATATATATATATATATATATATATGTCATCCACATGCAAGCCTGTTTCGGAATTTCACAGTTCATTAATGCGGCTAGACATCTAATTGCTTCCAGTCGGGATTGAAACTCGACCGATTTAGCATCAGTCTACCCATAAGGAGACTTTTTAAACATTATTTCTACCCTTTTACAATTAAATCAACCAAATGCAGCCGTAACTTCTACTCCCTCAGTTTCTTTTCTCGCACTTCCTGCCTGTGGAACTCACTTCTATAACTCCTGGGCATGACGGTAAACTGTATCCGACAGAAAGACCTCTGATTGGGAGGTTGTGAGGAGCATGAAACTACCTCTTAATTGCTGTTGTTCCCAGGTTCACCCTGACCCAGAGTGGTAGCACCTGTTCGGTTTCTAGCTATTGGCAAAAAATTAACCCCCAAACTGGGGTCAAAACAGTATGAAAGCATAAAAATAAACTTTCATAGAAATATATGCATAAAAATAGACTTTTATAAAAAAAAATATATATATACATTTTTGAAGAAAAATTTATTCTCAGCAAAACATTTTTGAATACAAAACTAGAAGATATTTTCAGTTTCTAAAATAAAAAAGAATAAAAACAAAAGATTTTCATTAAAATATGACTAAATCAACCTTCTCACTATAACCGAACATTAAAAAAATATCTTACAATCCCACCTTTTTGGCACTAAATTACCCACAGAGGTTGATATGCCGTTAAAAAAACACAAACTCAAACTTGCTTCCATAAGCTTGCTATCCTGATGGCCACAATCTCCAAGAAATTAAATGCAATGCCGTTTCCCATCGCTTATTCACTCGACTCCAGTCTTTCTCTCGTCTTTTCCCCCATCACCCCGTGTATCTTGTTCTCTTTCTTTCTCACTCTACCTTCGCAACTGTCTCCACACCGGTATTCTCATTCTTCTGTTGGCACTTTTCTGACAACCCCTGTAACCGGTTAATCTTTCTTTTCGCTCTCCCCCTGCTTTAACTTTCACACTTCCCATATGTAGACCCCTGCCCACTAAATAATATATATATATATATATATAATTTTATTTGTCTATATTTATGAGATGAGGTAATATTTAAATTATTTGGACTATTGTTCTCATCTTTGTTGACATTAGTACAAGGTTTCGGCCGTTGTACGCTCCGGTCTTCTTTACATTATTACATTTACATTATTCGGACTATTTTCCTCATCTTTGTTGCCATTTGTACGACGTTTCGGCCGTTGTACGCTCCGCCCTTCTTCAGGTGCTAAGAATTTCGAACAGAACCATTTATTACAATCACTGCGGTGTATCATCTCCATCCCTTAAAGACACATAGCCCAGTGGATATAGACGTTGGTTAATCCCTGTGAATTGACCCAAAGAGTTGTGAGTTCAATATCAGGCTACAGCAGTGGTGAACAAGTAACTTACAGGGTTACAGGGAGATAATTCATGACTATCAAAAAGAGGCTCTACGCAAAAGGGATGGAGATGATATACCCCAGTAATTGTAATAAAGAGTTTTGTTCGAAATTCCTAGCACCTGAAGAAGGGCGGAGCGTACAACGGCCGAAACGTCGTACAAATGGCAACAAAGATGAGGAAAATAGTCAGAATAATGTAAATACTATATATAATTTTGTGTGACACATTTTCTTTTGCAAAGTTTGACTGAATATGCAAACTCAGAAGTGAACATCGCGAAATGCAAAAATCAAAAAATCAAGTCGGTAGAGGAAACAAATGAAAATATAATTACAATTATATTTTAATATTGGCTGCTATTTATCCTCGAAGAGAAACGTTAAATTTGGGGCAAATTTTCGTTGTAAGTCCCGACGCTTTTTCCCTTCAAATTTATCCAAAATAGCATTATCTCTGTGCAAATGTATATGCTGAACTCAAATCAACTGTTAGTTATTGAAGAAACTTACCTTTTTTATCTAAATGTCCATAAAAAAACGAACTATATCTTGCACTTTTTCTCTCCCGTAACTCTCACGAAATCATGTAATTAACTGCAGAATGACGTACTGTGTATGTGAACGAATTTTGGCAGATTTTTGGTCGATTTTTCTTCAATTACTGATACTTCCAGCGATGTACTTCCGGTAATGAAAATAATGCGCTATTGTATTTCTACGCTTACTACTTTCATAACAGGAAGATACAATCGAACTATGTCGTCTAACTTTCAATAATATTTTCATTAGTCTGCGTAATCGACAAATTTCAGTGTTTTATTTAATTTCGAAATAAAATAAAACTTTAATGACTAAATGAACTAATTAGTATTTTGGAATTGCTTCGAAGTCAAATCTTCTAAAACAAGAAAGAAAAATTGCCGCAAGATTTTTCAGATTCAAATCAAATGTATTGTAATTTTTCTTTGCTTTTTATCTTTCTATTACAAATACTTTTTTTTTATCTGCATACACTTGATAGCACACACGTATAAGCTTTCTAACGTGTCTGCATACACACGCGCTCACACGTACACATACTTGCCACCTTAAAAATTCAACTAGGTTCATGGTTACATTTGAGATAGAATGTTAAACTCGTAAATACACACACACACTATCATACCCCAAACTGTGTAGACATATTTGCACGCATACACGTACACGTCTCCTGCTACACGATAAGATTTGCTCGAAATTCACAGGCGAAAATGGCTGGCGGTCATCTCAGAGGTCCAACTATTTTTCTTTCCTTTTTTTATATCTCTACTGATTCTCATTTGTCCATCTTATCATTCTCAGAGCAAGATGGCTGTCGGTAGTACGGTCTTGGCGTTGTTTAGTTTTGTAGACGTGAGACACAGCGGAGCGGGAAGTAAAGAAGAAGAGGCAAAGCAAGAGCATAGTTAGGAGATACCCAGGTAACAACCTTTCTCTCTCTCTCCTCCTTATTTCCTCGGGCACTTGTTCATACAACGCCTAATCAGTACAAGTGACCTGGGAATACCTCCTATCATTTCAATACACTCGTTCGCACACATGCATACATAACGCTAAGATAATACATTCAGAACAATACATGCGCACGCAAACATATACACCGATGAGGCCTATATATGCATACTTAGAACAACTCATACGCGTATAAATATCATTGGAATACGACAATGGCTGAATAGGTCCGTAGCCCACCATGTAATTGTAAGCTTAATTTTGATACGAAATTTTAATTGCATAATGTTCTGTGTCACTAATATTTACCATTGAATTAAGGGTATAAACAACGAAGATCATGCTAAAGAAATAAATATTTCTTACCCAAAAGCAATTGCCTTTTCCTACATTAGGCTACAGATATATTTAAGATACACATACACTCTTGACGACTTCACAAATTTATAAGACTATATATACTCTCTCTCTCTCTCTCTCACACACACACTCACACACACATATATATATATATATATATACATATATATATATATATATATATATATATATATGTGCGTGTGTGTGTGTATTATCTAGGTATCTCCATATTTTTTTTCGCGATACCTAAGTTTTAAGATGAATTTTGAGTAATGAAAAAGCTTTCATTTTAGCTTTAATTGAAAGCTAAAAGATTATATTTACTATTTCTAGACAGCAAAATATTCTGTAGAGTATTTTCTGATTGGAATAAATTTTTTAATTATTTTTCTAAAATAGCTAATAATTCCCTTTTTAGCAGTCTTTTATCGCAGTGTAATTTTTCTTTATTAAAAAATCTTCAAAAAATAAAGTATTTTTTTCTGAAACTTTATTTGAGGAATATTAGCTGATTTAAAGTATAATTAATCATATTTGAAAGAAATATTTTTACTTTAAGTTAAAAATGGTAGCAAAATCGATTTTCAAGAAAAACTGTAGCAGTAATTGACGTATTTTTCATCGCCCAAAAAGCACTTGACAAATACTTAGAGGTGGTTTACGTGTTTATTTCTGTCCTATGGTGATTTTATCTCTTAAAACGTAATTTAAAAAAATTAAGGGTGAACGCATTTTTAGATAATTTTTAAAGTACTCAGTAATCTTAAAAATGTAGGAAATATTTACCGTATCTAATTTTAGGAATTTTGACTTTAAATTTATATAGTCTTCGATCTTATTTCTTGATAATGACGTGTATGGTCACCCATACATTTCAAATTTAATTGTTTTAAAAATCTTTATACGTGATGATATGTATTAAGCTTTTCAAATTTCTCTTAGTAAATATAGTCTTCACTTAATAATTTAACAGTAACACGTACAAGTTTTCTAACATGTCTGCACTTACACATACTTGTCACCTTAAAAATTCAACTTTGCTCATGGTTACGTTTGAGATAGGATGGAAATTCGTTAATGCACACACACACACATACACAAACATACACACACGCACACGCGCGCGCGCACACACACAAACTAAACTAACGCAGACAATTTTTTTAAGAATTTAAAAGATATTGAAATTATAAATTATTATAATTTTAAAAAGAAATAATGAAAACAATTCTTGTAAGAATTCATTATCGGACTTTTTATTCAGCCAATAATGTCTTTAATATATCTTATTTTTAAAAGCAATTAAAAGCATATCTAATTAAATAATGACAGTTTTTATTGCGTTTTTTTATTTTAATATTCAAAGCGGATTTTCGGAAAATGACAAACTATTTGAATAAAAAAAATTAAATTTTCCTTGAATCCCTGTGTTTAACTAATAAAACAAAATATGCGGACAGAATTTAATTTCTTGAAAGTTAATTTCATTAAGTTAGTGGGAGAATAACAGAATAACAAATGTATTTTTGTCAAGAATTTATAAAAAAATAATAATAAATTAATAAATAAATTCATTCATTTGTGGATAAGATCTGAAAGTTTCATTATACTTTGACAATTACTTTATTTTTGGAAGAATTTCTAAATGAATGTTTTTCAGCAGAAACAAAGGCGCTAAAATTCGCATTGTCAGCTCTGATCCACCTCTAACGAAAAAAAAGATTTTTAAACAAAATTTGGAACCTGCTAGAAAGAATTGAAAAATAGTAAAAAAATCAAGAAAAATACTTGATTTTTTCTCTTAATAATAACATTTTGACGATAAAACTTTATTCGGGGTTAGTTAGGGGACTTTTTTCATTATCTGCTGTTTTCAGCGAAAACGTGGAAGCACAAATAATATATATATACGTGTGTGTGTGTGTGAGAGAGAGAGAATGAGAGAGAGAGAGAATATTCTCAGATGATCTCTTGTACTTCTCGACTGTGGAATTCCCTTCCACATGACTGCTTCCCCGACGGCTACAATCTCCAGGAGTTTAAATGTAAGGTCAATAGACACCTCCTAACACAATAACTCGCTTCCATTCTTTCAAACACTCTTCCCATCCTCCCAACTACCTATCACCCAACTTCTGACATTTCCTATATCTAACCACTCTTTCTATTTACCTTCCCCTACGTAGCCCCATGCGCAATAGTGGCAGTGGAATGCCTTGCTTGGGGTGAAACGATTAACAAAACAAAAATCTGAGAGTAGGAACAGATTAAAAAAGAGAAAATAAGAAGTCTGTTTTTTGTTTTAGCCGACGCGTTTCGTCGACCGATGGACTTTATTGTGTCAAAACAAAACAAAATATAGTTTTCCTCTTTTTTAGTCATATATATATATATATATATATATATATATATATATATATATATATACATTATTGTCATCAGCAGACAGATCTGTTTCGCAGATCATCAGTACGGTTAGACTCCGATTGCTACACAACCCTGGCTCGAAACCCGACCGATTTGGCGTCAGTTGGCGATTCTAACCCTGGGCAACGGGGCGTTCGGTGGAAGAAGGCGGTCTTTTTAGCGCATATCATATTACGCGCCCAATAGCTAGAGTGCTCAAATTCATTTTTACTGAATGAGCGATGCGTACACGCTAGAGTGGCTACTGTTTTTCAAAGTCAACCTTTCTTCTAGAGTGCTCAATGACGGTGTGTGAGCGTAATTATTGTCATCCGCAGACACATCTGTTTCGCCGTATCACAGCTCATATATATATATATATTGTAATTTTGTTATTACAATGGTTTATAAAAGCATCATATTATAGCGGGTATCTTATCTTATTTATTCTTTTTCTAGTTGTAATAGGATTCCGTTCTAATGAGGGGTAATTATATACAGTGCAGAGTAACGGAATTTGGCCTTGTGGGAAGATAGCCCACTTTTGCTCGGTCGGTATCACTACAATATCAGTGCACAGTCTATATATATATATATATATATATATATATATATATATATATATATTGGAATTCTAATTTAGGCTGGTTGTTTCACTGTTTAATAAAAGTTTTAAAAATCGGGGGTAATATCTAAAACACGTGTACATACTAAAATAACATTTATAGCAATAATATATATATATATATATATATATATATATATATATAATATTATTATTATTCCTTCAAACATTATTATAGAGGATACTCGTGTTCGAATGGACGCCTCAATTGATTTTTTTATTTTAAACAGTGTGTAGTAAGTGTACTAACCGAGTTAAAAAAATAAATCCATTAATTCTATTATTATTATTAATATGTTGATCTTCATCGTTGTTGTTGTAGAAGTAGTTGTGTGTCCGCGCATGCGCGTACATTAAAGACATTTGATGGCTACCCGTATAATTCGCCTGGAAAGTTACATCGACACGTAACTATTTATTATATTTTAAAAGATTACCTATTGCGCATAATCGAAAAATTTCAGATAAGGTTACTTCATAAATCACTTTTCGTGATTTTTGTTATTTTTTTGCTTTTGTTTTTAGGCCGAACAAATTCAAATATGTTACCTCACGAAGAAACATTCTTTAAGAAAAATTAATGAACATATTTTCATTAAGATATGATTTTTTTTCTCTTTTTAATCATATCACCCCAAGCAAGGCGGTAACGCCACTGATGCGCAGGGGGCTACTTAAGAGTAAAAAGATTGGAAAAGAGAAAACCGGAAACCACATCATAAACAGGGAACAAGGGATGAGCCTCTTCACCAGTTCAATAGACGTGGGTGGAGTGTGAACCGGGCGATAGTTTAGTCTATCTAATCCAATTGAAAAAAAAGAGTAAAAAGATTGGAAAAGAGAAAACCGGAAACCACATCCTAAACAGGGAACAAGAGATGAACCTCTTCACCTGTTCAATAGACGAGGATGGAGTGTGAACCGGGCGATAGTTTAGTCTATCTAGTGCAATTATTTCTGAAAATAAATTTTACAATCAAGCATTGGTGTAATTTCATCGAAATTCAGAGTATAGAAAAGATTAGTGAATATTCAGTTTTATTTATTACAATGTTTCGAGGGTAGTGTTGTTCGCCTTTCTGTGGGTGTTTGTCAATCTGGGTCACCCTCACGAATTTCGAATTGGACACTTAATTTTATCTGCGGTGGTAGATTGTTCTCGTTTGGCAGTTTATATCTCGGGATATCTCGTCTTATTGGGATTCAGTTTTGCTCATTGTTCGTTTTTTTTGTTTTTTTGTTTTTTTGTTTTTTTTCTTTACCTTTTGTTCATTCATGTTACCATTTTTTTCCCTTTCTTTTCTTGCTTTTCTTTGTTAGATTTCTTTATTTTCCATCTATTCTTTCCCTTCTTTCTTTTCCACTTTTTCGTTACCTTCTTTCTATTTTCTTATCCTTTCTTTGTTTTTCTTATTTTCCTTTCTCTCTTTCCCTTTCTTTCTTGCATTTTATTTTACCTTCTTTTCTTTCTTTTATTTTTTTACTTGTCATTCTTTTTTGCTTTACCCTCTCCTTTCTTGTTGATCTTTCTTTGTCTCCTTCCTTTATATTTCTATGTTTTTTCTCTTTCCCTACTGTTCTATTTTGTTCATCTTCCACATTTTTTCTTTTATCTTCTCTTTCTATGAAATTAATCAGATATTCTCTCTTATATATGCGCCAATGACTCTGATGGTTGTAATAGATCAACACCAACATACAGCTCCTGCTCAAAAAAAGTACTGGTCTGTTCCATGTAGGATGTGTCATTTATGAATGAAATACGCAATCTACATCTTTCTCTCTCACACACACACACACTCATTCACTCACTCTCTCTCACTCTTTCACTCTCTATTTACTCTCTCTATCTCATCTCACTCTCTCTCTCTCTCTCTCTCTCTCTCTCTCTCTCTCTCTCTCTCTCTTTACGTTTATTCTTACGGATTCCCTTTTTCTTTTTTTTTACTTCTCCATCTCTTTCAATAATTTTTCTTCTTTCCATCTTCCTTTTTCCCTTTTACACTCTCTCTCCCTACTTCGTTTTTTCCTCCACTTTTTCTTTTTCCTGTCGTGTTATTCTACATTCTTTCTTGCCCTCTCTATTTTTTCCGCCATTTCTCTCCTTTATTGTATTCCTTTTCGTCTTTTTGACTCTCTTCTCCTTGCTGCTGTTTCTTTTCATTCCTTTTTTCACCCACTTTCTTTCATTCTTTTTCATTTTATCTTCCTTTATCCTCACTTTTTTGGAAACTTATTTGCCTTTTTTCTCACCCTCTTATGTCGATTGGGCTACATTTCCTTGCAGAGAACTAATGGGTCATTTCCAAAGTGGATACTCTCAGACATGAGAATATACCGTAGCGTATATCTAAAATTATTTATAAATGGAACTTTGTCTCTGTGTGTATGTGTGTATCTGTGTGTGTGTGTGTCCGTTACCTATAGACTCCGAAACGGCTGAACCGATTTTCTTGAAAATGTACACAGTTGTACTATAAGCGTCTGCGAGTGTTCTTAGCTAGGTTTTGTGTCGAGGTACCCCGATAAATATCGATAATCGAAAAATACGGGTTATAGAAGAAGTGGTCCGATTTTAATCAAATTTGATACACTCATAGACAAAGACATAAAAAACGAAACTTTCAAGGTTGCAGTTCTTACAATAGTGCAGAAAACCGATAATATATATATATATATATATATATATATATACATACATAAAAGGCAAGATGTTTGTGTGTGTGTCTGTTTATCTGCCTATCTGTCTGTATTTTTTTTTCAGCCCTTTTATTTTAGTTTTTGCTTCGTAGGTATAATTGTAGTTCTTAGTCTCATCCGTGATACCATTTACTCAGTGGACTTATTTAGCCTTCAAAATTCAGTTTACGACGAAACTTATTTGATATCGATAGCAGGAAATCAAAATTTGACTTACATCCATTCATTTTTCTTTCAGTCTACGGTTTCGCTTTAACTGGAGACAACTATTGCTTTTTAGTCTTTCGTGCCAACGTCCAAAGTGTCTGAGCTCCAGGATCATGGATTAGTTTTAAAGCTTTCATTACGCCCGAGCAACGCCGGATAGTTATTTGACGCACGTGTAAATCGGGCCTAAGTTTGGTTTGGTTTTTTAATACATTTGTATAAATCAGGGTTACATTTACATTTTTACTCCAGGTTTACTCAAGGGTAAATTGGACCTATGTCTAAGCTTTTTACTTTTGTGTTAATCAGATTTGTGTATAACCTTTTGAATTCAGTTTTACAACGATGTAGATCACACCTATTTTACCTGTCTATTTTATACCTTTGTGTAAACTAGATTTGCGTATACCGGTTTGAATTCGGTTTTACACCAGTGTAAATCGAACCTATGTCAATTATTTTACCTTTGTGTAAACCAGACCTTTGTCTACCTTTTTACTCTAGTGTAAAGCGGACCTATATCTGTAGTGGCATAGGAAATTAAGAATTAAGATAAACCTTCTTCTTCACTTTTACAAAAATTCACAACGACGTATGAAATCCTTGTTTTTTCCCATATAGAAAAAGTATTGACCATGTGCTTAAAGACAAAGTCGAAACTAGATTTCGCAAGTAGATGTTCAACTGATTTTTAACCAATGGGAGCGACTTGCAAGACTTGAGGACTTCGAGTCAGTGTAAAAAATCTAATGGCAATAAAAGGGCACCTCGATCAGTGTCAATGAGTCAGTCAGGGATGGAAGCAGCAAAGACGACAAGCTAAAATGTAAAGAGAGAAGCTTGAAGCTGTCCCAGACATTCGTCGTCCTTTTTTTTTTCTACTGATTCCTTTTACTTCTTTTTCTCCCTCCAAAGTCATTCCTACCTAACAAACACATATATACGTACGTACGTGTGCATATACTTTTTCAACAATTACTACTACGAACATTTTCTTCAACTCTTGATACCCATAACTTTATCATTGAACACGAACTCTACCCTTAACTTCTTAATAATGTTTCTAATTGCACATTAACTCCTACAACTGATGTTCTTCTTTTCTTTTAATAAATTTCTGTTTTAACAAGAAAAATGTATATTTTACTCTTACACTATTCCACACTATTGCACACATTCCAACCTGCAACCAACTTTCTGATAACGATGAAAACCTTCTGATAATTCTGATGATGATAATTCTGGATAAAACTTGTAAGCTGTTGGGAGTTCGATTATGTATGACACAAGGCCGAATCAAAGAAACATTAACCAGCCCCCTATAGCTTCATATCTGTCGATAAACCGTGATTTTTCTCCTATAAAACACATTTGACATGAAATAACTCAACAAGGATTGATAGGTTTTTTTAACCTAATAAAGGAGAAATTCATTTTTTTCCTGACCTGTTTTCCTTTCTTCTCTTTTCTTCATTATCGTTTTACTATTTCTTTCCTTTCTTTAAACTTTCCTCCTTTTTTTTTTTTTTTTTTTTTAATCATATCACTCCAAGCAAGGCGGTGACGCCACTGGTGCGCATGGGGCGACTTAAGAGTAGAATGATAGGAAAAAAAGAAAGCCGGGAACCACATCCTAAACAGGAAACAAGGGATGAGCCTCTTCACTGTTCAAAAGACGTGGGTGGAGTGTGAACCGGGCGATAGTTAAGTCTATCTACTCCAATTGAGAACAAAAAAGAGAAAAGAAAAAAAAGTGAAAGAAGATTGGGAAAAAAAAAGAAAAGAAAGCCGGGAACCACATCCTAAACAGGAAACAAAGGATGAGCTTCTTCACCTGTTCAAAAGACGTTTTTAAAATTTTTTTTTCCTTTCTTTCATTTTCTCTCTATTTTTTTTACATTTTTCTTTCTCATCTTAATGCCCAATCGCATCAAGTTTTTTTCTACTGAATCAGTTATACTTGCTCCCTTTTTTTGATCATTTTGCATCTTTACAATATGTAACTAATTTTCTTCACAAAATTTGTTATCCGAGATCTTCTTCAGTTTTATCCTTTCGTTGTTAATTTCTTTTCTTTGTTTCTTGATCCTGGGTATGACGGTAAACTGCATCGGGCAGCAAGGCCTCTGATTGAGAGCTTGTGAGAAGCATGAAACCACCTCTTAATTGCTGTTGTTTCCAGGTCCACCCTGACCCGGAATGGTAGCACCTGTTAATGTTCCAGCTATGGGCAAATAGTTAACCCCCAAACTGGGGTCAAAACACCATGAAAGTGTAAAAATACACTTTTATAGAAATATAGACATAAAAATTGACTTTTATAGAAAAATATACATTTTTGAAAAAACATAAATTACCATAACACGTTTTTGAAGAAAAAAATATTACCAGCAAAACATTTTTGAATACAAAACTAGAAGGTATCATCAGTTTTCTAAAATAAAAAGGCATCAGAATAAAAGATTTTTTTTATTAAAATCTGAGTAAATCAACTTTCTCACTCTTGTTCCCTGTTTAGAATGTGGTTTTCGGCTTTCTCTTTTCCAATCTTTTCACTCTTTTCTTTTTTTTTTTTCTTTTTTTTTTTTTTTCAATTGGAGTAGATAGACTAAGCTATCGCCCGGTTCACACTCCACCCACGTCTATTGAACAGATGAAGAGGCTCATCCCTTGTTCCCTGTTTAGGATGTGTTTTCCGGCTTTCTCTTTTCCAATCTTTTCACTCTTACGTAGACCCCTGCACATCAGTGGCGTTACCGCCTTGCTCGGGGTGATATGATTAAAAAAAAATAACCGAACATTAACTTTGAAAAACAGCAAAAGAAGAATATAATGCATATAGATAAAATACGAGAGAATATAAAAGACGGCCTCCTTAGTGGTCGAGGCAGTTGCGTTTTTTTCCACGTGTGCCAGCAGTATCTGTTCGAGACCGGAGGAGTAAATTTCAACCAGTTTGATCTGCTTCATGCACTTGAGAACTGCATTCTACCAAAAGAAGGCTGATCACACTAAATGTATTTATCTATCTGATTACCACTATCATTCTGTTTATCTATCGCTATACGAATGTAGGCTGAAAAGTTCATGAGCTGACTCGGAAGGAGTGATACTAGGGCTGAGAAATTTTGCATGCATTAATTTTGACTCTTCTTATTAATAATTGCATTGTTTCCTTTGGGAAGAAGACGATTGGTTATTGTTTTACTCTATTTTCTTTTTGTATAAAAAGTCTTTTCTACGACTTATTCAGGCGTCATTCTATTCATTTTTTGTGCCATTTCGTTTGCCCAATTGTGGGCGCGCATCCAGCTTGGTTTGACTTGGCGGAGAGACATCTAGTAAGAATTACACGTGACTTCCTTGAGATCAAATTTCACAACGTGGGCAAGGGAGAGCACCGTTGGAAGAGTCAACTCGAAGACCAGCTACTGAATCGACGCTATCAACGACCAAGCGCCGCGACGAGGCGTCACAGGCTGAGAAATTTTGCATGCATTAATTTTAGCTCTTCTTATTAATAACTGCATTGTTCCCTTCCAGGTAAACTGATATCTGACTGTTAAAAGAAAACTTCAAAAGTAACTAACATCAACTTCTTTTGAAAATGGACAAAATTTGGCATTGTAATGGTATCAAGTTTTTTAAAAAAAGGGTTTAGCCCCCCCCCCCCCAAGGACATTCATACTGCTATGGTTGCTACATTAGGAAATAATGCTCCAGCTTTATCAACAGTGCAAAAGTTGGTAGCCGAATTTAGGGGAAGGGAGAGTCTTGAATATGACCCAAGGTCTGGATACCATGTAATTGCCACCACCGAGGAAAACATTCCACTAGGAGAGGGATGACAGTCAATTAACTATAAATCAAATAGCTAATGCTGTTAGCATATCCCGTGAGAGAGTAAAGAATATTCTACGCACTGAATTTGACATAACGAAGATTTCTGCTCGGTGGGTAACTCGATCAAACCTGCACCTGACTGATCTATTTACGGGAAAATCTGACATTGTTTGAAGCAGATTAAGCTGGGTTTTTTATGTTTTCTGTCCTGGATGAGTGTTAGGCTTATCACTTTGAGCTGCAGACACTATGCAGTGGAAACATCTCTTCTCACCTGCGCCAAGAAAGGCCAATGTTTTTCATTTGCAGGGATGCTGATGGCCTCCATTATTTTCTGATGCAAACAGCATTTTGTTCATTGACTATGTTCAAAAGGGTAGACAGTCAGTCGGTTAAGTGCCATACGTGATACACGCTTGGGCGATCATGTCTCGAAAGAGACATGAATGACTGGGCAGAAGATTTTCCCGCAGTAAGTTGCCATTTCTTTCTGCGGTAGACTGGTTGACGACCAAGGCTATAGAACTCTTCTCACCTGCGCCAAGAAAGGCCAATATTGTTTCATCTGCAGGGATGCTGATGGCCTCCATTATTTTCGGTTGCAAACAGCATTTTGCTCATTGACTATGTTCAAAAGGGTCACATCATTAATAGAGAGTAATAAGCCAAATTCCTGTTGCGAAAGGCTATCAAGACCAAACACCCAGAAAAACTGACGAAAGAGGTTTTGTTCCATCAGGTCAATGTTTCTGCACACAAGTCCTTCGTTTCAATGGCTATTGTGCATGGCTGTCTTTGAGCTGGTTGATTTTTTTTTCTTATTTGGTTCCATCTATCTTCTGCTTTTCAATATGGAATAACATTTGACTGGGAACTAGTATCCCTGTGATGATGACGTCATATCTGCAGTTCATGACTTCACTAATGGGATCCCTGCACTGCATCAATGATGGAAGAAGAGTGTGAAACGCAGGCGGGAGTGTATGTGTTAAAACATAAGCATTATTTGGTATCATCCCGTAAAACTATCTTTGTCAGCTCATTAATTTTTCGTCCGCTCTCTCTCCGGCTATGTATATCTTCTACCTTGTACTGCTTGAAGGTCGATTTCAAATGATTGGTAAACTTGTATTTGCAGGTTTGGCGCAGCATAATCTTCTTTACCAATTTGTTCTTTCATCGGACTAAGATAATCTTGGTCAATATATTTTTTGTGTTCTGTTGCTTGGTGGTTGGTATAGATCCATATCGACCACTGATGGTAATAGTCGGTGATCAAACCTCGGTAAGAACTAGAATGTCAAATGCTGATTTTCAAGGTCTTCTTCTTTTATGTGCCATGTCCTTTCAGGACGTAGATGATCATGGCTTTCCACATCTCCCTGTTGCACCATGTAACCCTCGTTCCATCATCCACCTGATTAGGTCCTTCAAATATGTTATCCGCTGCTTTCCCCTGTCTCTTTTTCCCTCTATCTGGCCTGTTAGTATCAGGTTCTCCAAGCCCTCCTTCCTCATTTCATGTCCCAGGAACTTTAGTTGTCTCTTTCTGATGCTCAGTATTAATTTCTTTTTCGTTTCCATTCTTTCCAAAACCTCGTCATTGCTCACATGCTCGGTCCATGATATCCGCAGCATCCTTCTGTAGAACCACATTTCAGCTGCTTCAAGTTTTTCCTTCATCTTCGAAGATATTGTTTTACATTCACTGCCATATTGAAGAACCGACATCACATAGCAATCCAGTATCTTCAAGGTAGGTAATTGAACTACTGGAGCAATGCTATCTACATATTCCTAGTATATCTATAACATTTCAATACCTCTCCAGCATAACATACATCTGACTTAACTTTATGCTTTAATTCACTCCTACTTCTTAAAAAGTCATCCTTACCCTACTTGCTAGTACGTGGGCGATCATGGCTCTCCACAATTTCCTACCTACTGTAGCTCATAACAACATTTACATTATTTCTCTCGATTCCTGTTCTACTATTTATTTACACAATCTCGTTAAGTAGGTTAATCGCTGTTTTCCTCAATCTCTTTTGCCTTGTATATTATATCTCCTGTGAGTGTCAAACTCTCCAAACCCTCTTCCCTCATTATATGTCCAAGAAATTTCATGTGTCTTACTCTAGTTGTAAGTATAACCGTCGTTTCTCTTTCCATTTTTCTTAAATCTTGAGCTTTACTCTCGTGTTTCGTTCATAAAATTCTCAGTATCCTTCTGCAGAGCTATACTTTTGTTGTTTCAAGTTGCTTTTTCATTTGTGAGGAGATTATCTAGCATTTACTGCTTCACAACCTCTAGTACTTTATTTAATCTATCAGATTTTTTGTTTGTTGCTTTCTTTTTTTTTCTTTTTCGTTTCACATATTTTTGTTTTTACTTTATTTTCATTCTTTCTTCTCCCACAACATTCTCATATTGTTCTTTTAATTTTTAAACATTTTTTTTTGCATGATTCTGTTCACTGCGTTTTGCATTTCTTTCTTATATGCACCGTGGTTAGTGCTGCCACACCTACAATATTTCTGCGAAGCATTTTGTCGCCTTCTGTCCTTTCACACACTTTGAAAAAAAAGGCTTCTGTATTTCAACAAAAGGAGAAATATTGATGTATATATGCCTTATATCGAAGAACAAAGAACATTCTTTTGGAAAATATAGACAAACATCTATGACTGCAAACCCTCACTACTCTACGAGCATATTTTAATTATCAGTTACTAGCAGTATAGCCCGGCGCTGCTCGGATGTTTTTTTTTTGTTTTTTTTTTAATCATCTCACCCCAAGCAAGGCATTCCACTGCCACTATTGAGCATGGGGCTACATAGGGGAAGGTAAAGAGAAGGAGTGGATAGACATAGGTAAAGAGAAGGAGTGGATAGACATAGGTAAAGAGAAGGAGTGGATAGACATAGGTAAAGAGAAGGAGTGGATAGACATAGGTAAAGAGAAGGAGTGGATAGACATAGGTAAAGAGAAGGAGTGGATAGACATAGGTAAAGAGAAGGAGTGGCTAGACATAGGTAAAGAGAAGGAGTGGATAGACATAGGTAAGAGAAGGGTGTAATAAAAGCTTTAAAAGTAATCCATGGTCCTGGAGCTCAGACTCTTTGGATGTTGGCACGAAAGACTAAAAAGCAATAGTTGTTTCCAGTTAAAGCGAAACCGCACACTGAAAGAAAAATGAATGGATGTAAGTCAAATTTTGATTTCCTGGTATCGATATCAAATAAGTCTTTCTCGTCGTAAACTGAATTTTGAAGGTTAAATAAGTCCTCTGAGTAAATGTTATCATGGTTGAAATGAAGAACTACAATTATACTCTACTTAGAGTCAAACCCGAAGCAAAAACTAAAATAAAAGGGCTGAAAAAATACAGACATACAGGCAGATAAACAGACACACACACAAACATCTTGCCTTTTAAATATATATATTTTATCGATTTTCTGCACTATTGTAACAACTGAAACCTTGAAACTTCTAAATATCGTTTCTTATGTCTTTGTCTATGAGTGTCTCAAATTTGATTAAAATCAGACCACTCCTTCTATAACCCTATTTTTTCGATTATGGATTTTCCATATTTATCGGGGGTACCTCGACACAAAACCTAGCTAAGAACACTTGCAGACGCTTATAGTACAACTGTGTAAATTTTCAAGAAAATCGGTTCAGCCGTTTCGGAGTCTATAGGTAACGGACACACACATACACACACACAGAGACAAAGTTCCATTTATAAATAAGTTTAGATTATCCATGTGTTATTAGGATCTTGAATCCAACAGATGGCGTTTCCATCACTGAATGCGTATAATTTCAGATGGTAACACATCGATAAGGAAGTACTATAAGCAAGCTTGAAATTCGGTGCATGTCATTTCAAAAAACATTTTAAGACGAAAGAGACATGCAGACTCATGTCAGCCGCAACTTAAACCTGCAGAATCATTAAGAGTTGATTGCACAACAGTTTCAAAACGTTTGAAAGCAATAGAAATTATTCAAAAGCAAGGACAGTGAATGTCGTACGAGATTAAACCGAGAGACGTTGAACGGCCTCTTGTCACGTGTGGCCAGCTGCTTCATAAAACAAAAAAAAAATCGTGACCGGCGATGAAAAGTGGATGCACTATGATAACCCTAAACGTAAAAGAAATTGGGATAAGCCAGGCGATGAATCAACATCGGCACCAAAACCGAATATCCATGTTTCGAATCTTCTGCTCCGCATTTGGTTGGATCAGTTGGGTATAGTTAATTATGCGCTGCTCAAACCGAGCGAAACTGTTACGCGAGATTGCCATCAATTAATGCGTTTGAGCCGAGCATTGAAGAACAAAAACTGTCTCTACACGAACAGAAACACGACAGAGTGATTTTGCAACATGTTAATCGATCACGTGTTACAAAACAGGTGAAAACCTACAAAGAAACGCTTAAATGGAATGTCCAACCCCACCAGCCGTAATCCCCAGATATTGCCCCTTTGATTATCATTTGTTCCGATCGATATTTTGCAACATGTTAATCGATCACGTGTTACAAAACAGGTGAAAACCTACAAAGAAACGCTTAAATGGAATGTCCTACCCCACCAGCCGTAATCCCCAGATATTACCCCTTTGATTAAGGATCTACTCGTGGTTAGCCTGAAAAAACATGTCATCTTTCCGATGTGGAATTCAAATACTGACAGAAAGATAAAGATGAAAAAAGTAGAGGCTAGCGATGGACAATACTTTCAGTGACATGTTTCTTACTAATTTTTATAGATAAAACATTACTTTTCATGAAAAGTCAGCGAGAACTTATTCAAGGTCCTAATAAAATAATTCTTACTAGGTATACTTGTGAAAATTTCAAGGTTTTCCTATTTTAATTTCCTGATGTATTACACTGTTTAAATATGCTCCTGGTGTGTTCATCGACGACAAAATTTCCGTAGAAATTCCCCTGTCGAATCATTAAATATTTGAGCTTACCAACTTTAAACAAATATTGCAATAATAATTGTAATTATAATCGATCGTCATTATTTAAAAAAAAGTAAGAAGGTACGAATAAAAATATTAAAAATTGTTAAGTTTTTCTATTTCATTGAAGCAGACTTTAAACACATGAGAAGCTTTATCGCCTACAGTAATTTCTCTCTTTTTATTTTTCTTCATTTCTTTTTCTCGTAGAAATCAAGCAGCGTATCTGATATGTCTTTTCCGTTATTCTTCGATTAAAATGGAATAGTTCATTTTTATGAAGTATAAACAGAGTGTAATGTAAATGCTATCTAAGATAAAAGCAAGATTATAAGATGATACTTTTAAAAATAGTAAATAATTTTATATATCTAACATAATTTGAATTATTATCCTGTTTGCGAATTGAATGCAGCACAGTTTGCAAAAATATAATTGTTGTGGATTTTTGTTGAGAAACAACACAAAATAATAAATAACAAAAACAGATATGAAGAGAAAAAATGTAAGTTATATTGAACAAAAATATACAAACTGGAACACGGGTCAGTCAATTCATGAATACTAGGAATACTGTTAGTAGGAATCAATATAGACAATCTTGTAGTGAAGAAGTATGTCCGGATAATGAGTCTATATTCTTACTGACCAACTAGCGGCGGTACAACTACTCAGATGTCCTTTACAACTACTACTCCTACAGTATTTACTAAACTTCCCACGCAAGGTTAGATGTGACACAAGGTCATTTTATAGTGGGTCTTCTCGGCCATATAGCCGGGCCAAAAAATGTCTGTATATTTTTACCAAGTCGTGATTCTACCCTTAGGCGGAACCACAACTGGGTTAGAGCTCTCTGCTCGGAAACAGAGAGCACTCTCTACCCGAAGGCAGAGAGCTGACAGTGTCATAGTAGCAGAGGCAACTCTACAACTGCTACTCCTACGGTATTTACCAGCCTTCCCACGCAAGGCTAGATGTGACACATGGTCATTTTATAGTGGGTATTCCCGGCCATATAGCCGGGCCAAAAAATGTCTGTCTATTTTTACCGAGTCGTGGTTCAACCTTTCGGTGGAACCACGACTGGGTTTGTGCTCTCTGCTCGGAAGCAGAGAGCGCCCCCTACCGGAAGGCAGAGTGCTGACAGTGTCATAGTAGCAGAGGCAACTCTACAACTGCTATTCCTACATTATTTAGCTGTCCCTCCCAGTAAGGGCAACATGTGACACATGGTCAGTTTATAACTGGGATTTCCGGCTATATGGCCCATCCAAAAAATACCTGTCTATTTTTCCCCAGTCGTGTTTCTACCCTTCAGCGGAACCACGACTGGATTATTGCTCTCTGCTCGGAAGCAGAGAGCGCCCTCTACCCGAAGGCAGAGCGATGACAGTGTCATAGTAGCAGAGGCAACTCTACAACTGCTACTCCTACTGCCGTTCTCTATATATGCAGTATTATATGTACACATTAAGCGAGTCCATTCTTATGTGCAAAAAGGGGTGCTCCCTAACAATAATTAATGATTTTTGTAAAATACAAACAAAACTTGGCTCTTATGTGATTTCATAGTTCATGCTTCGATGATTGTTTCATCAGATCCACAAAAAGATAATAGCAATATTTTATTATTGTTTACTGGACTCGATTTAGTTTGGCACAAAACGACCAATATGAGGAACCAAGTGGAATTCACTTCTGATAACCAGACTGACTTGCTAACTTTTAGCAAATCGCCCACGAGATTTTTAAATCATTTCACCCTAAGTATAGCGGGACTGCCGCTAGTACACAGGAAATAACTGGTTACAGGGGTTATTGAAGAAAGGATAAAAAATGAACCTGATTCAAAAACATATGGCAATTGATGTTGCATTTAAATTTGGAAGGGTTGTAGCTATGAGGGAAGCAAGTAAACAAAAATATTCAACAGGCAGAAAGTGCTAAAGAAAACTGTGGAGTAAAAGTGGCGGTTATATTTAACTATTTCAACGGTAAAAGGGTGAGACCTATTGGCCAATTAGTAGCACGCTTTACTTCATGTGGTTGAAGAAACAGGGAGAAAGCCACGTCACGTTGGTGATAAAATGACTGAAGTTGAGATGTTAGTGTGTAACTTGTAATGTACCATGGGGATTCCGATCTGTCTCCAAATTTTGATTGTGTAAATTTGTTATGCCAGGATTCGTCATCAGAGGCCATACTTTAAACAATGTAAGGTACGCAGATGATACAGTGCTGATAGCAGACACGGATAGGGAACTACAAGACCTCCTACAGAAGGAAATGAAGAGAGTGAAAAAGCTACAAATAAACTGCAAGAAAACCGAATGCGTGGTCATCTGCAAAAAGGGTAGGCCAAAATGCCAAATACAGGTGGGGGATACTAAAATCAAGCAGGTACAAAAATTTAAATACCTGGGAAGTGTTATATCAAAAGACGGAAAGTGCGACACAGAGATCTGAAGGCGAATTGGCATGGCGAAGGAAGCATTCCAGAATTTGAGACAATTTCGCTAGAAACAAAGAAGAGAGTACTGGATTGCTATGGGATGTCAGTTCTTCAATATGGTAGTGAATATTGGACAATATCATCGAAGATAAGGAAAAAACTTGAAGCAACTGAAATGTGTTTCTACAGACAGATGCTACGAATAGCATGTGAGCAATGACGAGGTTTTGGAAAGGATGAAGACGAAAACTGAGCATCAGAAAGAGACAACTAAAGTTCCTGGGACATGTAATGAGGAAAGAGGGCTTGGAAAACCTGATACTAACAGGCCAGATAGAGGGAAAAAGAGACAGAGGAGAACAGCGGATAACATATTTGTAGGACCTGATCAAGTGGCTGACGGAATGAGGGTTGCGTGGTGTAACAGGAGAAAGCGTGCTAAGAGCCACCAGGGATAGGGAGATGTGGAAAGCCATGATCGCCTTCGTCCTGAAAGGACAAGGCACATAAAAGAAAGAAGTTTGTTATTCCATCTCTTCCAAATGTTGAATCAGTCGTAAACATAACTTATAAAAAAACAAAAAAAGATCGGTTGCTTGTGCAATGAAACATCGGCAAAAGTTCTTCCGTCGTGAGTGATTAGGTGAAAAATACTGCACACGTTGCAAATGACAGGGATACAGGAGTTACTGTTGAAGTGCCCTCGATGCAGGACTATAAGATGTACGACATTCTAGAGCCACTTGACGTATGCTGATACCTGGATAGCCCTCGACAGCCTGTAGAATGTGTTCTTCGTGATCAGACGTAAAAGCGGATATCTTTCTTCTTTGACCCATAATTTATGGTGCCACAGATCCTATCTTAAAAACGCATCGATAAACAGAAGCAATGGTTGGATGAATCGGCTGCTTTCGGTCTGAAAATGCAATCCATTCGTACGGCCCTATGTAATAATTATATCTGTCTGCTCATGATATAAATATTCTGCTATTTTAAATGGAACTGTTCTCATTCACTCCTACACACGTTAAACGTTGAAGACAGACTAGCCACAAATATACAGGAATTATAAATGTAGCATAGTCTACATGAAAATACAGCTCCATCTACCGTAAATTTTTTTTAAACATTTAAAACCCAAAAGCGACAAATGTTCAGGCATAGGCTTATACAGAATGTAGTCTTTGTTTTGACGTGAGAAACCAGCTCCCAAAACTTGTATTGTATTTTTGATACTGCCTAGATAGATAGATAGATAGATAGATAGATAGATAGATAGATAGATAGATAGATAGATGACCTAAAGAACCAACAAACCTACCTGAAGATCCGGTTAGGTGAAACCTAGGTAGGTTTGTTGGCTCTTTAGGTTATCTATTTTCTCTTTTCTGCTTACGTATTGAGCGCTTTTTTGTTATAGATTACTCGTCTCGGGTTTTTTTCTTTGGGCTACGTACTTTGACTGATGTTCACGTGCTTAGCTCTTTCTTTTTTTACATCCATTTTTTCCTTCCGCGTATATACTCGGAGGGTTTTCTGAAACGAGTAGAGTGATAAGTTTACACACACACACACACACACACACACACACACACACACACACATATATATATATATATATATATATATATATATTAAAATACTTTAATCCAAACGTAAAAGTAGGAAGGTAAATCCAAAAACCTGATCCTAATTAATATTAAATTTTAATATTAAAAAATGATACAGGAAGAGAGTTCATTGTAATTAAAATTACAGAGCTAATATAAAATAAAATAAATTTTCAATATTCAAAATTGTTGAATGATCATTTCAACATGAAATCCCTAAGAGAGATTTCACATCTCATCAGCAACAGTACATATTTCAAAATGAAAATAAAAATGAAAAAGGGAAATGAAAAATTAAATAAAAAAAGAAATAAAAAATGACGGTTAAGATTTGAGAAACTTACGTCACAAAAAATTCGGAAGCAAATAATGTCTATTTTTAGATTTTACTTTTAGATAGAGTTGTAAATGAAAAAATGGCTAATTTGGCTTCATCTAGCTTTACAAAGGGAAGGGGTTAAAGGAAAGGAATAAGAAGTGGTGTTAAATTAAGAATTGTGTTAAACAAAATCGAAAGGAAACGAAGGCGGGAGGTAAGAAAGATAAAGAAAAGGAAAGAAAAGAAAAAAAAATTCATATATTAGAGACGCTCGATACGTGTCAAACAAAACTAACTTTATAAATGGGGTAAATTATTAAAAAAAAGACTTTATAGAAAAAGCATATTTAGGAGAAATAGTAGATATAAGATTTTAAATTTTCAATCTCATATCTACTTTTTTTGTGATGTATATATTGAATATTGAAAACTTATTATATATATATATATATATATATATATATATATATATATATATATATTACCATTTTTCGTCTCGAATATTTTTACATTAGCTACAAATGTATACGAATGACAAATTTAACTTAGTCTACTTGGCAACACTGCACCATCTACCGCAAACTTTGTTTAAATTTAATTATTAAAAAACGAAGGATTTGCAGACATATGTTACTTTTGCAATTTTGTCCTTGTTTTGGTGTGAGGAACCCGCCCTAAAATTTGTAAAAGGATTTTTGATACAACCTATATATACATTATTGTTCATTATTTGCCTATGGCTTGGATCCTAACAGGTGATATCACTCCGACTCAGGGTGAACCTGGGAACAACAGCAAATAAGGAGTGGTTTCACGATACTCAAAATCTTCAATCTCCTGATCAGAGACCTTGCTGCCGGATGTAGTTTATCGTCATACCCAGGACGACTGATTCTCCGTGCGATGTACTCTAATACTGTCTCTCTCTCTTTCTCTCTCTCTCTCTCTCTCTATCTATGTATCTATCTATCTCTCACTTTATCTCTCATTCTCTCTCTCTCTCTCTCTCTATCTATCTATCTATCTATCTCTCACTTTATCTCTCATTCTTTCTCGCTCTCACACACTCTCTCTCTATATATATATCGCTATCTTTCTCTTTCTCGCTATCTCTCTTTGTCTCTCGTTTTCTCTATCGTCCACTTTCTCTTTCTCTCTTTATCTCTCTCTCTCTATCTCTCTCTCTCTCTCTCTCTCTCTCTCTCTCTCTCTCTCTCATTATTTATTGATTATATAGTAGGGAACACTGGACTGTTTAGCCTTGGTTAGCAACCAGCCTTGAAGAAGAATAACTACTTAGTGCAGAAATAACAACAGTAACAATTCGCGTGGTAAAGCTATGACCCTAAACTTCACATGAAATTACAAGAAAATATTACATGTATATATATATATGTGTGTTTCGTCTACTCTGCCGTCCATAATTATTAGGCTACACCAGTTTTTTTAAAAAACATTTATGTATTTCATACTATTTCAGTATTTATTTCCAAGTGGATAATTCTAAATGAAAATAGAATGGTTCTTTTGTTATTATTACTTTACAAAATTTTACAAGGCAGCCAGGAAGCCTTTACTTCGGCCAGCCAATAAGAAGAAGAGACTAGCATGAAGAAGGGAGCACAACACCAGAACAGTTCATTTGATGGAGATGTTAATGTGCAATATTAACAAAAGGACAATTCTATTTTCATTTAGAATTATCCACTTGGCAATACATACTAAAAATAGTATAAAATACATCATTTTTTTTAAAACTTGGGTTGCCTAATAATTATGGTCGGTAGTGTACCTCTTCCAGCGTCTCTTGCTGTAAAATTTTCACTGCCAATTTTTTTGCCATTTTATATCGACAGACTTTCGAAAAAAAGCATCAACCCTTAATTACCAAACGCTCTCCTACACATATAACAAGCATTCAGCCAACAATCTCTAATGTTACGTTTGTACAACATCGCTCATAGCCGTTAAGTGTCTTTATTTCCCTTCCTAATTATGTTTATTTTAATTACATCAATCTTCTGTTCTACGGTTACGTCATCTGTACAGATCTTCACCTGAATAGCCGAGAAAGGAAATCTGTGAGTACGTCATAATTTATTCGAAAATTTCCCAAATATAAGCTATTTCTTTCCACAATACTGCTGTCATATATAGTCAAGCGCCCCTTTTGTTCATCTCAGTGTTCTCGACAGGCTCCAAAGGAGAATCTGTAACGTGATAGATCCCGACTTGGCAGCTTCACTCCAGCCACTTTCTTATCGGCGGGATGTGGCTTTCCTCTGTCTATTCGACAAATATATTCATGGCTTCTGCTCCGACGAACTTAAGTCACTGGTGCCCACACCACAAGAATTTACTCGTGCAACCAGACTGGCTACAAGGTCCCACCCATTTACAGTTAGATCAACCAAATGCATCCGTCAATTCTACAGCTTCTTTTCTCGCACTTCCCGCCTGTGAAACGTCTATATAGTTGTTACAACCTCCAGGAATTTAAATGCATCTCTTATCCACTTGACTCCAATTATTTTCATATCACCCTGTATATCTTTTTCTTTTCCTTTCTATCTATCCTTCGCAACTGTCTTCACATCTTGTCCTTTCTCTGACACCCCCTGGAACTGGTCCGTCTTTCTTTTCACTCTCCTCGTGTCTAAACTTTTACTCTCATGTAGCCCCCTGCGCATCAGTGGCGGTACCGTCTTGTTTGGGATGAAACGATTAAAAAAAAACTTTAAAAAAAGCATTCAATATTCTTCGGCTATTCGTCCTTATTGGAAAATTATTAGACATCAAACTATGCCTATTTTTTTTTTACTATTTCCATCATTGTTTTAACCCGTCTTCTATCTGATCATTTGTATGCGCCATAGTTCACATGTAATTTTAGTCATATGCAGTTTTCATTTTCGGATAGGATAATGGTGGTGTCATTAATTACCCAAGGGACGTAATCATTGATGGCCTCTCAGATAAAGTGCAACTTCAGATTTAAAACAACTTGTTGAAGCAAGATACTGTATACACATAAGAGACATGATATAACACCTGAAGATGATAAGGGATCATGCCGTTCGAAACATCTTTGTATGGTTCAGGAAGAGAAAAGATAACACTTGTGAAGTATCGAAAAAAGAATACAGAAACAACTATTTCTTTAGATTCTTTGAGTTTTCTTCATCTCCAGAGGGTGATTAAAAATGATGGCGATTTTTTATCTATTCCCTCTCTTTATTCTTGCATCCAACCATTGTCTGTACTTATACATTAATCCCCGCATCTGTGATGGAGCAGCGGAAAATAAAACGAACATTTTTGAGACGAAAACTCATATATATTTATATATATATATATATATAGGCATATCAAAAATACTTATACAAATTTTGAGGGTTGCTTTCTCCCACCAAAACAAGGGCAAAATTCTATATAAACTCGAAAATCATTCGTTTTTTAATTGAGTTACGCCATCTACCGTAAACAAAGTTTACGGTAGATGGCGCTATGTTTCCATAATTAATAATAAATAAATATTTATATATATATATGTGTGTGTGTGTGTGTGTGTGTGTGTGTGTGTGTGTGTGTGTGTGTGTGTGTTGCTATCCGGTGATTTTTGGACCTAAAATTCTTGCTTTTTCACTAGTTTTACTGAAAAAAATATATTCTGTTAAACAGGTTTTTTCTCTGGAAGTGCTCGATATCGAAGTTTCGTGAGTATACAATTATGATGCCCCCACTCACTAGAGCTGCTTTTCTCTCTCTCTCTCTCTCTCTCTCTCTCTCTCTCTCTCTCTCTCTCTCTCTCTCTCGATGTGTGTATATATATATATATATATATACTCTAGAAAAAAAATAGATAATCTACAATTTCGAGGATAATACATATTTCGCAGCTAAAACAGCTGCTCGTCAGACCCAAATGATACAACAGTTAATATTCAAAATCACCCAGAAAGGAATCACATACAGACACTCACGTGCTCATACCGAGAATAGATATTTGTAACGGTAATCTACAAAAACATTTTCTCGGTCGTTCAAAAAAATTATATTTATATTGTTAAATTAAATAAATTTAACATTGAGTTCTTCTGAGTTCTTCTCGATCGGGATTTACCTGACTTAAATACCAAATATTATACGTTATATATATATATATATATATATATATATATATATATATATATATATAATTATTAGTCATCATCTAGCCTATTTCGCTGTATCACAGCTCATCGGTGTGGCTAGACATCCACTTCTAAATTCGACCGATTTGTGGCAGTCAGAGTGGCAATCCCTAAGCTATCGACACATGGCTGAGAGAGGAGGAAATGTTAGCGTGTTATATACGCCAGCCACCGGGAGAACTCATTCTATTATCGAAGTGTAATGCATATATTGAAATATAAAATAATCCTTTATTCATTCAGATATGTTACATGTGCTATTCGTGCATAGTTGTGGTAAGTTTGTTATCAACGTTTGACGTCTGTAGGAGTGATTTAACTGAGGAGGGTTCCATTTAAAAATAGCAAGATATTTATATCATGAGCAGACAGATATAATTTTTACATAGAGCAGCGCAAAATGTAATGGATGCGAGGCTGCACGGCCGTATCAGATTGTTTTCCCAGACCGAAAGTAGCCGAGTCATCCAACATTTGCTGCTGTTTTTCCTCGCGTTGCTTGCGACGGGATCCGTGGCATCATAAATTATAGATTAAATAAAATCGAGCTCCTCTCGTACGCCTGACCACGAAGAAGACATTCTACAGGCTGTCGGAAGTGATCCAGATATCAGGACACGTCAAGTGGCCCTAGCTTGTCGTATATCATATAGTGAGGCATGGCGCGTACTTCAAGAACAGCTCCTGTATCCCTATCATTCGAAATGTGTGCAGAGTCTTTCGCCCTCTGATCATTCATCACGGGATAACTTTTGACGATTGTTTATTGCGCAAACAGCCGATCAGTTGTTTGTCTTTTCAGTATTGTTTACGAATGAGACAACATTTGGAACAGATGGGATAAAAAATTTACTCAGCCAAAATTTGTAGGCTGATCGGAATCCCCATGATGCAATATACAGGCTACACACCAGCATCAATTTGGGATTAATGCGTGGGTTGGAATTTTAATGGACAATACTGAGCCATTATCTATTAGATCAACTGCAGGTATTTCCACGCGGTCACCCATCTGAGTACTGGCAAGGCCTCGACGTTGCTTAACTTTGGTGATCATCATGTCTGAGTAGACGCCCATATATATATATATATATATATATATATATATATATATATGTTTATATTTTAAATCCAAAAGGATAATCAGCTAAATTTAACTTTTAAACCCTTAACTCAGGTAAGGAAGATGGGTATGTCTTCTAATATGAGACATATCTATCTGTCTGGTTTCCCCTTTTTACTTCCTTATATTCAAAAATTGTTAATCCCACCCCAATTTATTTTCCTGTCGATGGTTAATTTTTTTGGGACTTCTAAAGGTATAAAATCTTTTGTCATTTGAATTTGAGTAAATAAAATTTTCATTTCGCCATTGCTGAAGAAGCGAGGATTTCCTTATATAAATGACTATTCAGCATATTTAAATATCAAAATTTTTGTTATATTTTTAATATATATATATATGGGCGTCTACTTAAACATGATGATCACCGAAGTTATATATATATTCGTTTCGGGGTTGCTGAAGAAGCAAGGATTTCCTTTCCTATTCAACAGATTTAAATATCGAAATTTTTGTTATGTTTTTAATATGTTCTTTCAATACATCTTACATACCTGCTAGAGGATGTGGTTTATGCATGATAGGGATCCAGAACATTTTAATGGCATTGTTTGCGATGCTCTGTCTGACATCTACCATGAAAGATGAATAGGTACAGCAGGACTGGATCCATGGCCTGCACGTTTTTCCATTTTGAACATATGTCTATATCGACATTTTACCTTGTTTTGGTGACAGAACCACGTCTCCAAAGTTTATAAAAGTATTTTGATATTTCTTCTTGTATTGCACATTTAACAGCGTCTGCCGTTAACTATAAACTTAAAATTTCAAATAAATTGAAATTGATGGATTTCATTTTTAATCTGACATTATATTTCGTAACTCTAAACCTTATTTTAGTGGAAACCCATTTTAGATCAATTGATGCATTTTCTACGGCTTATCAGGTTCGGCCAGATTGTTGATTTTTTTTTTTAGATAATAATGATTTAATGATACAAGTTCTACTAGTTAACTCTTAGCTGGGAGAGAAGGGATGGGTTTATAAACAAGGTATTTACCCGTAAGTAAACATAGCAGAACCAACTGAAATTGGAACTCGGCTCTACGATCTACGATTAACAATAATGAGTCATTATCTATTAGATCAACTGCAGGTATTCCCGCGTGGTCACCCATCTGAGTACAGGCAAGGCCTCGACGTTGCTTAACTTTGGTAATCATCATGCTGAGTAGACGTCCATATATATATATGTTTATATTCAAAAGGATATTCAGATAGGTATATATATATACCTATCTGAATACCCATATATATATATATGTTTATATCCAAAAGGATATTCAGATAGGTAAATGGCAAAATTTAACTTTTAAACCCTTAACTCAGGTAAGGAAGATGGGTATGTCTTTTAATATGAGAATTATCTGTCTGCTTTTCCTTTTTTACTTCCTTATATTCAAAAATTGTTAATCCCACCCCATTTTATTTTCCTGTAGATGGTTAATTTTTTTGGACTTCTACCGGTATAAAATTTTTTGTCATTTGAATTTGAGTAAATAAAATTTTCATTTCGCCATTGCTGAAGAAGCGAGGATTTCCTTGTATAAATGACTATTCAACATATTTAAATATCGAAATTTTTGTTATATTTTTAATATATATATATATATATATATATATATATATATATATGGGCGTCTACTTAAACATGATGATCACCGAAGTTATATATATATATATATATATATATATATATATATATATATATATATATATACAAATGAATAAGAAACGAAGAAAATAATTGTAGCATTCAAAACAATAATTTTAAACAGTGCTCAATAGCAATTAATATTTATTATTTATTATACTTTAGAACATCTTGAAAGTCCACAAGTTATCCGATTTATGTCATTTGGTACTGTTTTTTCTTTGGGATTATGTAGCGCCGATCCACGAGTTTTGAGGAAGTATCGTCGTCGCACAAAACGAAACAGGTTTCTCAAGTAACTAACAACCTCTAAATCTTTAAAGAAGGAATTTGTTTGGCGAATTGTTGCGACTAATATTTTCGTCTTAGTTTCTTCGATTCTCTCGACATCCATCAGTTAAAATGTACTGATAAAACCAATTCAAGTAAAATACTCATAGATAGTCTGATTTTGTGTGCCGTGTCCCATCAGGGCAAAAAAGATCATTGCTCTCCAAAATTTCCTGTTTTTTGTAGCTCATAACCTTCTCTTTCTGTCACCCCTTCCAAAACCTGTGACTACATCCATTCGCTCAAGCTCGCCGGGTAGGTTGAGTATTGCTTTCTTCTGTCCATTGAGTCACAATTTAAAAAATTCCTGTATTGGGCGATCATGTCTCGAAAGAGACATAACTGACTAGGCAGAAGATTATCCCGCAATAGGTTGCCATTGCTTTCTGCGGTAGACTGGTTGCCAGCCAAGGCTATAAAACCAAATATGTCCTGTTATTTAACCCATAACTGGAAGGAAGAGACGGATTAATACCTTTCTCAAGAGTATTTGTGCGTAAGTGAATGCAATGACTTCAACTGAAATTCGAACTCAGCTCCCCGAAAGAGTGTATCACGTATGGCACTTAACTGACTGAATTTTGTTGGAATTATAAGATTTACTATTAAGTCAATACGTACATAATAGTGTCAGCAGCATAAATGCCTAGTTGATAACATATCTAAAAAGGTTGTTGATGAAGAAAGGAAAAAATGAAGGTACAAGTATGGATCTCCGTGGGAGCCCCACGTTAATTTAAAAGAATCTAGAAGCGTCACCATTCAACACTAACTTCACGGCACGATTTGTTAAGAATATTGGATTAGGCTAAATATTCACTCAGAAGCATCATAGCCCTTGAACTTGTAGTGAGGGCCAGCATGACGAAACCCCATAGAGAATCTTCGAAATATCTAAAGCCACAACCTGAGCCTCAGCCTTTTTATCTAAAGCCTTACAGACAAATTTGGTAATAACCGTTAACACATCGGCGGTAGACCTAGAGAAAGAAGGCCGTGTGAATTGAGACACTAACCAATTCGAATTTAATTAGAGCTTCTAGAACTTTCGTAAAATAGTAAAAGACTAATAGGGCGATAATTCGAGGTGTCAGAAGATTCACCAAAATTCATAAAGTCAGGAACTACAGAGAAGGGTTTCCAACAAGCTGGAAAGCAAGAAGTAGGATGGTATTTATTGTAGAGCTTGCAGACCACAAAGCCAGTTCATAAATACATTTATTTATTACAATTGCAAGGATACAATTCACAAGCCTGATGATAGCTGAATATGTCATGGGATGATAGCATAAACCATGGATGGAGTTATGTCATATCACTGAGTGTAGATTCTCTTCCAGGGGAATGAAAATCAAGCAAAGATACTGCTGAACAGTCGAGATTAAAACTGGAAGAGAATTTCCGAGCAAAGCAGTCTGCTTAATCAGCAGTACATGACAATACTTCAAATCGATTTAAGGAGGAGGGATTAAGTATTTACACTTGTTCAAGACACTCTTAGAGTGTCGCCTGTAATCTCAAAAATTAAACTTGTAAGAGGCTATTCGGTGTCTTATTCTATGAGTGAAAGCCGACATTGCCTTACTGATGACACGCCCACAATGAATTACGGGTGTTAACAGGCACAATCAGTAGTATTTATGAAATAATGAGAAAGTAAGAGCAACACCATCTGCTATTTCGAAATAAAATCCGACAACAGATCTTTAATATCTTCTCAATAGTTTTATTTCTTACTTAAACCTATTGCTTGGCCATTTTTGCAACTTAATAGAACATCGCACTAACAAAATAATTACTTA
The DNA here is from genome assembly GCA_037127315.1 of Ascarosepion bandense. NCBI lineage: Eukaryota > Metazoa > Mollusca > Cephalopoda > Sepiida > Sepiidae > Ascarosepion > Ascarosepion bandense. The sequence continues at coordinate 618,602 of JBBBDQ010000252.1, forward strand.
CGAACAGTAATCTTCAAAGCATGTTTTACCCTGCTTACCAAGGATATCAGTTGCGGTTAAGCAAAATTTCCTCACAACCAAATCCATGAGAATGAGACAATAAGAAACAAGAGACATGTAAGAGAAGATTTGATAATAAAAGAGAAGTCGTGTATAGGAGCCAAGGGAAATAATTAAATAACATACCGTATGCCCATGTGGTTCATCTTTTATGCCTGCAAAGCACAGCTTCAGCTCACACTTTTATTCATTCATGCGAATATTTATATTCGCCTTTCATATGCTAACAAGAGAAATTATCAACTATTTGTGTCAGTTTCATTCAGCTTGTTATATACAGCATAGTTGCAAATAGATATGCTTTATATATATATATATATATATGCTGTATAATGATAATATACGCACCAAAAAGGTCGGCCTTCTTCTACCGAGCGACCATAGCTCAGAGGTAGAATCGCCGACTGACGCCAATGCGGTCGAGTTTCAATCCTGGGTTAAAAGCAATCAGAGTCTAATTGTACTGATGATCTGTGATACAGCGAACCAGATCTGTCTGCGGATGACTATATTTATATAATGCAAAAAATAGTTTTAATGGTATGATATATGTATGGCTAAAAGGGCTCAACATCAAGGATAGATCGTATGCAAATATATGTGCATACATAGAGGCGAGAGTATGGTTTATGCCATATCTTCAATGAAACCTGTATAAAAGAGGGGTTGCTGCCCAAATAGCATATATATATATATATATATATATATATATATTGTATCGAGGCAGCAAATAATTTTCTAAACATATACTGTTAAATATACGAGAAAATTAATGCCTATTATGTTTAATCATGAGCTGTTCTAAACATCGTTCATTGTTTAGAACGGCTCATGATTAAACATAATAGACACTCATTGTCTCTTATATTTAAAGTATATGTTCAAAAAAAAATTATATATATATATATATATATATATATATATATATATATATATATATTAGTCTACTACGTATAAAAAGTAAATGCTATGAACTCAGGATAGTTCTTCCATTAGTTCTTACTATTAATCTAAATTTCAACTTATTTATAAATAGAACTTTGTGTGTGTGTGTCTCTGTGTGTGTGTGTGTGTGTGTGTGTGTGTGTGTGTGTATTTATTACCTATAAACTCCGAAACGGCTGAACCGATTTTCTTGAAAATTTAAACAGTTGTACTATAAGCGTCTGCGAGTGTTCTTAGCTAGGTTTTGTGTCGAGGTATCCCCGATAAATATCGAAAATCGATAATCGAAAAAATCGGGTTATAGGAGTGGTCCGATTTTAATCAAATTTGATACGCTCATAGACAAAAACATAAGAAACGATATGCAGAAGTTGCAAGGTTGCAATTCTTACAATAGTGCAGAAAATCGATAATATAAAAGGCAAGATGTTTGTGTGTGTGTGTCTGTTTATCTGCCTGTATGTCTATATTTTTTTAAGCCTTTTTATTTTAATTTTTGCTTCTGGTTTGGCTCTAAGTAGTTATAATTGTAGTTCTTAGTCTCAACCATGATACCATTTACTCAGAGGACTTATTTAGCCTTCAAAATTCAGTTTACGACGAAACAAATTTTTTTGATATCGATACCAGGAAATCAAAATTTGACTTACTTCCATTCATTTTTCTTTCAGTGTACGGGTTCGCTTTAACTGGAAACAACTATTGCTTTTTAGTCTTTCGTGCCAACGTCCAAAGAGTCTGAGCTCCAGAACCATGGATTAGTTTTAAAGCTTTCATTACACCCGAGCAGCGCGGAGCTATACTGCTAGTAATATATATATATATGCTATTACTAAGATATATATTGCTTAGATGACTGACTAAGCAATGTAATTAGGGTTTTTCTTATATATACAGATATATATATGTGTATATATATATATATATATAAAATAAAAAGACTAATTACACCGCTTAGACAGTCATTTTCAATGAGACCTGTATAAAAGAGTGATTGCTGCCCAAATACACTATATATATATATATATATATATATATATATATATATATATATTAAAATGTTATAATATAACTACAAAACTAGGCATTTTGTTTCGACACTATTCGTTTCTTATCAAGTGATGAAGTTTATTTCAAGTAAGGGAGTTTTCAACACATCAACTTCATCACTTGATAAGATACGCATAGCTACTTTTGTAGTGATATTGTATTTGTTATAAATTCTAAATAAATATTATTCATTCTACATTGTATTGAGCCCATTTTTTTAAGAATAGTGGATATTGGAATTTTATTCCATTCATATCTACTATATATATATATTCGATCTCTCGGGTACAAAGAATTTGATTGACAAGCAAAGCTCGAATATTGCTTTTAAATACAGTTATTTTTCCCGATTCTTAAAATAGACACTATGCCACATTATACATAACACCATTTACATTCTCTTACACGTAAATTAACAGTCATTCTCGAAAATGGTTAAAAGTATAGCCAAAAGCGCTCGGATAAACAAGATATTTGGACAATTTTTATATAATTTAGGTCCTCGAAAGAAACAAATCGTGAAATCACACGAAAAAGTACATAAAATAACTTAACCATCACACGTTGTTTGTCATTTTTAATGAAGTTCGCATCAAAGAGAGATTGCTTCCGAAATATATATATATATATAATGTAGTACACTTGGTATGTAATCCGGGTAAACTCCAAAGGAGACGAACTCAGGAGAACTCAATGTTAAATTAATTTATTTAACAGAGTAATAAGAGCGGCGAAATATGTATAATCCAAACTAATAATTAAAAATCCGTTACATAAAATATAATATATATATATATATATATATATATATATATATAGAGAGAGAGAGAGAGAGAGAGAGAGAGAGAGAGAGAGACTACCCAAAGAAAAAACAAATGGGTTTAAACAGAATGAACTTCATATTGTAGTTAAGACCTAAGGACACTTTCGGCCAACGCATCATCATTGATGCTCGTTGGCAAAATTGTAAATGATAGACAGAGCACATTAGTATGAATTGAAGAAGGGAGGGTGAAACTCGTTTTAAAAAGCAAAATTTTAATCAAAATTAATTAAAATGTAAGGGGGATGTAAACGTAAATTATATTTTTTATATATGTGCGTATACTTGAGCGTATATAACCATATGTATATTTATTAATACCACATATATCTATATATATATATATATAGATATATATATATATATATATATATATATGCCGCATACATATATATATATATATACATACATACATATATATATATATATATATATATATATATATATATACCACATACACACACTCACACACATATACATATATATATATATATATATATATATATGTGGGGGGGGGGTACACTTAAGTATACGCACATATAAATATAATATGATTGCGTAATGCATGAAACTCCGAGTCGTGCCACTGATATAGGATAATATCTATATTTGTTGATATATGTGTGTGCATGCGTGTGTTTTATTAAGTATGACGGATAAATAAGATTTTATTCATTTTTTATTTAGTCATTTGGCTATTCCAGTTTTTTTTCTTTTTTTAATTTTTAGTTTTCATTTTGGAAAAAGTAAACAAAATTGTCCGTTATATTTTTAACGAAAATATTTAGAAGTATTGTTGCTGCCCAAATATACATTAATAACGTGTTGTGTTGTGCAAGCATTCTTGCACATAGTCAGTGATAGGGTACCTAGCTTAGAAACTTTAATTTGTCATCCATTCATCATGTTGTAATCTTTGGAGATTTCATTCTACAAGAATATTAGAATACTCTTGTGTTTTGTCACATGTACAAAATAAAAACAATTTGAGCCTTCATGCGTGCCAACCAAATGGTATGCTAAGGCGTACATATAGGCGTAAGTGAAATGCGTGCTGACTTGATTACATCGAAGCACGTGTACATACCCATTAGGTTGTCTTTGGCAGAAACACAGAGTCGCGAGACACCCAATGATACAATTCACTTAAAGAATAAATGGTCTGCGAGATTAGCTTTTTATATCTCACAGACGAGAATTAGATTAGTCTGGAATAAGGCCAGGAAAAATAGATGGCGACAGGACTGTTGTTTCTTAGAAAACTGTGTCATAATCGGATGCCTTTTAAACAACATAGGGATCAATTGGTAGCTTTTATATAAGGCTTGATTTGACTTCGATTGGACGGTGGAAACATTCGTGGTTGAGCGGTCTAAGATGCACCAGATCAAATGATGGATACGCCTATATTGATAGGGGTCGCAGGTTCTAATCTTGCTGAATGTAACAAAATTTATCGTAAATAATCAGGCCGGTAGAAATAAATATATAAATATACTGTTGGATTAAACAGAATATCTACTCAAATACGAGTATTGATTAAAAATACTGTTCAAATTTTATTATAAATAATCAGGCCGGTAAAAATAAATATATAAATGTTGTATATCGACAAACAACAAACACGCATATATATAAAAATATGAAGTTATATTTTTATTAATGACGATGGACCATGTAGAATAGGGAACAGAGAATTGAGAGAGCGCGCTTCTACTGGGTTGACGGGAGTGTAGTCCTATCTGTTGTGTCTCTCTTCACCGGCCGATCTCTGTCGCTCCTCTACTACTACTGGCGAATCCGTGTGACGAGGTCTTTATATAATCTTCCAGAACCGGGACTTTTTCTTCCGGTTTTGCCTCGCCCACGCACGCCCACGTAATTCTCAGAGACACCTGTTCTGTTTGCCTCTGTAGTTATTTCCGCTGCTGCCGGAAATAAGGTCAACGACATCCGTTCCTTTCAACGACCGGAAACACCCTCGCTTGCATCAGCCTTCCTCGGGTGGGGCCAGATTGTTATATTACATAAATATACTGTTTGAATAAACAGAATATCTACTCAAATACCAGTATCGATTAAAAATAATGTTCAAACAAATAAATAAATTATGTCGGCTGTTCATCAATATTCGGGATTTTACGTAACATTGTATGTTTACATTTGTTGACATTACGATACATTTCAGAGCAGAGATGGTTATTTATGTAGAATCGAAAATTGTGTGATATACTAAGGCTTCGATTAGACACGAGCGGTCTAAGACTCACCAGATTAATTATTGGCTTCCCTATATTGATAGGGGTCACAATCCTACCGAATGACACACATTTTCGTAACAAAATTTATCGTAAACAATCAGGCCGGTAGAAATAAATATATAAATATACTGTTTGATAAAACAGAATATCTACTCAAATACGAGTATCGATTAAAAATACTTTTCAAACATATAAATTAAATATGTCGGTTGTTAAAACTATTTCGTTAATCTCCGGGATTTTCCGTAACATTATATATTTGTCTATATTTTTTAGATGAGGTAGTATTTACATTATCTACATTAGTCGGACTATTGTCCTCATCTTTGTTGCTATTTCTACGACGTTTCATCGGTTGTACGCTCCTGCTTTCTTCTGGACTGAACTTGGCAGATTTTTAGTATTTCTTGCCGTGTATACGCTCGTTGTTGAGATAATTTTCTACTTGCCTTTTATTACTTATTCATCATAATTAATTTTTCATATTATTCTATTATTTCTAACACATTTACTTCAGGATCAATTCGAGATGGTTTTATGGTTAGGAAGCTTGTCTCGCTAGATCAATTACGATTGAGTAGTGAGTTTAGTTCTCACTTGGCACTCTTCAATTTTGGGCCTTCTGCCACATCTAAGCTACCTTTTAAAAAATTATTTTCGAAGACTTTGTCGTCATGCAATGGTTAGCAAGCTTATCTTAGTAAAACAACTACGGCTGATTAGTAATTTCAATCCTCACTGGGTGTTTCACCTTTAAGCTACGCTTAGAAACTATTTTAAGGACTTTCGACGTGGTGTAATGGTTAGCAAGCTTGTCTCGTCAGAACAATTACGATTGAGTAGTGAATTCGATCCTCACTGGTTGCCCCATACTTTCGGCCTTGTGGTACGCTTAGAAATTCTTTTAGGCACTTTATTGTGATGTAGTGGTTCGCAACCTTATCTCGCTAGATCAATTAAGAATGAGTCGTGAGAATTATCCTCACTGGGTGTTCCGTACTTTCGTTTTGTGCCGCATCTAAGCCACGCTTAGTAAATCACTATGTCGTCACTATATATAAAAGGCAATCTGTGAGTCTGTGTGTGACTGTTCCCTATGCACGCCTACATTTTTTAAGTTACGCCATTCAAACTTTCTAGGGACACATATCTACAGGGAAGCCAGGTCGACAAATACTTTTTGAGTTTAAGTTCAGCAATTTTCCCTTTCGCACTTTTTGACCAATGGTGCAGATTGTTTACATTTGCTCTGTAAAACATCTAAGATCTAAGATGGTTGCTGAATTACGTCACAGAAATCAAATCTCACGTGTCAAACGCGACTAAAATATATTTATTTAAAAAAATGAGCCTTTATATTTAATTTATTTTCCTCTAAAATTAAATGTTTACATTTTAAATATTCTTCAAAAATTTCTGAATTGAGAGCGTAATATTTTTTATATTTCTAATTTCAGTAAAAAAAAATAAATAATTTTTTTCATGTTAAATTCATTTAGTCAACAAAAAATGTAAATATTTTCCCCCGTCATTTCGAAACAAAAACAAACGCAATGTTGTTTACAATGTCACACAAAGCATCAAACCACTTTTACGCAAAACAAAAGAAAATAGATTTTTTCTCCTACTACTAAAATGTTCTGAGTTGCACGGGCAACGCCGGGCTATGATGCTAGTGTATTCTATAACCGATTTGACTAAAACATCTTTTTGTGTTAGAGATCTGAATTTGAATGTTTTATTCTTGGGAGCCTGTCATACCTGAGCAGTTTTTTTTATCAATGAGACTATGAAAATCCAGCATCTGAGAAATTCGAATAACTTAAAACTAAGGACTCCGTCATATTATCTTACCCTAGAAACACCACCGCTGATATGGCCGCAATACTGGTGGCGCCCCAGCGACCTTAAGGGTTTCTGGAACTCGTGACGACATGCAATCAGAAACGTTCTTTCGTGCATCAAGCGTCTCGGGCAGGTAAGGTGGCCCTCAGCGTCGATGTTGGTAGAATCTCCGGCACAGAAGGCGTCGGCTCGAATTTGTTTCTACTTTGATGTTTCGAGTTTCTTGTAGCCACGATCCATCCTTTGGGAACGATAATGTTCTGATGAACAAAGAACTGACACAAGGGCTTATATTTCACACGCTTACTCTCCAGTGAATGAAAGGAATCGGATTATTATTCAACAGGGAATCACAACAAGACGCTTAACTCACCTTTAACATCAGCGAGTTTTTTTTTTTCCTAAGCTGCCGTTCCTAATTACATAGCTCATTTACAAAACAAAAACATTTATTACTCATTCGACTATGCATCGAAAAAAGGTGTGTGTAGCTGAAAAAGAAATGCAACCAGAACAGTGATTTTTATTCGTTAGAAAAATGGCTTCACTTCAACAAAATATCAAATAATACAAAATTAACAGAAGATAACTTTTCTATCCGAATTTTTATTATGTATCATTTGAAAATTACACCAAGTTAATTCGATTTTTGTTTATTTATGATAATCAATGCCATTTTGACATGAATTAATCATGTTTCTTAATATTATGGCGTTATTCTATGAATATGTAAAAACTAGTAAAAATAAATGTTTAAAAACAAAATGCTCGAAAGTTAATGGCATCAAAACTAAATATAAACAAATAAAACAATTTAAATATGAAAATTAAAACAATTTTATGAAGAAATAATGGATTTTTACGTATTATTCCGACAGATTTTAGCACTTTAAACATTAAACAATACTTAAAATAGTATTTAATAAATAGTGTCTGCTCAGATAGGAGTATCCACATTTTGAGTATACGCTAAAAAATGAGTATCCTAATTTTGAGTACCCAATCAAAGACGATAATTCACTAAAAATAACGAGTATCTTAATTTTGAGAATCCACTAAAAAAATGAGTATCTGAATGCTGAGTATGCGCTCAAATACGAATGTCTACTAAAAATAACGAGTATCAAATTTTTGAGTAACCACTCAAAATAACGCGTATCCTAATTTTGAGTATCCACTCAAAATAAAGTTTAAACTGATAAAAATTGAAATAAAAAATACAAAGACTAAAAAGTAATAATACAGAAAATTGTTTTCATATTTAATTTATTTATGCATGCATTTTGCGCACGAAAAATATTTTTAATGATTTTTCAGCATTCTTTTAGTCTTGCTTAAATTTATGTATACATACATACACACTAGCGCCAGCATACACATACATTAGGTCTTGTGCTCCTGCTATATATTTATAGAGTTTTGATTAAGAAAAAACTGTGAATTATTCGCCACAGTGGTAGCTGTGGAGGTAAGCAGGGCCGTAGTTGATGCTAAAAAACACCGGGCACAGAGAAAATTGCCCGGATTTATTAGTTGACAATGTGATGACGTCATCAGTGGCATCCATTTCCAGAAACTATGATTTTTGCGGAATTTTTGCGGCTATTCCAATAGAAATTAGGCACAGAACGTGAACGAAAGCAGGAAATCGGGTTCGGACTTTCTGAGTACAACCAATCTTTTCTCCCAAAATTAATAAATAAACAAACGGATTTTTACTGCGTTCATTCGGATGTTTTCTTCGTTTTTCTTTCTTTCTTTCTTTCTTTCTTTTTTTCTTCTTGGATTGTTAAGTTTGATTTCTGACGAAGATATTTTTCCTTGCCCGGATTTTCACTATGATTGCACGGATCGTCCCGGACCCGTGCCCGGTGTACCCGGTAGTCAGATACGGCCATGAAGGTAAGAACTAGTGAAACTCAGAAATGTATTTCATTTGAACTCTTTCCATTGAAATAGCAATAGAACAGCAAGAGGCGTGAGACGTTTCGTCTCTGATAATAATTTGTCCCCCACAAGAATATGTAAACGCTTTGGGGCTATATCGATACTGCATACTGAAGGTTGGGCTGCTCCTGTGCATATACAGCAGCAGTACTCTATTTACGACCTGATTTGAGTCTTGAAAATGAAAGGAGAACGGAAGGAGTCAGGTATTAACAGGAGCGGGACAGGGAACCGACCATTTCTCAGTATCTTAAACGATAGATTGTATCTTCGAGTTCCTCTTGAGGTCAGGGTTGAATTTAAGGTCTAAAAGTGCTCAAGTTACGGGGCTTTCCCGAGGTAACACCCGTTCATAGCCATTGTTGAGAGTTCTAGGCCACATCGGTGATTATGGATGTTTGAACATCTATTTTGAAAAGATGTAAATACCTCACTCGCTACAACTGTTTCATCTTTTGGGTCTTTTCAGAGTTGACTGATTATGGTTTATATAATGAATATCATTTTTCCATAAATTCTTCACAATGTTACTTTTCTTTGTTTGTTTGTTTTTTAATCGATTCACCCCAAGCAAGGCAGTACTCCCACTAGTGCACATAGGTTACAAGAGTCAGTCAGTTAAGTGCTATACATGATGCACACTTTGGGCGATCATGTCTCGAAAGAGACATGACTGACTGGGCAGAAGATTTTCCTGCAGTATATTACAATTACTTTCTGCGGTAGACTGGTTGCCAGCCAAGGCTATAGAACCCAATCTGTCCTTCTATTTAACCGATGGCTGCAGAGAGAAGCGACATATTCATTTTCGCTATTCTAATACGCCTTTGGATTTCTGCATCACATTTTTCCGTTGTCTGCTATAAATATACCTAGATATGAGTAACAAAACTACTTTAAAAAGTTGAAAATTTCATTTTATGTCAGTCAGTTTAAGTGCCATACGTCAGACACGCTTGGGCGATCATCTCTCGAAAGAGACATGACTGACTGGGTAGAAGATTTTCCCGCAGTAGGTTGTCATTTCTTTCTACGGTAGGCTTGTTACCAGACAAGACTATAGAACCCAATCTGTCCTATTATTTAACCCATAACTGGAGGGATCAGACGGATTAATACCTTTCCCAAGGGTATTTGAAAAGAAAGAGAGACAAGATACAAGGGAGTGTCGAAAAAAAGGATAAGAGAAATATGCGAATCAAGGAGAGAAAATATAGTGATTGACATTGCACTTAAACTCTTGGAGATTGTAGTGTACGGAAGAGTTCCAAAGACGGGAAGTGCGAGTAGTAGAGGCAGTTACATTTGACTGTTTTCACTGTAAAAGGATGGGACCTAAGTGACAGTCTAGTAGCACGAGTAAATTCGTTTAGAGGGAGCACCAGGAAAATTTTCTGAGGTAAGCCACATCCCGATGGTGAAAACTGGCTGATATCGAGCTTCCAAATCAGGATTGATTACATAGCAGATCCTCCTTTTAATTTTATCAAGCAACCCGAAATGAAGAGCAAGTGGGCTCGACCAGATATGGCAATGCACGGACGAGTGGTAGATTACCATTTTGGTTTCATTTTATGAATATTTAAAAACGAGTCAAAAGAATGGAATATAAATGAACATCGATATTAAATATTAATTAATAAAATGATTTAAATATGAACATTAAAATGTTTGTGTATTGAACATTATTTTTAAGTGGCTAGAACTAATAAATTTCAGAATACGTTATGAATTGAATGAAGATTGTGTGTGTGTGTGTGTGTGTGTGTGTGTGTGTGTGTGTGTGTGTGTGTGTGTGTGTGTGTGTGTGTAAAATAGGATATAGAATCTTAACAAAGTTTGGGTTTTGGGTATGACGGTAAACTGCATCCGGCAGCAAGGCCTCTGATTGGGAGTTTGTGAGGAGCATGAAATCACCTCTTAATTGCTATTATTTCCATGTCCACCCTAACTCGGAGTGGTAGCATCTGTTAGGGTCCTAGCTATGGGCAAATAGTTAACTCCAAACCTGGGGTCAAAGCACTATGAAAAATAAAGACTTTTATAGAAATATATATACAGAAAATAGACTTTTATAGAAAAATGTAAATTTTTAAAGGAAAAAAATTACCATAACACATTTTTGAAAGAAAAAATTATTGCCATAATAAGTTTTTGAAGAAAAAAGAAAATTACCAAAACGCATTTTTGAAGGAAAAAAAATATTACCAGCAATATATTTTTGAATAAAAAAAAGCTAAAAGACATCTTCAGTTTTCTAAAATAAAATAAAAAAAAACATCACCAAAATCTAAGTCAACCTTCTCACTATAACCGAACTTTTAAAAAAAATCTTAAAACCCTACTTGTTTGGCATTAAATAATCCACAGAAGTTGATATGCCGTTAAACAAAACTCCAAACTTAAAGTTTCTTGGAATTTTGCAAAAGGAAAACGTTTCATTGAAACTTGATTTGATTACACGTTTCGCCTTTTTAGGCTTCATCAGATCCAAAAACAAAAGAATTAAATGTGTGTATGTGTGCTTGTGTGAATGCTTAAATCTTAGTACATTTTATCCCTAAGCTGACGTTTCTCGTGATAAAAGAAGAAAGAAAATGGATAACTTTGAAAGAAAAGTTATTAATATTTATTCTGTATCTTTTCTTTATAATTCTTTAGTTTATGTCGGAAGTTGTTAATATAGTCTTCCCAGTTTTTTTGTTTTTTTATCGAATTAAAGGTAAATCCTCATCTCATTTTCAGAGCGGCTTGAAAGCAAGAAATCCATATAGCTTTTCTGAAATTAATCCAAAGCTATATATACATATATATGTGTGTGTGCGTCAGATTTAATAAACATTGTGCCTGCTTTGTTTTAATAAAATCCGTTCATACTCACGGATAGTCTTTTGCGTATTACAACTGAAAGATGTCAGAAATGAGCTGTAACATTGACAGATGTTATCATTTTTTCTCGATGTTCCCATGTACTTTCAATCTCCTTTCGAGATCATCTTCAAGTAGTAACAAAAACAACCGTAAAACTGTGTTGCTAAAAATTACTGTAAATTTTCTTTTTGCTTCAGATATAACGGTTGACGAATTGGCTAGCGTTCATTAGAACGTGAAAATTATCCAATATTGAATTTTTTTTATATGTTATAATGTCACGGTCCTGCACGTGTTAAAGCATGAAAAACCTGTTCATACACACAGTAAAAAGAACCTTCAGATATTGGAGGCCGTCTACATTAAATCAAAGTAACCATCGCTCAATAATATCACATTTCAATCTAGTCGCAACACACACAAAAAAACACGCGCGCGCACACAATATGATACCAATATGTAATTTTAGTAGAATACCAATGAGATTTTTTTGTTTAACATTTTTTAATGGCTCGGATCATTTTTCTAGTTTCTGATGTGAATTCGAACATAAATTGCCCAATATTTTCTGTGATTCTTCAGCTTTCATAAGCATCTATTAAAGACTATTTGTTGCCAATGTATTAATAGGGTTCTGTCTATGTGTATTTTTTTTTTTTTAATTATATCACCCCAAGAAACGCGAAAACGCTACTGATGCGCAGGGGGCTACGTAAGAGTGAAAAGATTGGAAAAGAGAAAAACTGGAAACCACATCCTAAACAGGAAACAAGGGATGAGCCTCTTCACCTGTTCAATAGACGTGGGTGGAGTGTGAACCGGGCGATAGTTTAGTTTATCTACTCCAATTGAAAGAAAAAAAATAAAAGAAGAGTGAAAAGATTGGAAAAGAGAAAAACCGGAAACCACATCCCAAACAGGAAACAAGGGATGAACCTCTTCACCTGTTCAATAGACATCAATGTAGTCTTACATAATGACAGCAGAAAAGAGGATACCAAACAACAAACCCATGAAGAATAGCCTAACCCTTGCACTGTGTACAAATGTGAATGACAACTGCAAGATTAAACCATTGCATATTTATAATCCAGAAAACCCCAAAGTCTTTACTTTTTATTTTGATTAAAAAAAAACTACAGCTTATGATGGAGGGAAAATATGAGAGTTTGCTTCACCAGGCAGTTCTTTGTAGAATGGGTGAATTTGGTCTTTGGTCCTGATGTTAAAAACTATCTCCAGGAAAATAATCTACCCCTGCAAGCTCTTCTTGTCAAAGACAATGACCCTGCTCACCCACCTATCCTTGAAGAGTTCAAGTTTATAAAGGTTATTTACCACCCACCCAAGAACACCCTCATCTGCAGCCCATAGACAAGCAGGTGATTTCTAATTTCAAGAAGCTCTTTATCACGCACCTGTTCTGCCACTGCTTTGAGGTGATGGAGAGCACAAGCCTTATTCATCAAAATTTTTTTAAGAAACAATATAACATCATGATATGCCCCAGAATTATCAATATGGCCTGGCAGGTTGTTACAAAGAGGACCTTGATCTCTGAATGGAAGAAGCTGTGCTCTGAGTTTGAGTTTTGTTTAATGGCATATCAACCTCTGTTGATTATTTAATGCCAAAAAGGCAGGGTTTTAATGTATTTTTATTTTATAATGTTCGGTTATAGCAGAAAGGTTGATTTAGACAGATTTTAATGAAAAAATTTTGTTTTTATTCTTTTTTATTTTAAAAAACTGAAAATGTCTTCCAGTTTTGTATTCAAAAATGTTTTGCAGAGAATTTTTTTTTCTTCAAAAATGTGTCATGGTAATAATTTTTTTTTTTTCAAAAATGTATTATTGGTAATATTTTTCTTTCAAAAATGTATATATTTCTATAAAAGTTTATTTTTATATTTTCATATATTTTCATATATTTTATATTTTCATATATTTTCATAGTGTTTTGACCCCACTTTGGGGGTTAACTATTTGCCCATAGCTGGGACCCTAACAGGTGCTACCACTCCAGGTGAGGGAGGACCTGAGAACAACAGCAATTAAGAGATGGTTTCATGCTCCTCACAACCTCGAAATCAGAGGCCTTGCTGCTGGATACAGTTTACCGTCATACCCAGGATCCTGTGCTCTGAAGTTGTGTCTGAAACACAGTTTAAAAAACTCAAACTAGAAGCAAAAATTAGCACAAACAGTAAATTTATCAAATTCTACCATCCATGGGTACATAGTGAACCTTGGGTACTCAAATCATTATGATGTTTGGGTACCACGTGATCTGAGTGAAAAGAATCATTTGGATTTCATTTTTGTTTGTGAATTTGCTGTATAAACAAAATGAAAATGTAACTTTTTTTAAACAAATTGTGATGGATGATGAGAAATGGATCATTTACAACTATGTTAAGATCCTGGGGTAAGTGACTTGAGCCAACTTTAGCCATCCCGAAAGCAGATCTTTATCCAAACAAAGTCATGTCGGGAATCTAGTGGGATTGGAAAGGAAACCCCTATTATGAACTTCTACCAAGTAAGCAGTCAATTGATTCTTAAAAGTATTGCTTGCAACTGGATGAATTAAAGGCAGCATTTCAAGAAAAATGTCCAGAATTGGCAAACAGGAAAGATGTTGATTTCCATCAGAATAATGCCTGACCTAATGTTTCTTTGGCAAACCGGCAAAAAAATTGTTGCCGCTTGGCTGGGATGTGTCACCACCTACCATATCCACTTGACATTACTTCTTTGGATTTTCATCTATTCAGGTCCTTGCAAAATAATCTCAGTGCTGGAAATTTTCATTCTTTGAATTACATAAAAAAAACAAAAAAAAAACAACTTAATGATGCATTTTGTTTCTTTGCTGGGTTATATGTGTCGCGTCTTCACGCGTCAATTTTTGGTGTCCTCTCATTATTCTTATTATCATTATTATTCTTATGTATTCATACACTTGCTCTTTTGTTTTCAACCATAAATCTTGCATGATGCGTGTTCTTCATCAAGTCGTAACAACTCAAACAGATAGCACATTTTGCAGAAGATTTACAGTTCCAAGAAACATAGACATCTGAAACGAATGGATGCTAGGCTTTATTCCATTATTATTATTATTATTATTATTATTATTATTATTATTATTATTATTATTATTACTACTACTACTACTACTACTTTTATAATAATACTAGTTAAAAAGTTTATCCGTCAAAATCTTTCTGTTATTATTAAGAGAAAAGATAAAAAAAATTTTTATAATTTTTAAAAAATTTTAACACGTTCGAAATTTTGGTAAGAAATGTTTTTTTTTTTTACCTTTTTTTTTCTCAGCGGGTAACCAAATTGTTACCAGAGTTTACTATGGATAACGTGATATTGCGCAAACTCTTTTTTTTCTTTTTCGTTTTGTTTTTTTGTTTTTTTTTTTGGTGGGAGGGATGAAAAACATTTTAATTTGGAACTTTCCAAAATCAAATAATTGTCGTGTTTTAATGAAACTTTTAGTACTTATATACAAATGAATGAAATTATTTTGGAAATTATTGCTTATGTAAAATCTTGGTAAATATATATTTTTTACACCTGTTAGATTCCCCCACCACGTAAATTCATGAAATTTCAAGAAATTAGAATTTGTATCGAAAATTTGTTGAATTTGTTAAACGCAGGACTTTTGGGGGAATGTAAATCATCTTTTTCTCTTTTTTTTTTTTTTTAAGTTAACCCTTTTCCTGAAAATGTGCTCGAAATATGGAAATACAGACAATGCAATAAAACTATGACATTATTTAATTAGATACGTTTTTCATTGCTTTCATATATATATATATATATATATATATATATATATATATATATATATATATATTAAGGACATTATAGTCTGAAAAAAAATTTCGATTAATAATGAATTGTTACAAGAAATGTTTGTATTTTTTAATTTTAATAATCTATAAAGTTTCAAAAACATTTTTAAATTTTTCGAAGCCGCGAAGTTATTAAGTTAGTAAGTGAAGACTATATTTACTAATCGAAAATTGAAGACAAAATATTTTAAAACTAATTTTAAACTTTTTTATATGCATAAAGGTTGTTTTTTAAGTATATTTCGTATGTGACATTAAAAGGTTACGTGTTTCACGGTTTCTTCTCCTAACACGAAATAAGTTTGGACATTTATTTCAATTTTGGTCAATCATAAATAGCTTATCAACACAATCTGGCTGCCATCACTCAGTTGACACGTCAATCACTTACTTCGAAGGTAAGAAAGATCAGAGATCTGTTATTAAGAAATACTTTCATTCTAAATTTCATGGTATAAACAAGTAATATTTGTGTAAATCAGATTAATTTAACTTTAAATTTGCTAATTTTTCTAAAAAAAATAAACTGTCACGGATGCATCTTTTACTTTTACAAGATTTTTAAACCCAGGAATTAACTTTTGTTTACAAAATGGACGCAAAAAAATGATGAATTTTAAAAAATGGAAAAAAATTGAGATTCCAATTAATAACTTCTATTTTAAATGCAACAGAGTATTTTGGTTACTGGAAATAGTGAATTTAATTATTTAGCTTTCAATTAAAGCTAAAATGAAATCTCCAAGAAAACATTTTTTATTCATAAAAATTCAATTTAAAACTGAGGTATTGAAAATGAGTGGAGGTATCTACACTTATGAGTTCTTTCTTTCATTTAAAATAGTACATCTATTAGAATATATATATATAATCGTCTCACCCCAAGCAAGGCAGTACTGAGACTGATGTGTAGGGGTATACATAACAGGAGAGTGAAGAGGAAGGGAAACAGGTCACAGTAGGTGTCGAAGAATGGGTGAAAGAAGGATGGATACACTGGTGTGAAGAGAGCTGCGTGAGAGCGTAAAGGGAGAAGAACGAGATAGGGGGTGTCAGGAAAAGGATGGAAGTCAAGGAGATATGAGATGACAGTTGAAGTTGTATGTAAACTCTTGGAGATTGTAGCTATGAGGGGAGCAACCCCTATGGAAAGGAGTTCCACAGGCGGGAAGTTTGAGAAAAGAAGCTATTAGAGTAGAAGTGGCGGTTACATTTGATTGGTTTCACTGTAAAATGGTGGGATCTAGTTGCTAGTCTAGTAGCTGAAGTAAAATTCTTGCAGAGGGGGCATTAAGGAGTTAAGTTTGTCGTAACAGAAGCCGTGAAAGTATTTGTAGAAGTGAGAGAGGGAAGCCACATCTCGTCGGTGAGAAAGTGATTGCAATCGATCTACCAGGTCGGCATCAACTACATTGCAGTTTCTCCTTTGGGTTTTTGTCGAGAATCCCAAGATGAATAGCAGGGGCGGCCGATTGCTTAAGTGCAGAGGGAGTCATAAACAAATAACTTCAAGAGGCGGCATTTTTCGGTTTATACACAGTTCTTGTTAACCAGGAATTGTTGCCAGACCAAAGGGGAACCAGACCTCGAAATCCAGATATCAATTTCAATTTCATTGAAATTGTGTGTGGATTTATTTGCTTACGCGCATGTTTATTTTCAGTGACTGACCTGAAAAATATTTTTACATGATTAAATAAAAGGTTAGAAAATAATCTAATTTATTACCGAATAATTTCCTCGTGCATTCACTTAAGCGCGAATATCCCTGGGAAAAATATTAATCCATCGCTTCCTTCTTCAGCTACGAGTTAAATAGCAGGACGGATTGGGTTCTATAGCCTTGGTTGGGAAACAGTCTATCACAGAAAGTAATGGCAACCTACTGCAGGAAAATCTTATGTCCAGTACGTCATGTTTCTTTCAAGACACGATCACCAAAGCGTCTATCACGTATGGCAACTGACTGACTAAATTTTCAAAAGGTTCAGTAAAATGTTATAATTATTCGATTTCTTTTATGGTTTATAAAATTAATTACTTTTTATCTCTAATTTTATGGTTTTATTGTTTCGACCTGGGTACAGGCTTGTTCAGATTGTGTGAGAGAGGAATGTATTATTCTAAAGTTTTAATTCGAACAGTCAAAGTGTGTGTGTGTGTGTGTGTGTGTGTGTGTGTGTGTGTGTGTGTGTGTGTGTGCATGTACATGGCACAATGTACATTAAATGGCACAATCACACGTTATCTACAACACAGAAATTCAACGTTACACGCAGCCAATGTGAGGCGGACAGAAAATCATCTTTTCTTTTACAATTATAGATTGTCGTTTTTAATTGGTTCATTTATTTCTGCCCATTCAAAATTTTTACTCTTAATGTCTTTCTTTTTCATTTTTCTTTTTTTTTTTTGTTGTTGTTGTTTGTTTACTCAATTTTAAACTTCTCCATTTCCCCCCACCATTATTTTAATTTTCTTTAAATCATACTCGATATCTTTCTCGATTTCTTGTTTGTTACTGACCATGCATATTCCATTAACGGCTGTCCTGCTAAAAGAGATGTCATTGATAAAAGAAAGTCTCTATTAACTGTGTTGCTCCTCCGACGATTCCTGCTTCTTCTGACCGGTTCCGTTAAAGAGTTTTGTCACTCTATCATAATTACCATAGTACATCCTTTGCATTTCGGCAAAAGAAAAAAATCGAATCATTTGGCTTTTCCGCGGCAAATATCTAATTGATAATTGATTGAGTTGAGCTTCTGGGACGCGATTTCTCAACATCCATTTGAATCAACAAACCACACTGGGGCTTAGTCTTACGAGCCAACCTGAGCCAAAAGTCTGCTTCTAAAAAAACCTTAATATTGTTACTACTTTCCATCGTTCTTTTTTTTTTCTTTGTTTTACACTTTAGTTAAGGTCATTGAAAAATGCGCGTTGTGGTGTAACGGATATCGGCTCCGAGAGAAAAATCGGAGAACCGCGTTCGATTTCTATTCGAATTTCTTTCATTCACTTGCTCAGAAATACCCTTGGGAAATGTATTAACTCACTCTCTCTCTCTCTCTCTCTCTCTCTCTCTCTCTCTCTCTCTCCAGCTATGGGTTATATATAAGGACTGATTGGGTTCTATAGCAATGGTTGGCACCCGTTCTACGTACCGCAGATAATAATGGCAACCTACTGTGTGAAAATCTTCTGGCTAGTAAGTTATGTCTCGAAAGAGACATAATCGCCCAAGTGTGTATCACACATGGCAATTAACTGATTGACACTGAAAAATAATGACCGACAGTTTTTCTTTTAATTTTCTTTCTCTGCTTAAATGTTTAATACGAGAGAGAATCTTAATAATTATGAGACATTTTTTCGCAACAAGCACTAAATGGGGTTTTAATAAAAGAGAGAATCTGAAAATCATAAATATTTTCTGTGATTGTCTGTATTTCTGAGATGAGGTAGTATTTACATTATTCGGACTACTGCCCTCATCATTGTTGCCATTTGTACGACGTTTCGGCCGTTGTACGCTCCGGACTTCTTCAGGTGCTAGGAATTTCCAACCGAACCCTTTATTACAGGCTACAGCAGTAGTGAATAAGTAACTTTCAAGAGGGCAAGAGGGAGATAACTCATGTTTACGAAAAGAGGCTTTGCACAAGGAATAGGAATGATATACCCCAGGGATCGTAATAAAGAGTTCGGCTCGAAACTTCTAGCACCTGAAGAAGGCCGGAGCGTACAACGGTTGAAACGTGGTACAAATGGCAACACAGATGAGGATAATTTTTTGTGATACACAGAATTCTAGGCTTTTATTTTAACTGACTACTACTTTCGCTTTAAAACTTTTAACTTTTTTTAAATTTTTAATTAATGCACAATTTCCTATTTCAATATTTTTCCTAGAGCCAATGTCGATTTCTTATTTTAAGTATCTTTGCTTACCTTTTCTATTATATTCATTTTGATTTTTTCGTTATATTTACTTTCTTTTCCTTTCTTAATCTTTCACGGCTTCTGCTTTAACGAGCTTTATTCCCTGGTGTCCTGCACTCACGAGTTTACCCGTGAAACTGAATTGGCAACTAGGCTGCACTCTTTTACCGTCAAAATAAGCAAATGCAACCGCCAATTCTACACGTTCGTTGCACTTCCCATCTGTGGAACTTCCTTCTCCATGCTTACTTCCCTGATAGCTACAATCACCAAAAGTTTAAATGTAACGTCAACTGACAACTTCTATCTCTGTAACTCACACCTCTAGCTTACCCCTTCTAGAATATCACCGATACTGTTTCTGTCATCCGTCTCCTCTCTGTAACCCCCCTGCGCAACAGTGGCAGTACTGCTTTGCTTGGGGTGAAACGATTACAAAAAATTTTTTTATGTTTGTCCTTTCTTTTGTTTGTCCTCGTTCACCTTCATTTTCAATATGATTGCTCTTCGTCTATGTCGTTTTTGTGATGATGTTCCTCTATACTTTTCTTTTCATTTTTGTGGGGATTGTCCTTCACATTAATATTCATTTTGATTGCCCTCCAACTTTATATTCTTTACGATTGATCTCTCCCTTGATTTTAAAACCTATAACCTCTTTCTTTTTCTCATTTTCTTTTCATCCATTTTAATTTTTTTCTTATTTTCTTCGTCATTCATTTTAATCTTTTTCTCATTTTCTTGTCCTTCATTTTAATTTTTTTCTCATTTTCTTGTCCTTCATTTTAATTTTTTTCTCATTTTCTTGTCCTTCATTTTAATTTTTTTTCTCATTTTCTTGTCCTTCATTTTTAATCTTTTTCTCATTTTTTGTTATCCATTTTAATTTTTTTCTCATTTTCTTTTCATCCATCTTAATTTTTTTCTTATTTTCTTTTCATCCATTTTAATTTTTTTCTTATTTTCTTGTCATGCTTGCCTTCCAAAAGCTAAGCATGGTATTAAGAAACAAAGAATATGTTACAAACAAAAGAAAAGTGGCCTAAATCGTTATAAAATATCACTTATACAATATAATAAAGAATGCTGCAACATCTTCTCACAGATGAAACAGAGACTTGAAGTAACAGAAATGTGGTTCCACGGAAAGATGCTGAGAATACCATAGAACTAACATGTGAACAACGATGAAGTTCTAGCGACAATGGAAACAAAAAGATACGTATTCTTAATATTAGGATCGTTGAAATTTCTAGGACACATAATGAAGAAAGAGGATTTGGAAAATTTTATCCTCACAAGACGTACTGAATGTAAGCGAGACATAGAAAAAACAACGCATAACCTACCTGGCGAGCTTAAATTAATGAATAGCAGAGTATGATTTGAGAGGAAATGGTGAAAATACAACATTTATTGAAAGATACAAAGGGCAAGATGTTGTAGAGAGCCATGGTCGTCAACGGCCTGAAGTGACACGGTACATAAAAAAGAAGATTTGAAAATGAATAAAGGTGAATTTCTTTTTCCTTTATCTTTTAATATTTCTTCTCGCTTAGCCTCCTGCATGTGTGGTGATACCGAACAAAGCGAGGGACCGGATGTTTGCCTTCAGAGATTCAGAAAGCAAATGACCAAAACTGGTCTTTGTGCATATAGCTCCACGCAGAAGTTCCGGAGGTAAACCAAAGATAAATAAATATCAAATTCCTTTCACGGACCTGTAGCGGAACTCTGGATCCTGATTGGTTAGCAAGCCGCAAAATTCAAAATACGTCAGAAAAACGGTTTTCCATACCTAAAGAAAAAATCATTCTGTGATCCATACCACGTGACTATTCAATATTTAAGGATGGTCTCTAACCGATCACAGCGGTCAGTTCAGAGGAGGCGGTGTGCTGACACACATCAAAGATGTAACTCTTAACTTCAAGTGACCCGGACATTGTCCTCTCTCTTTCTCCTTCCTTATCTCAACAATTACTGCTACAAACATACTGTACGAACTCTTCTCTTTAATACCTTATCATTGAATACGAACTCTATCATTAACTTCTTAATGTTTCTAATTGTACATTAACTCTTACCACTTGTTATTGCTCCTTATAATAAATTTCTGTTCTAAATGTAAAGTGTATATTTTATTATTCCCCTCTTCATCACTAATACACACATTCCAACTGCCGACAACCAACCTTCTGATGAAAACCCATCTGATGAATACAACTCAACATAAAACCCCTAAGCTGTAGGGAGTTCGGTTAAGTCTGACACAAGGCCGAACAAAAGAAACATTAACCAGCTCCCTACACTACAGTGGTAACTCCCGACGTACAAAGAACACGCAGCCCTACGCTACACTGGCGACCCGGACCGACATACAAAGAACACGCATCCCTACACTTCACATGTATAACATTATCTTATCTTCATAGTAAAAAAATAAGTAGTGCTTTCGCGACGTTAACACTTAATGATTATTCTATCCCCTTCGGGCTTCTGTAGTCTAGTAAAGTGAAGCCCTAAACACAAGCAAATAGACAAAGAACGACACGGGATTTCTTAGAATTTCCAAAGACGTTAAACGATTGGACATCGCTCCACGACAGTATCTGATTCAACTGAATAATAAAAGAACGTCGTGTTTTGAGCTGGCGGCCGCTTACGGAGAGAGAAAAGAAAGATGGACACACTACAGCTGGACAATCGATATTTGCAACCATCACGGGAGAAATCTTAGCCCTCAATGTGATTTCATATCGATAATACTAAAGATACTTGACTGGACATTATTTAAATCCGAGTACCAAATCGAAACAAGAAGAGGAGACAGCGTTGGCAACTATATTCGCGAAATAAAACAATTATAATTAAGTGAAAATTAGTGACAATAGGTCTAAATTTAGATTTTTCGTCAGAGTTTTTTTTATTGCTAAGACTAGGATAGGTGTTGTCCAGACGAAGTAGGAAGGGTATTATTTCAATGTCTTATTTTGGACTCAATTAAATTCTCTCTCTCTCTCTCTCTCTCTCTCTCTCTCTCTCTCTCTCTCTCTCTCTCTCTCTCTCTCTCTCTGTGGATTACGATTGCATCACCTTGAGACATCGGTTTCCATCCGATTACCCAAGTTAAGAAATATCGAGTCTGGTCAGATGGGTGACCACTTCGGAATACCAGGTGCTGTAATCAAGGATGTTCGGGTAGTAAAGGTTTTACGTCCACGTCATGTTGAAACATTGGTTCCCATACGATTACCCAAGTTAAGTAAGTGCAAGCCTGGTCAGTACCTAGATGGGTGACCACTTGGGAATACCAGGTACTGTAAGCATGTATGTGCGAAAAGAGAATCTGTAACGTGGTTGATACTAACTTGGCAGACCGGCTGCAACCACTCTCTCACCGGCGTGATGTGGCTTCCCTGTGCCTCTTCTATAAGTACTTTCATGGCTTCTGCTCCGATGAACTTAGATCACTGGTGCCGCCTAAGCACGAATTTGCACGAGATACTAGATTAGCAACTAGGTCCCACCCTTTTACAGTTAAACAGATAAGATGTAACCGTAATCTCTACTCCAACAGCTTCTTTTCTCGTGCTTCCCGCCTGTGGAATTCCCTTCCACAAGTCTGCTTTCCCGACAGCTACAATCTCCAAGTGTTTAAATGTAGGGTCAATAGACACCTCCTATCACACTAACTCCCAGTTATTCTCAGAACACTCTCATCTACCCAACCCTCATTCTCGTTATCCTTACCCGCCTATCACCCACCCTCTGACATTTCCTATATTTAATCATCCTTTCTCCACTCTATGTAGCCCACTGCGCAGTAGTGGCAGTGACATGCCTTGCTCGGGGTGAAATGCTTATAAAAAAAACAAAAAAAACATCATGTTAAAACATTGGTTCCCGTACGATCACCGAAGTTTAACAACGTCGAGCCTGGTCAGTACCAAGATGGGTGACCACTTGGGAATACCAGGTGCTGTAATCAAGGATGTGCGGGTAGTAAAGGTTTTACGTCCACATCATGTTGAAACATTGGTTCCCGTACGATTACCGAAGTTAAGCAACGTCGAGCCTGATGATTGCGGTCAAGCATGAAACAGGCTTTCGCCTCTCGCTGTTTAGGCCTGTGACCACTCTGATTCATATCTTGGTTGATAGAGAGTTCATTATAGGCACAACCTTTCAACTAAATACCCATCATCAGGTGTCCATTGATTGTTTGATAGGAGATATTTGTCCCTGTGATCTGAGTTATTGTTCGTTCCTGCTGAATCGGCGTTTCACAACCTGATCCAGAGATTGAACTCACGACTGCTAGATGACAGTAACGCATGTATAATCAACGTCTATGCTTTTTGGTGACTTTTATATTCAATATTTAACTTTTTGCATTATGCCTGTAATAACATCTATATCAACCAAGATTAGAAAAATAGTTCGAAATAATACAATTATATTGTAAATTACAGTTTTAAAAACCAATAATGTTTACTCAAACATGTGCATTTGTTAAATATAAGGTTTATCAACGCACATGGCTTTTTATATAAATTTTAGTTGAACCATTGTCTGTATTATGTGCGTTGTGGTCCAGTAGATATCGACTCGGAACGAGAAATCAGAGAGCCGAGTTCGAATTCCAGTTGAATTCGTTGCAATCATATACGCGCAAATACCCTTGGGGAAAGGTATTCATCTGTCTCTTCCTTCCAGTTATGGGTCAAATAACAGAACAGAACAGATTGGGTTCTTTAGCCTTGACTGGCAACCAGTCTACCGCAGAAAGCAATGGCAACCTACTGCGGGATAATCTTCTGCCCAGTCAATCATGTCTCTTTTGAGGCATGATCGCCCAAGCGTGTATCACATATGGCACTTAACTGACTGACTGATTGTCTGTATGCTGTATTTGATTTATTCAAATCATTGAATTTCGTTCCGAATTCAGATTAATCTTTCTCGCAATCCAGGGATAGAGATTTTAGTCTACCCTGTTATTTTACTTAGAACTGGATGAAGAATAAGTGTATTCATGTCTTTCAAGAGGGCAAAAGCGAAAAGAAAGGCCGGAATTCCAACTCAGCTTACCGATTGCCACTTTCGGCGCCAATAACCGTGACATTACCCACATATCCAATGAGCCTTCCTTCTGTTATCTACCATGTTCCTTAATGTACCATGTTCCTTAATGTACCATGTTCCTTAAAGACATTAGCGATCATAGCCTTCTGAAACTTCATAAGCTTTGTAGCTCTTAGTAATGTCCCCTTACTGTCTACCACTCTTGCCTTTCACATTTCCTGTGAGTGCCATATTCTCCAAGCCCGCTCTCCTCATGATATAGCCAAGAAATTTTAACTGTCGCTTTCTCAGTGTTAGCACCTTACTTTCCTTTTAACTTTTAATCGTTATATATCATCCTTATCATCCTTATATATCCTTATATATCATCCTTATCATCCTTATATATCCTTATATATCATCCTTATCATCCTTATGTATCCTTATATATCATCCTTATCATCCGTATGTATCCTTATATATCATCCTTATCATCCTTATGTATCCTTATATATCATCCTTATCATCCTTATGTATCCTTATATATCATCCTTATCATCCTTATGTATCCTTATATATCATCCTTATCATCCTTATATATCCTTATATATCATCCTTATCATGCTTATGTATCCTTATATATCATCCTTATCATCCTTATATATCCTTATATATCATCCTTATCATCCTTATATATCCTTATATATCATCCTTATCATCCTTATATATCCTTATATATCATCCTTATCATCCTTATCATCCTTATGTATCCTTATATATCATCCTTATCATCCTTATATATCCTTATATATCATCCTTATCATCCTTATATATCCTTATATATCATCCTTATCATCCTTATATATCCTTATATATCATCCTTATCATCCTTATGTATCCTTATATATCATCCTTATCATCCGTATGTATCCTTATATATCATCCTTATCATCCTTATGTATCCTTATATATCATCCTTATCATCCTTATGTATCCTTATATATCATCCTTATCATCCTTATGTATCCTTATATATCATCCTTATCATCCTTATATATCCTTATATATCATCCTTATCATGCTTATGTATCCTTATATATCATCCTTATCATCCTTATATATCCTTATATATCATCCTTATCATCCTTATATATCCTTATATATCATCCTTATACTCATATTCTTCGCTTCCTACCACCTCCATATTCATTCATGTTGTACACATTTTTCACGATAACAGTCTTCACAGTAGACCTCTACTTAGAGTGGCTCTTAAGCCGTGTATTGGATGAATCCATTGTATTCACTTACGCGCAAATACACTTGAGAAAGGTATTAATTCGTCTCTTCCTTCCATTTATGGGTTAAATAGCAGGACAGATTGGGTTCTATAGCCTTGGTCGGCAACCAGTCTACCGCAGAAAGCAATGGCAACCTACTGCTGGATAATCTTCTGCCCAGTTAGTCATGTCTCTTTCGTGACATGATCGCCCAAGCGTGTATTACGTATGGCACTTAACTGACTGATTGGATGAACTTTAAAAAAATGTTTAAGAATAATCGACCTACAGTGCAATAACGAAGGAACATCTACAAGTTTGTTTGTTTTTTTAGATTATTCACAACTGATTTAGAGTCAGAAACAAAGTTTTATTTTATTTTAAAACAATAAGGATTGATTGATTGATTGATTGATTGATTGATTGATTGATTGATTTGTTTTTCATTTACGGTTTACCAACATTTATAGATTATTCAATTATTCAAAACCCAACCATATTTTGGTTTGTAAAAATTTATTATTTTTTGCTAGTGAATATAGTTTTAACACATTTTTTTTTATTTAGGATAACTGCTTTTTTTTTTTTTTTTTTTTTACACAAGTCTTACTATTTAACCTATGGCTGTGGGGAGAAGAGGGATTTATACTTTTCCAAAGACTTTGCGCATAATTGAATGTAACAAAGCTTACTCGAATTCGAACTCGACCTTATTCATTACACTACCACACTTTTTAACGGCAAGGCACAATTAGCTTAAAAGTGGTTTCCTTCACTTAGATGTGAAGGAGATACATAATAAGGAAAAATGACTTGAAGAATTTGGCACTCACGGGAGATATAAATGGCAAAACGAATAGAGGAAGGTAGCGTTTCACCTACCTGGCGAGTTTTGGGGGATGGTTGACGAGACGGGGTTTCGAAGGTTTCGAAAAGGAACAAACATTACTGGAGGATACAAAGAATTAAAGGTTGTGGAGAGGCATAATATCCTACAACCTGAAGGGACACGGCACAGAGAAGATTCACTTTTTCTTTATGAGCCGTGTCTTTTCAGGACGTAGGCGATCATAGACTTCCACTTGCCCTTATCCCCCAGTTGCTCTTAACATTTTCCTCTTGGTATATCTCCCAAACACTGTTCCGCCATCCACTGGCACAATCCCATCGAGTATGTCTCGCGCTGATTTCTCCTGTCACCTTTCTTCCTCTATCCGTCCTGTGAGTATTAGAATCTCCAAATCCTCCTTTCTCATTACATGTCCCAGATACTTCAGCTGTCTCTTAGAATTGTCCAGCATTCGCTGCCATACAGGCGGACGGTTATCATATAACAGTCCAGTACTCTTTTTTTCCTTTTTTTTTTCTTTTTTTTTTTTTTTTTGTTTTGTTTTGTTTTGTTTCCAATGAAATCTTTCTTTTTCCAAATACTCACTCAACTCAGTCTTTGGTATGCATCCTTGGCCATGCCAATACGTCTTCGGATCTCAGTGTCGCATTTTCCCTCCTCTGTTATAACACTTCCCATATTATTACATTTCTGTCTCAGGTTAATTTCATTATCCCCGATTATAGTTGGCATTTTGAGCTCCTTTGCTTTACTAATGTGCGTTGTAGAGAAGTATTTATTGGCTCGAAAAGGGAACTTGGGGAGCCGAGCTCGAATTCCAGTTGAATTCATTGCATTCACTTACGCGCAAATACCCTTGGGAAAGGTATTAATCTGTCTCTTTCGTCCAGTTATTGGTTAAATAACGGGACAGAATGGGTTTCTATAGCCTTGGCTGGCATTCAGTCTACCGCAGAAAGTAATAGCAATCTACTGCTGGATAATCTTCTGTCCAGTCAGTCATGTCTTGAAAGAGACATGATCGCCCAAGCGTGTATAACGTACGGCACTTAACTGACTGACTAACTTTTTAACAATGACCATTCATTCAGTTTCTTGTAGTTTGCTTAGTCCTTTCTTTTCGCTTTCTTTAGCTACCGTCTGTAGAAAGTTTTGAATCTTCCACTTCTGATCACAAAGGCTGAATGAACAGGATAACCTATACTTGGTACCCATGCAATATTCACCAATGGAAGGCGGTGTCTACATCAGTTTATTGCCGGTCAGTAGTTGATTTCTTGTATACAACCGTATCCTTTGACATGTGAAGAAATTTGATATACAAGCCCAGCAATCAGATGACAGGATCCAGATTATCACCCCCATGGGAATTTGTCCTCAGTCGTTTGATAAGGATCACATTCCCTACATACACTCCCAATAATTAAAAGTTTAGAAAACTATCAGAGGATTAAAAAAAATACATCGGTGACAATTCGTCAAGCAGGTCATTCAATAACATGAATTTTTAGATCAGAATTCACCAGGGTATGTGGTGATTTTATTTACAATTACGTTAATTTCGAGAGAGATTTTTTAGTCGGATCACAACTAAAAAGTGTGAAATCCACTTCGGAATATCTGCGTCTGCTTTACAAATCTTTTCGGGTTCGAATACTTGCTTAAATGATTTTACTAGGTACCTTGTTGTGACTGGTATATTGGCCCGCAAACAGATATAAGCAATTAAAAAGAAGACGAAGACTTGAGTAAAAAAATATATTGCCAAGTATATTTTTGTTAAAGAAAAATACATAAACAAAAATAATGCTATAATGTCATTCAGTCAGTCAGTTAAATGCCATACGTAATACACGTTTTGGGCGATCATGTCTCGAAAGAGACATGACCTGACTGGGCAGAACATTATCCCGCAGTAGGTTGCCATTACCTTTTGCGGTAGACTGGTTGCCAGCCAAAGCTATAGAACCTAATCTTTCCTCTTATTTAACCCATAACTGGAGGGAAGAGACGGATTAATACCTTTTCCAAGGGTAAATGTGCGTAAGTGAATGCAAGGAATTCAAATGAAATTCGAACTCGGCTCCTCGATTTGTCGTTCCGAGTCGATATCCACTGCACCACAACGCGCATCGTTATAGTCTATTCAACAAAAAAAAAATGACTCTGCAACTCTATGTAGAAGATGAGGATAGCGTTGTCCTGAGAAGGGCATTTTTTGTAGTCGCTGGGGAGCGTTATCCTGAAAAGGACAGTTTATTTATTGCACATTGTTAAAAGGATGGCTGGAGCAGCAATAGCTGGCGGCTGACTGGAGATGGTTGGAGCGACGGTCGATGGTAAGCTAGAGATTACGATGATGATGGCTTGCTAGCTAGAGCTGCTGTTGATAGTTGGAGCCGTGGGAACAGATATTACCCTTTAGTCTCAGTCACCTGGACCGCAGTAAACGTAAATTTAAGTCTCTACATTGAGACGGGATGTGACATAAAGCGTGCACACTGGCCAGGCACAAAAATTCCCCAAACCCTAACTGAAGAAGAGATTCAAAGCAACAGAAATGTGGTTCTACAGGAGGATGTTGAGGATACCATGGACCGAACATGTGAGCAACGACAGGGTTTTAGAGAGGATGAAAACGAAAAGAAAACTGAACATCAGGAAGAGACAGCTGATGTTTCTGGGGCACCTAATGAGGAAGAAGGGTTTGGAGAATCTAATACTCACAGGACGGATAGAGGGAAAGAGATACAGGGAAATCAGCGCGGGACATATTTGATAGGCTTTAGCAAGTGAATGGCGGAGTAGGGTTTTGTCGTGAAAAACCCCGGCACATGAAGAAATCTTACAACACTAGTTAAGTTTTTCTTACAATTGTTTTAAAAACTGTGGGAGTGTCCACAGGATACAACAAACTGGAGTGATTTCTAACAATTATACAATGCTTATGCTTTCGCTATTTATTTAAACTATTGAAATTTTCAAAACAAGTAATTTGAACCGAATTTTGAAAAATATGGCCAACATCAAAGAGGTAAAAGAAAAGAGGTTGGTATTTTAATTTCAATATTAATTTTTAATTTATTTTATTTATTATTTATTTATTTATTTTTGTTATGGTGCCCTATTTATACGAATGAACTCTTCCTCCGTTAATAAACGCTAACCTTAATTACTTCCGGGGAGGTAGTCGACTGACAGTCGTGAGACAGTCTAGACAAAGCGTAACTATACCGTACAGACTTACACTTCTATTTTGCTGACTACTAACATCGTGCTTGTATATATAATCTGTTATTCAAATACACTGGTTTAACCTAACTTCTTGTTTCCGTGTTTTTCTCCATGGTTCAAACACACGACGAAGATTCGCCACAACATTTATTTGTGATCATTTTCCAGATATTTTTTCTATTTTGTCTCATTATTTTTCTTTTGTGATTATTTATTTAATTATTTTGTTTTTTAAATCATCTTATGAGTGTTCTATTGAAAATCGTTAGTTACAAAAATAAATCTGCGATTTTATTGTTTTCTAACTTTTAAACAGTTAGAAGAATACTGTCCTTTTAAAACTTTTTAAAATAGGCTAAATGTGCGTTGCAGTGCAGTGGATATCGGCTCGGAACGAGAAATCGGAAAGCCGAGTTCGAATTCCGGTTGAATTCATTGCATTCACTTACGCGCAAATACCCTTGGGAAATGTATTAATCCACCGCTTCTCCCTCTAGATATGGATTAAATAGCAGGACAGATTGGGTTCTATAGCTTTGATTGGCAACCAGCCTACCGCTGAAAGTAATGGCAACCTACTGCGGGAAAATCATTCCCAGTCAGTCCTGTCTATTTCAAGATATGATCGCCGAACCGTACATAAAAATATGATTGTTTCAGTTGCAAATATCATTCTTTATAATGGCTAAAAGTATAACCGAAAGCGCTCAAATGTATAAAACTTTTGAACAATTCTTATATCATTTGAGTTCTAAAACGAAAAAAAATCATAAGAACACTTCATTAAAAAATTCTATAAAAAAAATTAATGATAATAATAAATTGTCTGTAAAATTTAAATACAACCTGCATAAAAGAGAGATTGTTGCCCAAATACACTATATATATACTGGGCGCCCATAGCTCAGAGGTAGAATCGCCGACTGACGCCAATTCAGTCGAGTATCAATCTTGGGTTAAAAGCAATCGGATGCCTAACCGTACTGATGAGCTGTGATATAGCGAAACAGATCTGTCTGCGGATGACTATATACGCTCTCACACCTTGATTGAGCACTCTGGAAGAATGGTAGACTTTGAAAAACAGTAGCTAATCTGGCATCTACGCATCGTTTATTCAGCAATGAATTAGAACACTCTCAGCTGTTGGGCGTGTATAATGATAATATACACGGTAAAAAGTCTGCCTTCTTCTACCGATCGCCCAGAGCTCAAAGGTAGAATCGCCGACTGACGCCAATTCGGTCGAGTATCAATCCTGGGTTAAAAGCAATCGGATGCCTAACCGTACTGATGAGTTGTGATACAGCGAAACAGATCTGTCTGCGGATGAATATTTATGCAAAACGGTCTTTTTTTTTATAATAGAGCGAATTTCTCGATTATTACTCTCCATTACTGCACTCCTTTTTTTTAACCTCAAATTGTTTTAGCTTTTAAATTTTTCCTTAAAAATGGTTTTGACATCATCGCATATGTTATTAGATTCTTTCTACTCCTATTCTATTTCTGAAATATTTTTGCGCATAAATTTGTTCACATTTTAATTTTTGATATCAAGAAAAAAATTCGTTTCACTTTTCAATGACCAACTGGACTAATGACCAATGACCGAATACATTTTCTGGAAGGGATTTTTGTGTCAAACACCCTCATATATTTGCCTAAAATTGATGTTAAAAATTTGTTTTCAAAATGCTTAATCCAAAGAGGGTGTGAGAAATAATATCCAAGTACATTTCGGTTCTGGGTTAAATGAGATTACTTACACGGTTTAACACGATTAAATAAACCAATTAGAATGAATTTAATATGTGTATTTTAAAACTTAAGATTTTTCTTCTCGTTTTTTTTATTTTTATTTTTATTTTTTTAATGGAGATGAAATTTACTAAATTAGAATGGGGATTATTTATGAGCAATTTTGAAATATATATGAGACGTGGAGTCGTATTATTTAGCTAACAGGTTTTTTCCATGCATATTTACAGTATTTTAAGTGCGTTGTATTTACAAAAGACATCACCTAGTTTCGTTCTCTGAAGCACGAAGGAAATAATCCAAATAAAATATAAAGAAATTGGGATGGCATTCTTTCGGCGGATCTGTCAAAGCCTGAAAAGTAATAATAAAGCAAAGGGATGTTTGGCGAGATCTCTCTCTCTCTCTCTCTCTCTCTCTCTCTCTCTCTCTCTCGCTCTCTCTCTCGCTCTCTCTCTCTGTCTCTTTCATTTTCTCATTCTTTTTCTTTTCTTTTCTCCTTCTTTATTTTTCTCTATTTCTTTCTTTTCTCCTTCTTTCTTTCTTTTCTCATTTTTCAATTTCTTTTTTCACTTTTTTCTTTCTTTTCTTTTATCATTTTTCTTTCTTTTTTCTCATTCTTTCTTTTCTTTCTTTTCTTTTATCATTTTTTTTCTTTTTTCTCATTCTTTCTGTTTCTTTCTTTTCTTTTCTCATTCTTGTTTTTCTTTCTTTTCACATTTTTCTTTTTCTTTGTTTACTCATTCTTTCTTTTTTCTTTTTATTTTCTCATTTTTTTTTCTTTTCCTTCTTTTTTCCCATTCTTTCTTTTTTCTTTTCTTTTCTCATTCTTTCTTTTCTTTTCTCATTCTTTTTTCTTGCTTTTTTCTTATTCTTTCTTTTTCTTTCTTTTCTCTTTCTTTTCTCATTATTTTTTTTCTCTTTCTTTGTTTTTCTTTCTTTTCATTTCTTATTCTTTGTTTTTCTTTTTTCCTTTTCTTTTCTCATTCTTTCTTTTTCTTTCTTTTCACTTTTTCTATTTCGTTTATTCTTCTTTATCTTTCAGTGTATCTAATTTTTTTGCTGTTACAGTATCTTTCATTATTCCACCCCCAAATATATAATGAGCACCTCGACGTGGTGCAATGGTTAGCAAGCTTGACTCGCTAGAATCATTACAATTGAGTAGTGAGTTCGATCCTCACTGGGTGTTCCATACATTTGGCCTTCTCCCACATCTAAGCTGCGCTTAGAAAATTACCAATAAGAAAGATTACTTTGATGTATTTCTTTGTATGCATTTATTATGGGGGCCTCCAAAGATGAGCAATACCTAAGACTTAAAATGATTTTTAAAAATGAAAAGTTTTTTATTTAAGCTTTTATATTTATTATTTAAGGCTAATAGTTTATATCTAATATTTCCAACATATAAACTATCTTGCTGTGTTTCAAACTGAATTTAAATTGACTGGAAAGAATATTTCCTATGATAAGTAAAAACACTTAAATCGTCCATATTACCAAATCTGTCATCACGATGTAATTCTTTTTATTAAATCATTCAAAAATAAGATATATGTTTCTGAAACTTTATTTAAGAAATATTTAAAATTTAATTAATCCGATTTGTAACAAATATTGCTTACCTTAAAATTTATAAAATGACAGAAAAGTATTTTTTAACATGGAGGTGGGTGTTTATATATATATATATATATATAGTCATCCGCAGACAGATCTGTTTCGCTGTATCGCAGCTCATCAGTACGGTTAGACTCCGATTGCTTTTAACCCAGGATTGAAATCCGACCGAATTAGCGTTTATATATATCTCATAGGCCAGAGGTAGAAACGCCGACTGACGCCAATTCGGTCGGGTTTCAATCCTAGGTTAAAAGCAATCGGAGTCTAACTGTACTGATGAGCTGTGATACAGCGAAACAGATCTGTCTGCGGATGACCATATATATATAAGTATTATTGGAATAATATTCCTTATCCAAAGAAACACTATTTTTTAAAAGGTGCTCAATACAAAGTTAAAGCTAATAATATTTATTCATAAATTATAACATGGATATGTTACAATATCAATGCTGTCTTGTCAAGTGATGTGATTATTTTAAAATTAATGGTTTAAAAGGTTAAAAACAAGCAGGACCCCTTTAATCAGGGAGGAATTATTGTATATACAATGTGAACCAATCAGAGTAAAGCAACTTCTAATTTGGAAAATGTGTGGGCAGGCTTAAGATTAATCTTGATGGGCATCGCTATTAAGATTTGATTGAGGTGACATCAATATTATTAATTAATACTTATATCTACTTTATTCTTGTTGCGAGAAAATATAATAATAATAATATATATACATGTATATATTTTACAATAACTACGCGCACTTAGACATATACACACATAAATACCACCAGATGAATTAGATAGATAAGGCAATATAGTAATGAAACTGATACTCTTTAGCCCGGTCAAAACGCTTTCCTAAGTTTGACAATAAAACCAAATATGGCTTAGAATATATATATATATATATATATATATATATATATATATATATATATATATATTCTAAGCCATATTTGGTTTTATTGTCAAACTTAGAAAAGCGATTGTAGAGGAAATGTTCGAAAATAGCCAATAAATTTTAACTTCTCTATAATTACCGCTCTTATTTTATGATAATATCGCGTTTGGACATCCATATTTACAAAAATCGGCACGTTTATACACCAATAAAAGAAATTCAAAATTCGTTTTAAAATACTGGGGTCGTTAAATTGTAGCAAGCTTTTTCATTTTTTATTATTAAATGTATTTTTCTGAATCACTATATCAGCTAACCGATATGAAATAATACAAAACATTAGAAAATTTAAAAGTTTATAAATTATTTAAATTAAAATTTTAACAGTGAAAACAATTCTTGTAAAAATTCAGTACTCAAAAAAATATTTTTTCGAAATTTCATTAAAAATAAATGGGGTGGAGATATAAAAAAAATGTGAAAACACATATTTTACTGAGATCTTCTAAAAATATAATCATCTCTAAAATAGTTTGTGAATAGGTCCTGAAAGTTTCATTAAAATGGCTTGGAGCTTGCATTCGCCTATCGCCCGATTTACACACCTTCCTGCTCTTTTGAACAGGTCTAGAGGTCCATCTCTTGTTTCCTGTTTTGGATTGGGTTTCTAGTTCCTTTTCTTTCACTCTTGGTCGCAGCTTTCGTCTGGTGGCACTATCACCTTGCTTGGGGTGAATTGATTATATATATATATATATATATATATATATATATGAAAGAGAGAAACTGCATAAAACAATTCCTGGCACATATTGACTTTTTATGTATAATTATTTTGTTTTCTGATGAGTTTATATTCATCTTTATTTGTTGTTGGTAGGTGATTGGATTCGAAGTGTGTAAGCTTTACTTTTACAAGTTATAAATACCTAACCTTTTATCTCTGTTCGCTGTATTTGAAGTACCCCATTCTATCAGACACAGACAATTCCTTCAGGAATTAAAAAGCAAACGGAAACAGTTTCTTGTGAGGTCTAAATTGTTCGCGTCTGACGTTTAATGTTATTTCTACTTTGTCTTTTCTTTATGGTCCGGGCTTGTTTTCATTTTTGTTGGGCTTTAAAAAAAAATTATTGTTTATTTTTGCATTTTCAGTAGCAGAAAACAGGTGCTTTTTGAGGATTTTCTTGGGATGCGATTGGATGAGGAAATGGGTTTTTATTATTTTTTTATTTTCCTTTTTTTTCTCTCTTTTACTTTCTTTCTTTTTTTTTTTTTTTAATAAACTCCTAAGAAAAGGAAAAGAAAATGCATGACAATATGAATTGGTGGCATTTAGGTGAAAAGAAAGCTGTCGGCTTAGTCTTCCCGAAGGGAGGCCACATTCCTGGGGGAAATTAATAAGTACAAATGTTTGAAGGGCAACAGATCTGGTGGTATCTTTTCAAAAGTAAATTGTCAGAGACGGGGTGGTGAGTGTTATTGCTTTCCTTGCCTGGGATCGAACTTGGTAACAAAAATTTCGAAGATTAAATGACTGATACACGTAGTTAAGTAATACAAATGCCAAGGACGTAATGTAGATTTTCTAAGCATTTCTTAGATGTGGCACAAGGCTGAAAATATTGGACACCCAGTGAGAATAGAACTCACTACTCAACTATATCTGATCTAACAAGACAAACTTACTAACGACTACACTACGCTGAAGTTCCCACTGTAGGATCCCACTGTTTTCTAAATTATGCAAAATCGTATGATGAAGTACGTCACGGAGAACTGTTATAACTGCTAGTTAACCTTGATTTAGTTTTAAAAGGTTTTAGAAAAAAACAGAAATAGAACGGGGTTTAAGACAAAGATGTACCTTCTCACCAGACCTATTTACCTTTTGGTCCAGTGGATATCAGCTAGAAACGAGAAATTGGAGAGCCGAGTTGAATTCCTTGCATTCACTTACACGCAAATGCAATTGGAAAAGGTATTAATCTGTCTCTTCATTTTAGCTATGGTTAAATAGCAGAACAGATAACTTTTTATAGCCTTGTTTGGCAACCAAAGAAAGTAATAGCAACGTATTGCGAGAACATTTTTGGTATAGTCAGTCATGTCTTTTTCGAGACATGATCACCCAAACTTGTATCATGTATGGCATTTAATTTAATTATAAAGAATAAACCCGAGACAATTAGAATTCCTGCCAGGATTTGTTATTTTGTGGTCACAATTTTGACATATTGTATGCAGATAATACTGTTGATAGCAGACTAAAAAGACTACAAGAATCTCCTACAAAAGGTAGTAAAAGAAAGCGAGAAGAAAGGACGAAGCAATAATGTATGGTAAACAGTAAAAGCAACACTCGAATTACAAATTGGAGATGCCAATGTTTTTAAAAAGTACAAAAATAGAAATATCCGGAAAGTGTTTTAACAAAGGATGGAAAATACTACACCGAAATCCGAAGTTGCATTGAGACAGAAAAAGATACCTTTCAAAAGCTAAGGAAAGTCTTAAGAAACAGAAGATTTTCGTTAGAAACAAAGAAAAGAGGATTGCATTGTTATGTAATATTGGTCATCCTATATGTTTGCGTTGTGGTCTAGTGGATATCGGCTCGGAACGAGAAGTCGGGGAGCCGAGTTCGAATTCCAGTTGAATTCATTGCATTCACTTACGCGCAAATACCCTTGGGAAAGGTATTAATTCGTCTCTTCCTTCTAGTTATGGGTTAAATAACAGGACGGATTGGGTTCTATAACCTTGGCTGGCAACCAGTCTACCGCAGAAAGCAATGGCAACCTACTGCGGGATAATATTCTGCTCAGTCAGTCATGTCTCTTTCGAGACATGATCGCCCAAGCGTGTATCACGTATGGCACTTAAGTGACTGATATGTCAGGAAATATGTTAGATCTCTAGTAGATAAAGAATAAATTTAAAGAAACAGAAATACTGGAATATCATTGACTGGATATAGGAGCTTCACAACGTTTTAGGGGAAGTGTAAACAAAAGGGTCATTTATACGTAGCACCAGATAGAGACTTTTGAAATTTCTAATGCACACAAAAAAGAATAAAAACTTGGAGAATATGACACTCACAGGGTATATTGAGTGCAAGAGGAACAGAGGAAAGCAGCGCATAAGCTATCTAACGAGCTTATGTAAATGATTGACAAAAAAGGGATGAGAAGAGATAGCAAAAATACATATTTTATTAAGATCACTGGTGCCCCCTAGGTACGAAATTGCACGAGATACTAGATTAGCAATTAGGTCCCACCCTTTTACAGTGAAACCGATAAAATGTAACCGCAATTTCTACTCCAACAACTTCTTTTCTCGCACTTCCCGCCTGTGGATTTCCCATCGATATGATTGCTTCCCCGACAGCTACAATCTCCAGGAGTTTAAATGCAAGGTCAATAGACACCTCCTAACACACTAACTCGCATCCATTCTCTCAAACACTCTTCCCATCTGCCCAAATCTCAGCCTCGATATCCTTACTCGTCTATCACCCTCCTTCTGCCATTTGCTATATCTAACCATTCTTTCTCTTCACCTTCCCCTATGTAACCTCCTGCGCAATAGTGGCAGTGTTTGGGGTGAAGTGATTAAAAAATATATATATCTCCAAATAACAGAAAATTGTGAACGCCGACGCCCCGAATAGACACGGCACATATAAAAACAACACTTTAGATTCTTTTTTTAAACAGCGATTATCTTTTTGAAAAGATAAGAACAACAAGAAAATTAATACTTAAAATCAGAAAGAGATAGTAGAGTTTTCACGGGACGCACATATTTGGGAAAGAGGGCTTGGGAAATCTTATACCCACGGGACAGAGGAAGACAACGTATAACATACTTAATGAGCTTGAGTAAGTGAATCGAACCTAGAATTAAGTAAACAGAATTCAGTAAGATTGAGTAAAACCAAGGCAAGACCCCATTTCTCGCCAATAAGAAAGAGACCATTAAACGTATGCTAGAAGCTGTAAAGTGGAAAGAAGAATCTGGTATTGACAAAGAAAACGCAGTGGTCGCTAGAATAATATGATTTCTCTGGACAAAAAGGACCAGGG
Organism: Ascarosepion bandense; assembly: GCA_037127315.1. Taxonomy (NCBI): domain Eukaryota; kingdom Metazoa; phylum Mollusca; class Cephalopoda; order Sepiida; family Sepiidae; genus Ascarosepion; species Ascarosepion bandense. Next base: position 657,036 of record JBBBDQ010000252.1, read on the forward strand.
TAAAGACTTATGCTTTGAATCAACCATCCAGAAGATAAATACGTCCTATGAAGAAAGAATCCAATCTGAAACATTCGTTCTTTATAATTCGTCCCGAGAAAATTTTTATATCCAAACATTAATTTGGATTTCCTTGAATGCAAGTTATAAGGAAAATCTAATTACTATTTTGAAGTAATCATAGAAAAACAGAATGTGTGTTCTGTTGATCGTAAAAAACAATGCATAGGCAAAAAAAAAAAAAAATAGATAAAATTTTGTTTGAGAAGATATGGAAATAATTTTCTTTTTTTTTTTTTTTTTTTTTTTTGAATGGTCTACTCGATGGAGAAATGAAACAAAGCTGAAAACTAAAAATCCCTTTTCTCTACGCCATTTTGAATGTTTGGATAATCACAGGAAGCGGATTGAGGTTAACTGGTGAGAAGGTGACAGAATGAAGAAAGTTTAGCGTCGTTCATTTGAAGCGGTAATGAGATGGGCGTCAAAGGAGTCCGAGTAAAAGAAAAACCTGTTTGACTGACTACTCTCGGAAATGGGTTCTACAACCGAAATTTTGGAATTGAGAACAAGCAATTTTTTAAAATTTGTAGAATTCAACCAACCCCAAACCTGGCCAATCCCCACCACTACCAGACGCAGGATTCCATATTATCAAGAGATTTTATAACAGAGAAGAGATAAGAAACCGGGAGACACAGGAAAAGTCCGGACGCTACCGGAGTCCACATCACTGGCCGAGAACTTTTGATCAAGGCTTTGTGCCGGCCCAGAAGATAGAAAAAACTTCGGCGTGACTGAAAGCGCAAATCAGAACATCACAGAAGACCAGAACTTAGAAATTTAAGTTACAATTAATACGAGCTGGAAACTTCGAAGGCGACCGCAGTGTCATTTGATTTTAAGTGAGGAGGGTTAAGACCGCTATATATAACAAAGCATATATAAACCAAATCGTTGTTACATTTTTAATTCGAGTTAATTCTTTATTCCAAAAAACTTTTTTTTGTTGTGTAACTCCCACCTATCGAACCAGTCGTCACTTCAAGTTTGCTTCATTAGTGCACCCTCTAAGTGATCAAGAACACAACGCGGCGGAAGTGTGGATGACCGTGAACAGACAAACACCAACTAAGTCGAGTGGAACCGTGCCACGAACACAATTTTCGTAAATGCAGATGAAACCCGTTTTTCCAATCTACAACACTTTTCCTGAGAATTTTAAAGAGTATCCTGCTGCTGCACAACGGATTTACATACGGGCATTTGTGACATTATCACTCGGTTCACACTCCACCCACATCTATTGAACAGGTGAAGAGGCTCATCACTTGTTTCCTGTTTAGGATGCGGTTTCCGGTTTGCTCTTTTCCAATCCTCTAACTTTTTTTTTTCAATTGGAGTGGATAGACTAAACTATCGCCCGGTTCACACTCCACCCACGTCTATTGAACAGGTGAAGAGGTTCATCCCTGGTTTCCTGTTTAGGATGCGGTTTCTGGTTTTCTCTTTTCCAATCTTCTCGCTTTTTTTTTCAATTGGAGTGGATAGACTAAACTATCGCCCGGTTCACACTCCACCCACGTCTATTGAACAGGTGAAGAGGCTCATCCCTTGTTTCCTGTTTAGGATGCGGTTTCCGGTTTTCTCTTTTCCAATCTTTTCACTCTTACGTAGCCCCCTGTACATCAGTGGCCTTGCCGTCTTGCACGGATTGATATGAATAAAAAGAAAATACAACTACAAACATCAAGAATGTAATATGAGCTCTTTCAAAAATGATTGATAAAACCTTAGATTTATAAGTCTCCAAAATTCATGCACTAACGGTTAAGTGGATAAAAGCTGATCGAATCCCGTGACTTGTCCCAAAGTGTTGTGAGTTCAATACCTGACTACAGCAGTGGTGAACAAATAACTTAGAGAGTAGAGTTAATGGGAAGTAACTAAGACATGAAGTGGCATGACTCATGGAACAGGAAAAATTTACCCCTGTGATCGAAATAAACGGGTTCAGTTCAAAAGTCCAATGAGGAGCGTACAACGGTTTAAATATGGCAGCAGACAATCAGTAAAGTGCCATACATGATACATGCTTCGGCAATCATGTCTCGAAACAAACATGAATGAATGGGCAGAAGATTTTCCTGCATTAGGTTGCAATTACTTTCTGCAGTAGACTAATTGCTAACCAAGGCTATACAATCTAGTCTGTCCTTCTATTTAACCCATAGATGGAGGGAGAAGAGACGGATTAATACCTTTCTTAAAGATATTTGCGCGGAAGTGAATGCAAGAAAGTCAACTAGAATTTGAATTCGGTTCTCCGATTTCTCGTTTCGAGCTGATATCCACTGCACCACAACGCAACAAAGAGTCCAAATGATGTAAATAATTAGAATATCTTGTCTGAGAAATAAAGGCAAACATAAAGGACAAACCCCAAAATGATAAGACTCTGTACTTTTTGGCCAGATAACACATATTACTTCGGAAATTTTTTTTTTTTTTTAAAGCCCACTTTTCGAGCCGACCACTCTGAAACGATTCAATGAAAAAAAGAAGACGTTATTCATTATCATTTTTATTTCATTATTAATTTATTTCATTATAGCTTCGCAGCCATTTTATTGTTATGTTTTATCACAAGGTTACGAATTAAATCCTGCCGGTGAACACATTATTTAATAAGAATTCTCGAATATTCAGGTCGGTAAACGAAAATAAACAAATATAATGTTTAATAACCAAACGGGGAGTTTACTCAAACATGAGTATCTACAAATAACACCGTTTAAGTAATATCTGGTCAGGCGCCCCTGCTGTTCATCTCAGTGTTCTCGACAGGCTCCAGATTGTGATTGTTCCCGACCTGGCAGCTCGACTCCAGCCACTTTCTTATCGTCGGCGTGTGGCTTCCCTCTGTCTCTTCTATAAATATTTTCATGGCTTCTAACGAATTCGGGTCACTGGTGCCCCGTCCACAAGAATTTACTCGGGCAACCAGACTGGCAACAAGGTCTCCGCCCTTTTACAGTTAGATCAAACAAATGCAGACGACAATTCTACTCCATCAGCTTCTTTTCCAGCGCTTCCCGCCCGTGAAACTCCCTTCCATATACTTGCTTTCCTGACGGCTATAAACTCCAGGAATTTAAATGCAAAGTCAATTTCCATCTCTTACCCACTTGACTTCACTCCTTTCTACATCACCCCGTGTATCTTGTTCTTTTCCTTTCTCTCTACCTTCGTAACTGTCTTCACTACTTGTTCACATCCTTCTCTTGCCCTTTCTCTGACACCCACTGTAACTGGTTCGTCTTCGTCTTCACTCTCTTCCTGCTTAATACTTCAGATCTTCTTATGTAACCCCCTGCACATCAGTGGCGTTAACGCCTTGCTTGAGGTAAAATGATTTTTTAAAAAAGCTATCAGATTTAATAAATAAAAATAGATTATTTCTTTGGAAATTTTTTTGTTTACATTAGGATACGAAACGGAGCAGATGTGTATATTTCGAGAGCCTGAAAAAAATTGTGTTTATCAGTCAGTCAGTTAAGTGCCATACGCGATACACGCTTTGGGCGATCATGTCTCGAAAGAGACATAACTGAATGGGCAGAAAATTATCCCGCAGTAGGTTGCCATTGCTTTCTGCGGTAAACTGGTTGCCGACCAAGGTTAAAGAACCCAATCTGTCCTGTTATTTAACCCATAACTGGAGGGAAGAGACTGATTAATATTTTTCCCAAGGGTATCTGCGCGTAAGTGAATGCAATGAATTCAACTGGAATTCGAACTCGGCTCTCCGATTTCTCGTTCTGAGCCGATATCCACTGCACCACAACGCACATCCTGTACCACATGTGTTTATAAGGAACTAAAATTTCTTGATCATCTTCTCACTTCGTGGCCGAGATGGTTTATAATATTCTTTCCTGTTAATGCACTAAATTCCAATAAAATATTTCACTCATTATTCCCTCTTACTCTGTCCGTATTTCTATATCACTCACTCACACACACATTCACTCACACACATTCCCTCTCCTCCATACAATGATCACCAACGATCGATTGAACACTTGATCTTTTATACTGTCATTCTATTTATCAATCCCCTGGGCAAGCATAGTTCTTTAGTTTTTCTCAAAGAGAAAAATAAATGTTTATGTCTATGATTTATTCATGATACACCAATCAACTTTTCTGTCGTTACACACGCGCGCATAATCTGTCCCGACACCCGAGAGCAAATTATAGATAACGAATGAATGCATGAGATGCACTCAAAAAGTATCAGATTTTATTTTTTCCATCAAAACTAATGCTACATAAGAAAAATTATTTGGGTGGGAGGTGATGCCATCTTTCCTGTGTATGCGTAAAAATCTTTGTGCCGGTAGACCGCGTTTAGTTCCTAGCTGTTACCCCGACAGTACAGACGTGTAGTTGGCGTTCGCTGGATTTTCGTTTTCATAGATGACTAAAAGCATCAAGAAAAGATAATGCATAAACTATTGCCAAAAAGTTGGTGATACTCAATCTCAAATCATCCAGAATTTTCAGCCTTTAGCGAGTGTAACACTGGCAAATCTCAGATCAAGGAGTGGCAAAACCGCTTCAAACATGGCCGCAGCTCAGTGGAAAGAAAAGCAAACAGACAATCCACAAGTCAAAACGAGTCAGTCAGTTCGTGATACACGCTTGGGCGATCAGGCATCGAAAGAGATATGACTGACTAGGCAGAAGATTATCCCGCAGTAGGTTGCCATTACTTTCTTCGGTAGACTGGTTGCCAGCCAAGGCTATAGAACCCCGTCTGTCCTGTTATTTAACCCATAACTGGAGGGAATAAACGAATTAATATCTTTCCCAAGGCTATTTGTGGGTAAGTGAATGCAAGGAATTCAACTGGAATTCGATTCTCGGGATTTCTCGTTCTGAGCCGATATCCACTGCACCACAACGCACATCCGAGTAAACGATTGAAAAGGTTCGGTGAACTATCATGGAAGACCGTCTTGTAACAACCCAGGAAATTGCTCACGGAATGATAATAAGCATAGGATCAGTGAGTTGCATTTTAACGGAGTGTGTGTGGAGAATATCGGTGAAATTTGTCTGCTTATTCCTCCTACATAATCCAAGCTTTCCAGCAACACACCACTTGTTCGGCAGGCTTCCTATCTACCCAACTTCGCACTTAATCTGTGGATATGGAAGGTAGATTTATTTATTATGCGGCCAGCTGTTGTGAAGGTTTGTGTGAATATGCGCATGCGTTTGACGCCAAAAATTGTATCTGGTACTTAATAAATAAATAGGTCAAAACTTTTCCTCATTAAAACGAGTATATATATATATATATATATATATATATATATATATATATATAGATATAGATATATATAGACGACCGGAAAGTTCATGTATATACACTACCAGCCTAATTATTAGGTCACCCCAGTTTTTTTTTAAAGAAATAATGTATTTCATTTAATTTTTAATATTTATTGCCAAAATGAAAATAGATTGGTTCTTTTGTTATTATTACTTCGCAAAATTTTACAAGGCAAGGAAGAAAAAATGATCTCGTCCGAATCACCCTAAATTTTCTTCATTCTTTCATTGATGAAACTGCAATATAGGTAATAATTAAATATTTATAAATTCATTTGATGCACATGTTATCGTGCATATTAACGAAGGAACCATTCTATTTTCATTTACAATTATTCACTTGGCGATAAATACTAAAAAATAGTTTGTTTGTTTTTTTTAATCGTATCACCCCGAGCAAGGCGGTAACACCACTGATGTGCAGGGGCTACGTAATAGTGAAAAGATTGAAAAAGAGCAAACTGGAAACAACATCCTAAACAGGGACCAAGGGATGAGCCTCTTAACCTGTTCAATAGACATGGGTGGAGTGTGAACCGGGCGATAGATAGATCTATCTACTCCAATTGAAAAAAAAATACAAAGTGAGAAGATTGGAAAAGAGAAGGCCGGAAACCACATCCTAAACAGGGAACAAGGGATGAGCCTCTTAACCTGTTCAATAGACATGGGTGGAGTGTGAAGCGGGCAATAGATAGATCTATCTACTCCAATTGAAAAAAAATACAAAGTGAGAAGATTGGAAAAGAGAAGGCCGGAAACCACATCCTAAACAGGGAACAAGGGATGAGCCTCTTAACCTGTTCAGTAAACATGGGTGGAGTGTGAACCGGGCGATAGATAGATCTATCTACTCCAATTGAAAAAAAATACAAAGTGAGAAGATTGGAAAAGAGAAGGCCGGAAACCACATCCTAAACAGGTAACAAGGGATGAGCCTCTTAACCTGTTCAGTAGACATGGGTGGAGTGTGAACCGGGCGATAGATAGATCTATCTACTCCAATTGAAAAAAAAATACAAAGTGAGAAGATTGGAAAAGAGAAGGCCGGAAATCACATCCTAAACAGGGAACAAGGGATGAGCCTCTTAACCTGTTCAATAGACATGGGTGGAGTGTGAACCGGGCGATAGATAGATCTGTCTACTCCAATTGAAAAAAAAATACAAAGTGAGAAGATTGGAAAAGAGAAGGCCGGAAATCACATCCTAAACAGGGAACAAGGGATGAGCCTCTTAACCTGTTCAATAGACATGGGTGGAGTGTGAACCGGGCGATAGATAGATCTATCTACTGCAATTGAAAAAAAAAACAAAGTGAGAAGATTGGAAAAGAGAAGGCCGGAAACCACATCCTAAACAGGGAACAAGGGATGAGCCTCTTAACCTGTTCAGTAGACATGGGTGGAGTGTGAACCGGGCGATAGATAGATCTATCTACTCAAATTGAAAAAAAAAATACAAAGTGAGAAGACTGGAAAAGAGAAGGCCGGAAATCACATCCTAAACAGGGAACAAGGGATGAGCCTCTTAACCTGTTCAATAGACATGGGTGGAGTGTGAACCGGGCGATAGATAGATCTATCTACTCCAATTGAAAAAAAAAACAAAGTGAGAAGATTGGAAAAGAGAAGGCCGGAAACCACGTCCTAAACAGGGTAGTATGAAATACATCTTTTTTTTAAAACACTGGGTGGCCTGATAATTATGACCGGGAGTGTATATATAGTTGTCTAGAAAGTTCATGCTGACTTTTAGTCGTTCATGTTCCAACACGTAAGAAGACGTCTAATCTCTCGACAGATATAATATGCTTACATTTTCTATTAGGGCACGCTTCAAACTATCTCTTGAGAAAGAAAGTTTAGAACTACTTAATTCGTGTCAATTCTGCATCCCTATGAAAATTGAAGATTATAAGATGTATTTTACATACTTGATTCTTTTTTTTTATTATTGCAAAGACAAATATTCCGCGCAAACAACAAAAAAGATAAGTGTTGTGTATGGCAAAAGCGCTTTAGTTAACAAAGCTGAACGGAAGTATTTCACTAAGTTTACAGTCGATGACTGTAGCCTTATTGATAAAGAACACTCAGACAAAACCCCAGCCGCTACAGATGACGAGCAAATCAAGATAGCAATTGAAAAGGAAAAGCTCCTACAGAAGGTAACTGAAGAGAGTGACAAAAAAGGAGTACAAATCAACCGCGATAAAACCGAATGCATGGTCATTAGCAAATAGGGCAGCCGAAAATGCCAAATACAGGTGGGGGGGGGGATACTAAAATCAAGCAGTCACAAAATTTTAAATACCCTGGAAGTGTTCTAACAGAAGATGGAAAGTGCGACACAGAGATCCGAAGGCGAATTAGTATGACGAAGGACGCATTTCAGAAGCTGAGTAGAGTATTAAGAGACAGGAAAATTCCGCTAGAAACAAACAAGAGAGAACTGGATTACTATGTGATATCAGTTCTTTAATATGGTAGTGAATGTTGGACAATATCATCGAAGATGAAGGAAAAACTTGAAGAAAACTGAAATGTGGTTCTACAGACGGATGCTGCGGATATCATGGTTCGAGCATGTGAGCAATGATGAGGTTTTGGAAAGGATGGAAACGAAAAGGAAATTAATACTGAGCATCGGGAAGAGACAACTAAAGTTCCTTGGACATGCAGTGTGGAAGGAGGGCTTGGAGAACCTGATACTAACAGGCCAGATAGAGGGAAGGAGAGACAGGGAAAACAGCGTGTAACTTACTTGACTGCCCTGAGCAGCTGGATGGCAGAACGTGGGTTGCATGGTGCAGCACGAGAAAGCGTACTAAAAGCCACTAGGGACAGAGAGACGCGGAAGGCCATGATCGCATACGTCCTGAAAGGACAAGACACATAGAAGAAGAAGAAGAAGAAGAAGAAGAAGAAGAAGAAGAAGAAGAAGAAGAAGAAGAAGTCGATTGAGAATAACCCGAAGTACACAACGCGGGAATTGACAGAAACATTAAATTTTTCAAAATCCACCATCCATGTGCATTTAGTTAACCTCAAATCGCTACGATGTTAAGGTACCACATGATTTGGGTAAAAATAATCTTTTGAATAACATTTCTGTCTGTGATTTTCTCTATAACAACAATGTAAATTAACTCTTTTTTAAGCAAATTTTGATGGGTGACGTGAAAAGTATCATTTGCAATAATGTTCAGCCTAAAAATTCCTGGGGTAAGCGACATAAGCCAACTTTAGCCAACCCAAAATCAGGTTTTCATCCGAAGAAAATCATGCTGTGCATCTGGTGGGATTTGAAAGGAATCCTGTAAAATTGATGCTTAGTCCTTTCTTCTCAATTTCCTTTATTATTTTTTCTAGGAATTTATGCCGTTTCCTTTCTTTGTTTGATATCAATACCGTGTCTCCTGTTTATCTTATGTCCTTAAGATTGTGTATGCCAGTAACAAATCCTGATTAAACTTTTAGTTCTCTCAAGATAACCTTGCTGTCAAGTCCAATGTGGTGACAAATACTTGTCTTACTCCCGTCTCAAATTTTCAAATTTATTTTCATTTAATGAATTCATTTTCTATTTGTAGCTGTTCTCCCAGTATTAGTTCCGGATTATTCCAATATTTTTCCAAAATAAATCAAGATTTCCTTACAGTTTAAACAGTGCTTTTTGCCGTTTCTTATCAAACACATTTGCATGGTCTATAAAGATATTTTCTAAAGTTCGTGGACTGTACACATAAGTAGGCATCCGTTTATCTTTGGAAATAAATGTAGCGCTCTGTTTAGTCAAAATTCAATAATTTGGTGGCGATACTTCAGAGCGCATGTTTAGTCGATGAAGGCTGTGCACTGCCAACACTACATGGCTGAGCTCTCGACCATACTAACAAAATCCAAAAGAACATAAAACATTGCATTTGGCGCTAGCTTGTGTGCAAGAGTTACCGGAAAGTTTTCAATGTTGACAGCCAACTATATTCGGGGCTCAACTTCCGGGTTTTATGTCTGGATTTACTTCGATAACCTTTTCCATGTTTGGATATGACCGCAAGAAAGCAGAGACTTAAAACCAAGGTTTTCCTTCACACAGCTAAAAAAGTTTCCTGGGCTTCATCTCCAACTACGAAGCAGCTGGTTATATGGCGCCAGTTGCCCGCTCTCAACCATTCTCTGGCTTAGAACTGGATTTAGTTGTCATATATATATATAGTTTTTTTTGTTTTTGTTTTTTTTTTTTTTTAGTTTTTGGTCCTAATAGATTTAGACCAGTACACATTTGTATTAAAAAGTGTTCTATAGAATTATATTATAGAACTTTGGATATTTTTCATTTTCAAACCAGTTATTTCGCTACCTTGGTTTCCACCATGAGTGGTTTCTTCAGGAGATTTTTAATGTTATTAAAACTCGCCTGAAGAAACCACTCATGGTGGAAACCAAGGTAGCGAAATAACTCGTTTGAAAATGAAATATATATATGTATATACTAGCGGCCATAATTATTAGGCAACCCCATGGTTTTAAAAAAATGATGTATTTCATACTATTTTTTAGTATTTATTGTAAAGTGAATAATTGGAAATGAAAATAGAAAGGTTCTTTTGTTAATACTGCACAATAACATGTGCATCAAATGAATTATTAAATATTTAATAATTACCTATATTGCAGTTTCATCAATGAAAGAATGAAAAACATTTTCTGATCATCTTTGCTTTCTTGACTTGTAAAATTTTGCAAAGTAATAATAACAAAAGAACCATTCTATTTTCATTTATAATTATCCACTTAGCAATAAATACTAAAAATAGCATGAAATACATCATTTCTTTAAAAAAAATCTCGTGTGGCCTAATAGTTATGGCCGGTAGTGTATATATATATATATATATATACCCTTGTGCAATTTAATTGAAACAAAACAAATAATGTCTTTCTCGGATTTTTCACACGTTCCCTGATAACATATACGTCGTCTTTTCCATCGACATTTTTCTTTAAGTCTCGGAATGATGGATCTAGTTTTTTTTCTTCGCCTTGATGACACGACTGCCACCAACAATATCGGCGATCACTCTGTAAGGCTTGCCAGTGTGTTCATAGAGTGTTACAATTTTCGAACGCTTTCTTGGAGTAAGATCCATTGCAGACAATGACCGTAGAACAACTAATCAACAGTTAGGACAATAGTGTCTAGGCATGATATAAATCTTGATGCAATCACAGTCGACGCAATATTTTTCCAGGATATCTCTCTGTCTCCCTCTTTCTCTCTCTGAAAATATAATATGAGATATATATATATATATATATATATATATATATATGTGTGTGTGTGTGTGTGTGTGTGTGTGTGTGTGCATGTATGTATATATGAAATGTGTATGTGTATATATATATATATATATATATACTATTAAATATAAGAGACAATGAATGTCTATTATGTTTAATCATGAGCCGTTCTAAACGTCGTATTTTGGCTTTAATTTCAGTTGAAAATAAAGAAAGAATTCTCCAACATTTGGATAATTATTTATTAATTTAGATCTAAGCTTTCGGCTCACATGAGCCATCTTCAGAGAGATTATTAAGACGGTAATACAATAACACCCACCATCACCGACGATTTTATTTTGTGTTGACATAAAACTCCGCTAGGCAACGGCAATAGTTACCAAAAATGATATGTGTGACGTCATAGAATCGCATTGCAAATTTGCGAACTGCGTTTGTTATTTTTAGATTACATAATATTCAGTATGTGTGATTGCCCTTCATACTAAGTGCATTGACAAGAAACGTGACTGTACTGAAATTCAATATTTGTTTCGTAAAAACAAAAATTTTAGCCTCCGGATTTGTTGCTGTAATTATGTAACAATTTCGCCCGTTTCTCTTTCCTTAACTTTAATTCCGATCACAAATCATGAAACCTTCATTTTCTACAGTCGATTTAATCAACTAAGTATAAGTCTTACCCAAATTTCTTGAATGATTTTCTAAACTTGCTTTATTTGAGGATTTTTTTTTCTGATTTGGACAAGTATGAACTTCCCAGTAAAATGTTGACAGTGCTGATAGCAGACATAGAAAGAAAATTACAAAACCTCCGACAGAATGTAACTAAGGAAAGCGAGAAGAAAGGGCTAAACCCAAACTATAAGAAAATTGCATTCACAGTCATCAGCGAAGAAGAAAAGCCCAAAAGGTCGGTTACAGATTGGGGATATTAAAATAAAAAAGGTACAGAAATTTAAATAGCAGGGAAGTATTTTAACAGAGAACGGAATGTGTGACACTGAGATCCGAAGGCGTATTCGGATGGCCAAGGACGCATTCTAAAAGCTGAGTAGAGTATTAAGGGACAGGAAAATTTAGTTGGAAACAAAGAGAAGAGTATAGGACTGTTGTGGGATATCTAACTTTTTATATGGAAGCTAGACAATCTCCTCAAAGATGAAGTAAAACACGCAGTAACAGCAATGTGGTTCTACAGAAGGATGCTGAGGATACAATGCACCGAACATATGAGCAACGACTAGGTTTTAAAGAGAATGGAAACGAAAAGGAAACTTATACTTCGAATCAGGAAGAGATAGCTGCAGTTTCTGAAACACATAATGAGGAAGGAGGGTCTAGAGAATCTGATACCCACAAGGACGATAGAGGAAAAGAGAGATAGGAAGAAATAACGCGTGACATACATGAGAGGCTTAAGTAAATGAATGGCAGAGCAAGGGTTGGGAGAAATACCAATACAAAAGTTAGTAAGAGCTATAAGAGATAGGAAGATGTGGAGGGCCGTGATAGGCTACGTGCTGAAGGAACACGACACATAAAAGACACAAAAATAAAAAAAAACATTTATTCGAACGATAAAATGGGAGCAGGTTTATTAAATCTATACAGCGAGGCGATTCCAACAGAATTAGTTCTGCCTTATTTTTGGCGAAAAACGATCGTTGGAGCATAAAATACATAAGTGACATTGTTGATGAAATATGCACAGGAACTCCTACACAAGACAATAAGGGAAAGCAAGAAGAAAGGACTATCAACTATAAGAAGAGAGAAAGTATGCCTATTAGGAATAGTTGAAGATATCAGGTACGAACTGGATGACAGGATCAAACAAATACACAAATTTAGTTATCTGAACAAATTTGACAAATTACGTAAAATATGGCACCGAAATCCAAAGGCCTGTTCGAATTGCAAACACGTACACTAACTCTTAAATAAGCAGAAAAATATTTCTAAGAAACATAGAAATGTGCTGAACTGCTATGTAATACCAATCCTCCTCTATGGCAGTGAATACTGAACAATTTCTTCACAAACTGAGGAAACTTGTGATTCTACAAATGGATGGCGAGAATGTTCTGAAAAGAACATGTGAGCAACAACGAGGACAATTTTAGGAGAATAAAAACAAAAAGGACACTTATATTTAGCATCGCAAAGAGTAACTTGAAATTTGGGATGCTTAATAATGTAAGAGGGTTTCGAGAATTTGACACTTACAAGACATATTGAAAACAAGATGAACAGAAAGAAACGGTGAGTGCCCTTCCTAGCAAGCTTTAAATGAATAGCATAACAAGAAGCGGAAACGATAGAAAAAACTGATATCTATAGTAAATTAAAAGCTGTGGAGTCCCATGATTATCCACGTTCTGAAAGGACACAACACTTAAAAGAATGTAAACTGACATTGTATCTTTAATCGCATTTTCTTTTCGTTTTTTTTTTGTTTTTTTGTTTTTTTGAGATTTTTCAATAAATTTTAAATAATACCATTTTTTTTTCTAACGTGACTCATTAGACATAACAGTTCAGATGTAAATATAGCCTTACACATATTTTTCCTTTAGTGTCTTTAAGTGGGGTTAATCCAAGTTCGATTTTTCTTTTTACTACCGACCCATTTTTCGATGTACCACCCATTTGTAGCGTGACATATTTTTCTCAGGCCTTCTTTCTATTGCATTGTTGTTGTTTTTATTATTTTTCTTGTGTCCTTTACTTACACATTTTATATTGATCGATTTATTGATTATTCGCTTTTCTATTGAAGTCGATTCACAGATATTGTTTTCCAAACACTCACGTAGCTTCCTAATACAAAATGACAATTAAAAGCATTATTTAACACAACATATTTTCCACATTATATATTTTATAAATATACGGGTATATTTGGTGATGATAGATAGATAGATAGATAGATAGATAGATAGATAGATAGATAGATAGATAGATAGATAGAAATTGATAGATTGATAGAGAGAAATTAAGATAGATAGATAGAAATTGATAGATTGATAGAGAGAAATTAAGATAGATAGATAGATAGATAGATAGATAGAGAGAGAGAGAGAAATTAAGATAGATAGATAGAAATTGATAGATAGATCGAGAGAGAGAGAGAAATTAAGATAGATAGACAGAAATTGATAGATAGATAGAAATAGATAGATAGATAGATAGATAGATATCAAAAATTGGTAGATAGATAGATAGATAGATATATAGATAGATAGATAGATAGATATCAAAAATTGATAGATAGATAGATATCAAAAATTGATAGATAGATAGATAGATAGATAGATAGATAGAGAGATAGATATATAGATATCAAAAAGGTTGGTAGATAGATAGATAGATAGATAGATAGATAGATAGATAGATAGATATAAAAAATTGGTAGATAGATAGATAGATAGATAGATAGATAGATATCAAAAATTGGTAGATAGATAGATAGATAGATAGATATCAAAAATTGGTAGATAGATAGATAGATAGATAGATAGATAGATAGATAGATAGATAGATAGATATCAAAAATTGGTAGATAGATAGATAGATAGATAGATAGATAGATAGATAGATAGATATCAAAAATTGGTAGATAGATAGATAGATAGATAGATAGATAGATATCAAAAATTGGTAGATAGATAGATAGATAGATAGATAGATAGATAGATATCAAAAATTGATAGATAGATAGATAGATAGATAGATAGATAGATAGATAGATAGATAGATATCAAAAATTGGTAGATAGATAGATATCCAAAATTGGTAGATAGATAGATAGATATCAAAAATTGGTAGATAGATAGATAGATAGATAGATAGATATCAAAAATTGGTAGATAGATAGATAGATAGATAGATATCAAAAATTGGTAGATAGATAGATAGATAGATAGATAGATAGAGATAGATAGATATCAAAAATTGGTAGATAGATAGATAGATAGATAGATAGATAGATAGATAGATATCAAAAATTGGTAGATAGATAGATAGATAGATAGATAGATAGATATCAAAAATTGGTAGATAGATAGATAGATAGATAGATAGATATCAAAAATTGGTAGATAGATAGATAGATAGATAGATATCAAAAATTGGTAGATAGATAGATAGATAGATAGATAGATAGATAGATAGATAGATAGATAGATAGATAGATATCAAAAATTGGTAGATAGATAGATAGATAGATAGATAGATAGATAGATAGATAGATAGATAGATAGATAGATATCAAAAATTGGTTAGATAGATAGATAGATAGATAGATAGATAGATAGATAGATATCAAAAATTGGTAGATAGATAGATAGATAGATAGATAGATATCAAAAAGAAAAATTGATAGATAGATAGATAGATAGATAGATAGATAGATAGATAGATAGATATCAAAAATAGATAGATAGATAGATAGATAGATAGATAGATAGACCTTGTTTCATTTAATCCTTCAGTTTGAGCCGATCAAATATAACACGTAGTTTTTATGGATTGGCCTGCTTGCCCCAACAGATATTTCTCTTGTGATTCTACATATAACTAGGGGTTGAACTAAAAAAAAAAAACACTGCATTTATGCTTTTTCAGTGTTATAAAGTCGAGTTGAACAGAAACATTTATCACAATTAGAACGCAGCTCCCAGAATTCCGTTCGTCGTCCTGTTATCTAGTAGGCTACATTCCAGTAGTTTAATTTTAAGTTTTTTGTGGGTATGGATTAAGAGAAAAATATTGATATAAATATCTTCATCTGAATTCATATTACAGATTTTGGTTTTCAGCTATGGATTATTTAATACCAAAAAGTGGTGTTTTAAAGTATTTTTTTATGTTTGGTTATAGTGAGAAGGTTGATTTAGTCAAATTATGATGAATTTTTTTTATTTTAAAAAACTGAAGATGCTTTTAGTTTTGTATTAAAAAATGTATTGCTGGTAATAACTTTTTCCTTAAAAGATGTGTTATGGTAATATCTTTTTCCTTCAAAAAGCTTTATTTTTTCTAAAAAAAAAAGTCTATTTTTATGTATCAGTCAGTCAGTTCAGTGCCATACGTGATACACGCTTGGGCGATCATGTTTCCAGTGAGACATGACTGACTGGGCAGAAGATTATCCCGCAGTAGTTTGCCATTGCTTTCTGTGGTATACTGGTTGCCGACCAAGGCTATAGAACCCAGCCTGTCCTGCTATTTAACCCATAACTCGGAAGGAAGAGACGGATTAATATCTTTCCCAAGGGTATTTGCGTGTAAGTGAATACAATGGATTCAAATGGAATTCGAACTCGGCTCCCCAAATTCTCGTTCCGAGCCGATATCCAATGCACCACAACACACATATTTCTATAAAAGTGTATTTTTATACTTTCGTAGTGTTTTGACCTCAGTTTGGGGTTAACTATTTACCCATAGCTGGGAACCTTACAAGAGGCTACCACTCCGGGTTAGGGTAGACCTGGGAACAACAGCAGTTAAGAGGTGGTTCCATGTTCCTCACAACCTCCCAATTAGAGGCCTTGCTGCTGGATGCAGTTTACCGTCATACCAAGGACCCAGATGTTCAGACTTGTTCAGACTTGCCTATAAGTCTCAATATACGAAAGATAGTGAAGTGTTTAGATTTGCAAATTTTCAGAATTACAAATTATAAGACTTGTGAGGATTTATTTTTGAATACCCATTTGAATAACCTTTGGTTGGAATGTGAAAGTTTTTCTGTCGACATTTTTTTATCGACATTTTTTTGCTAATATTAAAAATCTGTGAATTTTTCCTTTCTGTGATTTGTCATGTTCTATTTGCAAAAGTATATTAAACTTCACTCGTTTTTTTTTTGTTTTTTTTTTTGTTTTTTTTTTTGGGGGGGGGGAGAGTTGTGGGATTTTTTAATTTTTTATTATTTTTGGTTTTCAGTTATTTTTTTTTTTTATTTTGTTGAAATTCTCAATATAAAAATGTCAGCTTCTTCCAGAAGAAGAAAGGTAAAAATTTTACTTCCAGTATTAGTGTCGACAACTGAGATTTAAGATAAGGCAATTCGCATCGGCAAGTACATAATGGAGACCCTATGATACGCACAGAGCGGCACACACGAGATGCTACCAAAAAGCTCCGGGAATCGAACTAAAATTTGCTTCACCTTAAAAAAACCCGTTTACACCATATCCTTCTCGGTTCGGTAATGCCTTTTTGTGTGCAGGAAAAATATAGCAAACACACACGTTTCTATGTGTATTTTAGATATATTTTATTATTTACACGCGCACACACATATATATTATTTATATATGTATATTATATATCTTGTTATATTTCATACATACACATATATATATAAATTTCTATATTATATATTGAATAAATTTTTAATATTTTACACTCATATATATATATATATGTATGTATCTTCTATATATATATTTTGAAGAATATATTTATATTTTTTACACACACACAAACGTTTATATTCTTAATATTTTACACATCCATATAAACATATACGCTATATGTGAATAGCGTAAATACACACATATAAATATCTATATATCATATATAGAAACTTGGAGAAAACATACGCACCTAGTTATTAGATAGATAGATAGATAGATAGATAGATAGATAGATAGATAGATAGATAGATAGATAGATAGATAGATAGATCTGAAAAGGATTAGATAGATCTGAAAAGGATTAGATAGATCTGAAAATGATTAGATAGATAGATGTGAAGGATTAGATAGATAGATAGATAGATAGATAGATAGATAGATAAGTAGAGATAGATAGATAGATAGATAGATAGATAGATAGATAGATAGATAGATAGATTAGATATATAGATAGATAGATGTGAGAAGGATTAGATATATAGATAGATAGATGTGTGAACGATTAGATATATAGATAGATAGATGTGAGAAGGATTAGATAGATAGATAGAACTGAAAAGGATTAGATAGATAGATAGATAGATAGATAGATAGATAGATAGAACTGAAAAAGATTAGATAGATAGATAGATAGATAGATAGATAGATAGATAGATAGATAGATGTGAGAAGGATTAGATAGATAGATAGATAGATAGATAGATAGATAGATAGATAGATAGATAGATAGATAGATAGATAGATGTGATAGATAGATAGATAGATAGATAGATAGATAGATAGATAGATGTGAGAAGGATTAGATGGATAGATAGATAGATGTGAGAAGGATTAGCTAGATAGATGTGTGAACGATTAGATATATAGATAGATAGATGTGAAGGTTAGATTAGATAGATAGATAGATAGATAGATAGATAGATAGATAGATAGATAGATGTGAAGAAGGATTAGATAGATAGATAGATAGATAGATAGATAGATAGATAGATCTGAAAAGGATTAGATAGATAGATAGATAGATAGATAGATAGATAGATAGATAGATATAAAAAACACACTCCACCCACGTCTATTGAACAGGTTAAGAGGCTCATCCCTTGTTCCCTGTTTAGGATGTGCTTTCCGACCTTTTCTTTTCCAATCTTTTCACTCTTACGTAGCCCCCTGCACATCAGTGGCTTTACCGCCTTGCTCGGGGTGATACGATTTAAAAAAAAAGATAGATAGATAGATAGATAGATAGATAGATATCTGAAATAGACAGATAGAGAATTTCCGAGCGATTTACTTCATTGCTTCATGCAGTGGAACGCAACAACAAAATACGCATTTTTCTGTGATCATAATTTCTTATTTATAAACGTATATTTACGGTAAGCTTAACTTGATCTGCATGCAGTCCTTGTTTAGGGTTTGTAAGTCACTAAATGTATATTTACTTAACTCACACAGTAACTCTCTTTCTCTCGAATACTAACACATATCCATACATACACACTCACACACACAGGCACGTGTATATTTTTGTGCCTGATCACGCTTCTTTCTCGTGTGCCTATGTTGATGTTTTGCTGTGTACACAGTTAAAAAGTGAAATTCGGATACAGCAAGTGAGATAGTCCCAAGGTACAAAACCGGATCGGCACGTGTGTCAACTTTAGGCAGGCGTACCGACTGAATGAGTTTGTGTCTGGGAGCTGGATTTTGATCGGAAGGAAACTGACAATTACAGCGGACTATCAAGGGGGACAATGGTCACTAATTAATGCCATAGGCGAGGTGCCACCATCTCTCTCTCTCTCTCTCTCTCTCTCTCTCTCTCTCTCTCTCTCTCTCTCTCTCTCACACACACACACACACACACACACACACACACATTTGTTTATCTACCACTTGTCATGATCGGAGTTTATGCAAACTTTGTCATTTTGATATGGCACGTTGTGCATTTTAAATAACAGATCAATCTGTAAGTATTATGAATAAGATTTTTAAAATAACGGCTGTGAAATACCATTGAAAAAATTCGAGAAAAAAATCCTGAAAGTTCTTTTGGAAAGTTCAAAATTAATAATTTAATAGCGCTTTAATAACGATTAATATAATAATAATAATCATATAAAATATAATAATAATCACGTAAAATATAATAATAATCATATAAAACAGATCATCTACTCAAATATGAGTATCCATTACAAATAACGTTTAAACAAATAAATTAAAAATATGTTGGATTTAATCCATTTCCTAAAAAATTATCTTTGCTTACGTTAGGATACAAAACAGAGCAGATATGTATATTTTGAGAATCGGGAGAAATATGTATTTAAAAGCACTACCCGGACTTTATCCTACCTGACCGAGTGGTCAGGGCACGTAGAGGCCTAATGACAGCTACCCTTAGGGACGCAGATTTGAATCCTACCAGAGGGCGCATAGTTTTCTAACAAGATTTCTCGAATATTCAGGCCGGTAGATGTAAATAAATATGCATACTAATTAATAAATAAATGAAAACAAAACATCTACTCAAATATGGGTATCCATTAAAATTAACGTTTGAACATATATATATATGTTAAGCTTACCGTAAATAGACGTATATAAATAAGAAATTATGATCACAGAAAAATGCGTATTTTGTTGTTGCGTTCCACTGCATGAAGCAATGAAGTAAATCGCTCGGAAATTCTCTATCTGTCTATTTCAGATATCTATCTATCTATCTATCTATCTATCTATAAATATCTATATATATATATATATATATATATATATATATATATATATATACTGTTTACATTGTTCGGACTGTTGTCTTAATCTTTATTATCATATATATGATGTTTCAGCCGTTTTACTCTCTGGCATTCTTCAGGTGATATAATTTGGAATTTCGAACCGCAACTTTTATTTAGTCCACTTGTGTAGATTGTTCTAGTTTCACGTACCATTCCTTTCTGGGTATCATGACATCTGGACGTAGAACAAGCTTTTCCTCTGGACTAAATAAAGGGTTTGGTTAGAAATTCCAACATGTGTGACCTGAAGAAGGTCAGATCATACAACAGCCAAAACGTCGTTAAGATAACAATAAATGTAAATACACAGTCCGAACAATGTAAATAGTGTAAATATTTTCAATATCTCATCTCATATATATATCTTGAAGCAAGAAAAAAATTTACTGTAATTTTCAACGATACCGTTTTACTGTATTTTTTGTTTGTTTGTTTTTTTTTGTTGTTTTTTTGTTATCACAACTCACACTTCTGAAGATGATCTCCGAAGGAGATTGAAAGTACTTGGGAACATCGAGAAATGAAGAATAATAACAGTTGTCAACATTACAGCTCATTTCTGACATCTTTCAATTATAATACGCGAAAGATTATGAGTATGAACGGATATTATTAAAAATAAGCAGACACAATGTTTGCAATTTATTTAATCTGACATGTCTAAAAGAAAATTTGCTGCCCAAATACACAAATACACACACACACACACACACACATATATATATAGTGTGCGCTGGATAAATTGTCGTTTAAATTAGGCAAAATATAAAAATAACACTAACATCTCGTTTTAACAGATATATATCTGGTAAAATGAGATATCAGTGTTAGCCAAATTACACACAAATATCTTTAAATACGAAAAAATAAATTTACTCAATAAAATCACCACTGAATTTATCCAGGGCCTGCAGAGTATTTCGGAATCTCCTGCAACTCTTCTGGATGGTCTCCTTGTTTAAGTTGGTGAATGCTGCCAGAATCCTTGCCTTCAGCTTCTCTTTGCTGTTACAAGGAATTTTTTTGGTCTATCACTCAACAGGGCCCCACACATAATATTCAAGGGGTTAAAATCTTGGGAGTTTTATCACCAGATGTAAGGGATGATGTGGTCACAGAAATTGTCTGACAGCCATGTCCGAGTCCTCCTGCAAGTTTTGCATGGTGCAGAGTCTTGTAGCCAGACATAGGGTCTTTCAGTAGGCACCCTCTTGAACAAAACACTCGATCTAGGCTTCCACGTTGAGTCTGAGACCTTGTGGAAGATGAATAGTAACATAACGACGCCACCACCAGTAATCACTTGAAAGCACCTTCGTAATCATCGTTAAACACATCCAATTCTTTCTAAATGTTATGCATTGTCCTCAACTTAACAACCAGACACTCTGAAATGTTCTTGCGCGAATGCCAACCAGTACAACATGCCGCTTCCAAACTTCTGGCGGTGTGAATTGCGTCATAGTGATCTTTTTCTTATAGCACCGGAAAAAATAATATCATTGAAAATGGCCAGTAAAGTGGCTGAAAGCGCTTGGAAAGTCGAATGTTATGGAAAATCTTTACACTCCTTATCTCCAGCAAAAATGAAACATTTAAGAATACTTGAAAAAATTAAATAAAAGATTAATAAACTCTTCCTTGTCGCTCGTTTTTAACGAAACTCACACACACACACACACACACACATATATTTTTGTTTCTTGAAAACCAACAGATCCCATCCGGGCCTTAGTTACATTTTATAAGATTATCTGGTAAGGGCTTCGTGCTAGCACGATCCCAAATAGTTCCGTTTAACCAATTTCCCTCACACGGCTTGGATTAAAAGTGGTACGGTTTTCAGTACTTTCCAAAGTTGCCGCACGCTGTGATCACCTTTTCAAATCCATAACATCACCTTCCCGACAAACTGACCATGGTGAGATTTGAATCCGTGTCTCATGGTTGGTAAGCGAACGTTCATATATATATATATATATATATATATATATATATATATATATGTGTGTGTATATATATGTATATATATATATATATGTATATATATGAACAATATATATATATATATTGGGCGAGTATAATGATAATATATGCGTAAAAAAGTCTGCCTTCTTCCACCGAACGCCCATAACCCAAAGATAGAATCGCCGACTAACGCCAATTCGGTCCGGTTTCAATCCTGGGTTAAAAGCAATCGGAGTCTAACCGTACTGATGAGCTGTGATGCAGCGAAACAGATCTGTCTGCGGATGACAATATATATACACAATTGCTCTATCTATGGAGCTTTTGTGTCTTACACAAAGATATCGATTTTAAAGACCAAGATGAAAACAAAATAGAACATTCCATCATCATCAACATTATTATTATTATTATCTTGCTCTCCTTTTGTAACCTGAGACAATATCGACGCTGTTCAACACAATACAACTTCATTCGTTGGCTAAACATCTCACATTATCATATAATATATTGTATTTAGATAGTAATCCCTCTTTTATTTATGGAAGACGACTGACAAGGTAGATGCAAAAAAAGGGTAGAATAATAATAATAATAATAATAATAATAATAATAATAATAATAAAATAACAATCCCGCGGATTGTAACATAGCAACCAAGGAATTTGAAAAACTGTCTAAAGACCTGGAAAATTGAAATAGAAAACAATGTGGAAATTGAAAACAAGAGTTGTGCCAGTGATAGTAGGTGCACTTGGAATGATAAAAAATGTAACAAAACAACACATTGAAAGAATCCCTGTAAACCCCAGCTTAAGATCTATACAAAACATTGTCTTATTAAGTACAGCCCACACACAAAGGAGAACTTTGTCTATGTAACGCTAGGGATGATGGAGAAGATAAAAGAAAAACATGAAATGGAGCCATAACAACACGCCAACGACCTGCCTTAAGTCTTCCCGCAAACTTGGTTGGTAGTGCGACCATAGCAGAAATCGAAATATGATGAAAAATGACGTAATAATAATAATAAAATAATAATAATAATAATAATAATAATAATAAATAATAATAATAATAATAATAATAAAAATAAAAATAAATAATAATTAAAAACCAGAATTGTTAAAAACCAGAAGGAGAAAACTTGTCTATTAATTGATATGGCTTGTCCAGCGGATTGTATAATAGCAACCAAGGAATTTGAAAAACTGTCAAAATATAAAAACCTGGAAATTGAAATAGAAAAAATGTGGAAATTGAAAACAAAAGTTGTGCCAGTGATAGTAGGTGCACTTGGAATGATAAAAAATGGAACAAAACAACACATTGAAAGAATCCCTGGAAACCCCAGCTTAAGAGATATACAAAAAATTGTCTTATTAAGTACAGCCCACACACTAAGGAAAACTTTATCTATATAATGCTAGGGATGATAGGGAAGATAGAAAAACATGAAATGGAGCCATAACAACATGCCACGACCTGCCTTAGGTCTCCCCGCAGACTTGGTTGGTAGTGAGACCAAAGCAGAAATCGAAATATGATGAAAAACGACATAATAATAATAATAATAATAATAATAATAATTAAAAAAAAAAACTCCATGACATCAACTATGACTAAAGTGCAATGTGCCGACCGTGTTTGAAAAATAAATTTTAAAAAATAATCCCATCAGTCGAGAAGCATAAAAAAATCTATACATTCAGTTTTAAACAAGAAACAACAAAAAAAAAACTCCTTGATAATGGATAAGATTACTGGAAACGCTTGAATATATAGAACATCTGAACTATTTTTACACATTTTATGTCAAGAAAAGCAAACACATAAAAAATAAATTAAAAAGCCCAATCGCAGTACCTTGCCAATTACTTTCAATAAGACCTTTATATATATATATATATATATATATATATTGCTGATACCGCCTGATAAGGAGACGGAATGGTTCCGACAGTGCCCATCTACGAAACTCTAGAGTCGGAATGCTGAATATAACATCAATCATCTAAGTGACAATCCATTTACTTGCATTAATTATATATATATATATATATATATATATATATATATATATATATATATAAGATGTTTCTTATTCTATTTGGTTCGATATTTCGTAAACATTAAAAAATAAATAAATCGAATTTTGAAATAATCCTATAAACCGGTAATTTTATGTCGTTGTGTTCGACTTCTTCCTTTTAAATCAGAAATTTTATATTTCGTAACGAAAACTTTTCTCACGGAACATTTTTTTTTATTTCTATTTCTATGTATCTATTTTCCGTCTGAACATTTTGACGATTTGTTAAGAATTATAATGCAGTAGTGCGTTGTTGTGCAGTGGTGCAGTGGTTATCGGCTAGGAACGAGAAATCGGAGAGCCGAGTTCGAATTCCAGTTGAATTCCTTACATTTACTTACGCGCAAATAACCTTGGGAAAGGTATTAATTGGTCTCTTCCCTCTAGTTGGCTTTTGAACCAAATCTACTAGTCTACCGCAGAAAGTAATGGCAACCTAATCTTCTGCACAGTCAGTCATATCTCTTTCGAGATATGATCGCCGAAGCGTGTATCACGTATGGCACGAGCTGACTGACTGAATACAGTGCATATTAATCTTGTTCGGCATACTAGGTATTTCCTCCTTCATACACACACACACGCACACATTCTATATATATATATATATATATATATATATGCAGCAGACAATTTTCTAAACATATGTTGGTAAATATGACAATGAATGTCTATTATGCTTAATCATGAGCCGTTCTAAACATCGTATTTTGCCTTTAATTTCAGGTGGAAATAAAGAGAAAAATTTGGATATTTTTTTTTTATTTTGCTGCTTCTAAGTTTCAGATATTGGAAACCTTCTACATTAAATCAAAGCAACCCACATTTAATAAAATCACATTTCAGTCTGATCACAACACATTAAATTACATTTAGACATATGGTTGTGTAAACATTTCGGTCTCTCACGCGGTTTGACGTCTAAGAATCGCATTACAAATTTGCGACCTGCATCTGCTATTCGGCGACTCTTATCGTCGCATAGCAATATTTTATGTCAACACAAGATAATATCATTTTTGATAGTGGTTATGTTTATGTTAACGTCCATGTAACCTCTCTGGAGATGGCTCATGTGAGTCGAAAGCTTAGAACCAGCAAAATAAAAAAATGTCCAAAGGTTGGACAATTTTTATCTTTATTATTTATTAAATTAAAGCCAAAATGTTTAGAAGAGCTCATGATTAAACATAATAAACATTTATAAATAGATAGATAGATAGATAGATAGATAGATAGATAGATAGATAGATAGATAGATAGATACGCAACCTGCAGATTCAGAAACGTTTAAAATGAACCGATTAGCCGTGTTCAGTTGATTTTCTTTCACTTGGGCGATCATGTCTCTTTCCATCCATGACTGACTAGGCAGAATATTTTCGCGCAGTAAGTTGCCATTTCTTTCTGCGGTAGACTGGTTACCAAACAAGGCATAGAACCCTGTCTGTCTTGATATTCAACCATAATAATAACAGTCACTTAAGTGCCATACGTGATACATGATTAGGTGATCATGTCTCGAATGTGACATGAATAACTGAGCAGAAATTTTTCCGGCAGTAGGATGTCATTACATTCTGAGGTATACTGATTGCCATCCAAGGCTATAGAACCCAATCAATTCAGTTATTTAAACCATAGCTGGAGGGTAAAGTGACGGATTGATACCTTTCCCAAGGGTGATTGCGCGTAAGCGAATGCAATGAATTCAACTAGAATTTCTCGTTCTGTGCAGATATTGACGTCATCACAACGCACATCACTGCGAACTAATGATTTTTGGAAAAGGCATGAATCCATCTTCCCCAGATGAGTATATTGTTCTTATAACTTGGATAGCATCAAATCTAAGTGAAAGAAAACTTTAAATTCAACCTATGCCTTTGCGAAAAAAGTCATTTAACAGTAGATGAACTGTCGCCCTTACTCCGTCAGAATAAAATATTAGGACGGCTGTTTATAGATCTTGGAGTACGTGATGCATAATCAGTTCACTGTCATCAGTTTTTTGTTTTTTTGTTTTTTTTTTTGTTTTTCAATGGAAGAAAGGCCCAACAAATCAGTGATATATATCGTAATTATAAATAAAGTATTTTAGCACAAATTGCGTTGTGGTGGAGTGGATATCGACTCGGAATAACAAATCGGGAAGGCGAGTTCGAATTCCAGTTGAATCCGTTGCATTCACTAACGCACAAATACACCTTGGGAAAGGTATTAATCCGTCTCTTCCCTCCAGTTATCGGTTAGATAATAGGACAGATTGGGTTCTATAGTCTTGGTTGGCAATCAGTCTACCGCAGAAAGCAATGGTATGCGAGATAATCTTCTGCCCAGTCAGTCATGTCTCTTTCGAGACATGATCGCCCAAAGCGTGTATCACGTATGGCATTTAACTGACTGAATAACAAATAATAGCAAATATTAGGTACTGTATATAACATCAATTCTTTTCTCTTTCTCTGTTTTTACGTAATATGCATGAAAATAGATTGGTATACAGATAGACGGAAACAATGTAAGTCTGTAGATAAATTAATTATTGAGTCTATCAAGTAGCGAAGTTTTTGTCGTGTTTTTGTTTTTTGTTTGTAATTTTTTTCAGTTATTTTGAATATTAATGAAATTACACACTTTTCTATTGGTACAGTCAGTCAGTTAAATGCCATACGTGATACACGCTTGGGCGATCATGTCTCGAAAGAGACATGACTGACTGGGCAGAAGATTATCCCGCAGTAGGTTGCCATTGCTTTCTGTAGTAGACTGGTTGCCAGCCAAGGCTATAGAACCCAATCTGTCCTGTTATTTAACCTATAACTGGAAGGAATACACGGATTAATGCCTTTCCCAAGGGTATTTGCGCGTAGGTGAACGCAACGAATTCATCTGGAATTCGAACTCGGCTCCCCGAGTTGTCGTTCCGAGCGGATATCCACTGCACCACAAAACAACCTGTCGCGTAATTTTTCATTTGAGAGACGTGGGACACTGCCAAATATCAATCATTGTTCTGAGAAATGCAATAAATGGCCCAGCAGACAGCCTCGACTGTCTGCAAGGTTATAGAATAATTATATCTGCATGATTGTTAGTGTAACTATATATATTCTTTGTCTAATTCTTTAATTAAATTTCTAATTTCTTTTTAATTTGTGTTAAATTTTATTTTATTTTTAAAATCTTCTCTATAGACAAACGCCTTCTTTTGTCTAAAATGTGGATCCGGAATAAAGAATAAAAACATATTTCGCAGTCTTTTCCGAAGATTTTATTGAACAAATAAACACTCCTTACTACAGTCTCTCTGTATTTGTCTGTCTGTCTGTCTGTCTGTCTCTCTCTCTCTCTCTCTCTCTATATATATATATATATATATATATATATATATATAGTCATCCGCAGACAGATCCGTTTCGCTGTATCACACACAGCTCATCAGTCCGGTTAGACTCCGATTGCTTTTAACTCAGGATTGAAACCGAATTGGCGTCAGTCGGCAATTCTACCGCTGGGCTATGGGCGCTCGGTAGAAGAAGGCGGACTTTTTAGCGTGTATATTATCATTATACACGCCCAATAGTCAGTGTGCTCTAATTCATTACAGAATGAGCGATATATATATATATATATATATATATATATATAACATTTTTAATATTTACTGTATTTGAAATACATACGAATAGAAATGTATAGAAATGTATACATAAGAATAGAAATGTAAATATCATGTTTATATATATATATATATATATATATATATATATATATATATATAATGAATATACATATTATCCTACGTTTTAAACCCGACTCGGAGTTTCATGCATGATGCAATCATCAGGTGCATATTATGAACTGACCGTTTTTCTATTTGAATTATTATTTTAGGTATTAGCGTTGCTTAAGTTAAGGTCATTAAAATTATAAATCAGTTGTGCCAGTATTTTTATTTATGAAATCTATAATTAAGTTAGGTTTATTCCAAACCCCAAAAATGGAATAGAAAACGAGAATTGTGGGAGGAAAAAATAATTATTATTTTGGGATCCAATTATTTTGCGTTGAATATATCAGTAAAAAGATAATTTCAACTATTAAGCATACAATTTTCTTTTTAATTTCATAGATTAAGCATCGTCGATTATTGATTTTTCAATTAATATTTTCTTGTTTTAAATTCAGTTGTACTTGATCTTAAATAAAGAATAACGCACCAGCAAAATTCGAACCTAATTTTTTTTTTCCTCTCTCGGAAAACCTGATTTACATAAGATTAGTGAGGTATTGCAAACAAACAAAAATTTACATAATCAGCAAAAAAATGAATACTCTTTTTCCTAAGAATCGTCTCTTAAAATTAAATATATTTTATGGGCCCATTTTGTACATATACAATACAATCCTTTTTTTTCGTTATAAATATAAATATGAATTAGATATGCTCTGTACCTTATATTGAGCACTTTTTTATCATATATTTTTATCATATATATATATATATATATATATATATATATATAAACTTATTTATAAATGGAACTTTGTGTGTGTGTCTGTGTGTGTCCGTTACCTATAGACTCCGAAACAGCTGAACCGGTTTTCCTGAAAATTTACACAATTGTACTATAAGCGTCTACGAGTGTTCTTAGCTAGGTTTTGTGTCGTGGTACCCCCGATAAATATCGAAAATCGATAATCGAAAAAATCGGGTTATAGAAGGAGTGGTCCGATTTTAATCAAATCTGATACACTCATAGACAAAGACATAAGAAACGATATTCAGAAGTTTCAAGGTTGCAGTTCTTACAATAGTGCAGAAAATTTAATATCGATACTAGGAAATCAAAGTTTGACTTACATCCATTCATTTTTCTTTCAGTCTACGGTTTCATTTTAACTTTAAAAAAACTATTGCTTTTTAGTCTTTCGTGCCAACGTCCAAAGAGTCTGAGCTCCAGGACCATGGATTAGTTTAAAGCTTTCATTACACCCGAGCAACGCCGGGCTATACTGCTAGTATATATAGAAAACATAAAATATATGAAAAAGAATTTGAAAATATAACTGGAGGCCATAAGAATATTTACGTACAGTAAATTTACCAGATGATTTAACTTTACCAGTTCTATGATTTTCAAAAGTTAAATTGAGTATGATGTGGCATGTGACTATGCCATAATCTTCGAGATATATTAGAACAAATACAGTGGGAAAAAATTCACACAGTGATTAAACAATATCATAGCCAATAAAACAGCTATATGCAACACAACTAATATAACATTTAAGGTGTAATTATCTTTAATCCCACCAACTATTCCTTAAGATTACATTATTCGCAGGGAAAAGGTGGACAATTTTTATAACTCCGTAATTATAAGATTCAGATATGGCAGAACGTCTGATTAGACCCATACATTTGGCCTTGTGCTTCATCTAAGCGGCGCTTAGAAAATCAACTACCTCCATTTTTATCGCACTTATATATATCTATATATACTTAGCATAGCTTAAGACTATATATATATATATATATATATATATATATTATAAATTATATTTTAGAACATGTACATAATTCTCTATATATAACCTCCACGAAGGTACGCTCGTTTCAGCATTGAAACTTCAATGCCTCATCAGGAGGTGTGTAAAGAACTGGAAATCCTTTTTCTTTATATTTATTTAGTTTTGTTCGAGGTGTTGGTCGGGGTTAGTGATAGCGGGATAGGTCTTTGACCGTTGGAATTTTGGGAGAGAATGTTCTGTTAGAGGTGTTGGTGGGGGTTAGAGATGTGACCGTTGGAATTTTTTGGGAGGGTGTTTCTTAAGTGGTTAATTAATGAGAGTCTTTGATTCTAGACAGTTGTAAGTTTTAATTATCTATTGGCTAGACTATATCTTTATGGATTTCTTAGAAGAGCCGATAATAGTTGGCGTGGATATCTTTTTATTTATTTTTATTTAAGCAGAGTCTTTATAATTAATGTAAGTTTGCATGTTTAATCATAACTTTGGATTTAGGGAATATGTTTTTTGTATGAAATTTTAAATTTTTGATTTTTAATTCGATCATAGTTTGGAAACCGTTTTCTCTATTAAATTTTAAATTTTAAATTTCTATTCTTATATCTAGTCAATATATGATTCATCTAATCATGGTTATGGTTATGGTTATTAATCTTACTCCATGTTGGTAGAGGTTAGTGATAGCGGGATTCGTAGAGGTTATATATAGAATAATTATGTACATGTTCTAAAATATAATTTATAATAAATATTCACAGCTCTATATGTTATATATCGAGTACTGTTTTTAAATTAATGTTTTGGACGTTGTAAGAATTCTTCGTTCTGTATTCACTAGGATATATATATATATATATATATATATATATATATATATATGGTTTTAAAGTGCGCTAAGTTTATAGGTAAAAGTTTTCGATATCAGCGATTGAACGTATGCAAATATGGACACTGAGTTTTGTTTTCAAAACATGAAACAAACGTTCCCCACTTGGTATTGATCTCAGAGTTCACACACACACACACACACAAACAGATATTTTTTTTTTTTAATCATCTCACCCCAAGCAAGGCATTCCACTGCCACTATTGCGCATGGGGCTACATAGGGGAAGGTAAAGAGAAGGAGTGGATAGACATAGGGAATGTCAGGAGAAAGGTGACAGATGAGTAAGGATAGCGAGGATGAGGGTCGGGCAGATGGGAAGAGTGCTTGATAGAATGGGAGCAGGTTAGTGTGTTAGGAGGTGTGTATTGACCTTACATTTAAACTCCTGGAGATTGTAGCCGTCTGGGAAGCAATCGTTTGGAAGAGAATTCCACAGTCGGGAAGTGCGAGGAAAGAAACTGTTGGAGTAGAAGTTACGGTTGCATTTTAGCGGTTTCACTGTAAAAGATATATATATATAAGCTTTATTGTAAGCGTCGAAATATGACGTGTCTTACGATCCCTTGAATAAATTCAGTTATTTTTTTCGCAATATTTACCCACAACCTACCGTAACTAATCAAAATAATTTCTGATAATTGTATTATATTTTACTATTATCGTTTTTTGTTTATTTGTTTATTTTCTTGTTGTTGTGATTAGTTTTTTATGTTTTTTGTTAATAGCTCTTGTCACATATAATGGACGTACTTATTGATTGCCTAGAAAAAAAAGATTCGTATGGGGTATATATCCCACTGCAGCTCCTGCGAAATTCGAAAGGCAGGTTTGATTTTAACCCCAAATTTAAGCGCATGCCATCGACTGCCCTGGAGAAAGAAAAGACATCGTCGTCAGCATCATCGCAATCATTATTATTATTATTATTATTAGTGAAAATCAAATTCGTCTAATTTATTACATTTATCTATATTTTGATGTCTTCTTGGGGTTATAACCACGTTACGAAGAGAAAGCTGAACTGCGCGAAATTAAAATATACTTATACATAGGAAAACCCAACAATGTTAAATATGTATCTATATACAGGCTATGTTCTCAGTATTGAAAATAAATCGTTTATAGAGACTGTATGCAATTTTGAGGCTTGGAACTGACACTCACTATGCTGTGTTGATTCTTATGCCCAATCGTCTATATTTATATCCGCCTTTCTCTTTCTCTCTCTTTATCCATTTCTCACCCTCTCTCCTTCTCTCTCTCTCTCACTCTCTCTCTCTCTCTCTATATATATATATATATATATATAGGAAAAACTACTAAAATGTTGTAAGTTTAAAAATGTATTTTTTTGACAGTATTTATTTATTTCTATTATCATATTTGATATTTCAGACCGTCCTCGGCCTTTTTTCAGAAACAAATGATTTTAAAATTTAAATTAGAAACGTTTTCACGATGAGCGTTCGTCCGAGAGATTGTTTACAGAAAAAGACTCATATTTATAAATATTTGTAAACGTAAACCTATCTTTAATAATACTTAATTATATGTATGTGATGTGGCAGAAATACATCAGACATAATGGTAAGACATTAGTTAGATTAAGGCACCATTACTACTAATCTCTTACCATAATGAGGCAATTTGTTTCTTCCGAGCGCACACACACACACACACACACACACACACAACTATCGCCCGGTTCACACTCCACCCTCCACCCACGTCTATTGTTCAGGTGTAAAGGCTCATCTCTTGTTCCCTGTTTAGGATGTGGTTTCCGGCTTTCTCTTGTCCAAATCTTTTCACTCTCAGGTATCCCCCTGCACATCAGTGGCGTTACCGCCTTGCTCGGGGTGATATGATTATATATATATATATATATATATATATATATATATATATATATTACGGAAATTACCGAAGATTAACGAGATGCTTATAAACAACCGACAATTTGAAATTATTTGTTTAAACATTATTTTCATGGATACTCGTATTTAAATAGATATTCTGTTCTTAATGAAACAGTATATATAGGTTCAAATCACACATTTTCGTAACAAAAACTTATCGCAAATAAACAGGCCGGTAGAAATAAATACATATACTGTTTGATTATAAACAGGATATCTACTTAAATACGAGTATCGTCCAAAAATAATGGTCAAACAAATAATTTCATATATATATATATATATATAAACGATAACTATAAACAAGGGCAGTTTTCGACTGTTTGTTGACCCGAAAAACGTTGGGCTCCTCTAAGTCTACATGCCCGAGACACGCTACGCATGAATGAACCGATATATACGGAAATATCTAGTCAGACAGGTGCTCAGCTGCGGTACGACCATACGAGCACACCCGGTCAGGGGGACAGTCAAGATGAAATGCAATTAATCTATTTTGTTTATTTGGAAATGACGAACTAGTTTTTTCTCGATAATACTTGTGTATGAGTTCAATTTTCTGTCACCACAGAAGCAAAATCGGCAAATCAGGTTCGAATTTCGCGCGTGTTCGCTTGGCACAAATGTATTTGAATAAGGTATTAAAAATTGTCTCCCTGCGCCACATCCCATCCCCAAATATACTGACAAAAATACATCTCGCTATTGAGATGCTACAAAGAAAAAAAAAGTAGAAGAGTGCACTTAGAAAGATCCCATACACACACAAACTCCCACACACTCGAATATATATATATATATATATATATATATATATATATATATATAATATGATAATATACACGCTAAAAAGTTTGCCTTCTTCTACCGATCGTCCAGAGCTCAGAGGTAGAATCACCAACTGACGCCAATTCGGTCGGTTTTCAATCCTGGGTTCAAATAAATCGGATTTCTAACCGTACTGATGAGCTGTGATACAGCGAAACAGTCTGTCTGCGGATGACTATATATATTGTAATGGTTGTTACAATGGTTTATAAAAGCATAGTATCACTACACAAAAATCCTCATGTTTCAGAACACGTGTGCCCTTCTTCTGGTGGTAAGTGGAAATGAAATTTTTTTCACCATTTATTTTTCATTTCCACTTATCACCAGAAGAAGGGCACACGTGTTCTGAAACATGAGGATTTTTGTGTAGTGATACTATGCTTTTATAAACCATTGTAACAACCATTACAATATAAAGCTCTACTTTGCATCGAGCACTCTTTATAAAATTAAATGCTTGAACAGTGGGTTTAAAATCTACGTGTTCTATAACTTTCTTACAATATATATATATATATATATATATGGTAATTTAATTTTCTTCAATTGGATAATTGAGCATTGGTCTGCTAAGTATTCTCTGCGACAGGGTGGACTAAAAACATACCTGGATTAATTGCTTTAACCTTTATAACGGAGGGGATAGTTTATTTCTGTTATTAAGACTCTCTAGTGCACAGGCCGGTCGACGTAAATTTACACTGCTTAAAAATAGATATCTGTTCGAACACGTGTATCCAATAAATATAATGTATAATGTAATAAAGATAGACATAGGTAGATTTGCATACATACATTTAAACACATATATTTACGGCTTACGGCCTATTACGTTGAATACACCGGTTCTCGCTCGATCACCGAAGTTGAAGCAACGTTGAGCCTGGTCAGTACCTTAAATGGGTGACCGACTAGGAATACCAGGTGGTGTAAGCGTTTAGTGACGGATGTGCGTGGTGGTGCAGTGGATATCGGCCGAGTTCGAATTCCAGTTGAATACCCTGCATTCACTTATAGCACTGGTACCACTGGGAAAGGTATTAATCCATCCCTTCCCTCCAGTTATGGGTTAAATAACAGGGTAGGACTTGGGGACCCTGCCCTTAAAAACAAATCCCAAAGAATCTTGATACTCGAAAAGAAAAAATATTACTAGGCACAAAACTTATATAAAAAACAACAGTAAATTTTTTGAAAAGAAAAGGTATTACCAGCAATAAATAAATAAAAATTTAGTTGGCAATAAATGACCCGCCGAGGTTGATATGCCATAAAACAAAACAACCAACAACATATATTTACATACATACATTTGAATATAACGTATTTACACACGTATATCTTCAAACATGCATTTACGTACATGTATTTACATACATACATAGATAAGCATGCATTTACATACTTACGTTTACACATATATATGCGTACAAACTAAAATGAAATATTGATCAAATATGGATTAGAATCCAACAAAATGTTAGGAAAAGAAACAAACGGGAAAGAACTTATCAATTTAACTTGTTTCGTTTTTATTTAAGCATAAAAAAAATTAAATGTGAAGAAAAAAACTTCGTCCATATTTGATTTTCCGATGAAGCTTAAATAAAAACGAAACAAGTTAAATTTATAAACGTTTCTTTTCGTTTTTTTTTTTCTTTCTTTTTTTTTTTCTTACACATACATACAATACCGGCCATAATTATTAGGCAACTCTAGTGTTTAAAAAAATGATGTATTTCATACTACTTTTTAGTATTTATTGCCAAGTGAATAACTGTAAATGAAAATAGAATGGTTCTTTTATTAATACTGCACAATAACATGTGCATTTATAAATATTTAATAATTACCTATATTGCAGCTTCAACATTGAAAGAATGAAGAAAATTTAGGGTGATTCAGACGAGTTCCTCCTTGCTTCCTTGACTTGTAAAATTTTGCAAAGTAATAATAACAAAAGAACGATTCTATTTTCATTTAGAATTATCCACTTGGCAATAAACACTAAAAATAATATGAAATACATCATTTCTTTTACAAATGTTTGGGTGGCCTAATAATTATGGCCAGTAGTGTAAATAGAGATATTTCATATAGTGAAAGATTTGTTATAAAGGTATCCATGAAAGACTGAGTTCGGATTCATTTATAAATTACTTATACTACAAAAGATGTTTTTCAAAAAATTCTCACGGATTTACCATTCTGATGGGTTCTGATCCAAATGTACAGATACACAAACACAATCACACGTAAATTTTATATTTAGACAGCAACCCTTTTTTTATGCAAGTTTCAGTAAAAATGACTGACTAGGTACATTAAAATTTATCTTGATATTTTTGCGATTAACTTTTCTTTTCATTGCTTTATGCTCTTTTATATATATATATATATATATATATATATATTCTCTGGACATAAAGTATGTAAATATTGTCCGAATGTTCTCTATATGTAAGTGCTTTCGGCGAATCTTCTAACCGTTATCGAGGATTATTTTTATTTTTAACTTAATCTATGGATTTTTTTTTATAAATTATGAAATCAGAATTATAGAAACATACATAAAAAAAAAACATACATTCAGTTAAAAATAAAAATCACTCTCGATAACGGTTAGAAGAACAGCCGAAGGCACTTGGGCATACAGAACATTCGGAACAATTTTTACATACTTTATGTCCCGAAAATAAAATATTATACGAACATTAAAAAAAATTAAATAAAACATTTAATCATAGTACCATGTTAGTTGTCTTTAATGAAACTTGCATAAAAATCGTTTGCTTCCCAAATATATATATATATATATATATATATATATATATATATATATATATATATATATCCTGGGTTAAAAGCAATCGGAGTCTAACCGTAATGATGAGCTGTGATACAGCGAAACAGAACTGTCTGCGGATGACTATATATATATATATATATATATATGTGTGTGTGTGTGTGTGTGTGCTGATGGGATAGAGTTATAGCAATACGGCTCAAACATTTGCTCGTGTAGTGGGACGACCTGCTGTCGAGGCCTTGTGCCAAACTAAGCGGGATATATAGGATTTGTACCCCCACCATGACAGCAGATAAGCGAAGGCAGACAAAAGCGGGGAGGGGGGACAAGATTGAACACCAGAAACGGTAAATAAACATTCAATAAAGATTCCCCAAAAATGCCCGCTTTCCTCATCGAAATACACACACGCATCATAAGAGCTTCTTCGTACGCAAGCGGGTGTGTAGTACCGGGCGTGTTCAACCTGCCGTGTAGTGCAGACAGGAAGCACACACACACACACACACACACACACACACATACACTCATTCGCACCCCCCACGACACAGGCACATACACACACTCGTTCCCCCCCCCCCCCACATACACACAAATACACACAACAAATTCTGCGACCGATCCGGGGAAAATAAACTCGCGCACACAAACACACATTTAAGCGCAACCTTTTATATATATCATCTGTTTTCTCGTTTATAGCAAAGCTTATGATTACTACAAACACATAAGGATGATCAAGAATGATATAGTGTGGGGGGGGGGGGGGGAGACAAAGAAAAAAAGTTTCGTGTGTCATTTTTATGGGTGGATTTCTTTCTTTCTTTTCGCTGTGACATCCTGCACATTTTCAAACAATAAACAGAGACAAGAATAAAACTCTTAATTCCGAAATCGATATAAATAATACATTAACAAGGAAAATGATACGACAGTGTTAAGACGCCATTATTATTGAGTATTATTCGTCATCTTTCGATGTTAGGTATAGTTTTTCTCACCCCGTGGGACTGTTTTTGAAATTTAATAAGATAGATAACATGCTGTTGTGTCAACAAGTCATGAACATTAAGTAAAATTATCTTCATATATATATATATATATATATATATATATTCTTTTTATCCAAAGTAAGGCGGGGCCGCCACTAGTGTAGAGGGGGTTACAGTGAGAGAAAAGACTATATATATATAATGGTTATATTATAAAAATACATATGCGTATATAAAGATACGATATGCCCAGATATCAGATATATTTTATTTTTATGTTACAAATAATCTTTCATGGAAACGTATGTGATATGCAAATCATTTTTCATTACACAAATTGCGTTAATCATTTTCTTCTCTGGAATTATTTCAAATTTTACGCGTTTTGTATTGCAATTTTAAAAATTATTTATTCACTTCTCTAGCAAAACTGTTAAAATTACGTCAGTTTCAATTCCTTGTAGAAATTATCTAGAGCCTGTACAATTATAATTAGGATTTGTTTTCAGACCCACTCCAGTCCTTTTTTAATATGCACAAGGTATTCTTACGAATTTATTTGACTATTTACGATATGCTGCAAACAAAATCATAGGAAGGAAAGAAGACTATACTGCGTCAATATAGTGTGATGATGTTCTTATCTTTAAAAACCAATATTTAAAACAATATTCAAAACATTAGATTTGAACACTGATCATTAGCCCCGAGTGAATGCAGACACAGAACTATATATACGTATATACAGAAACGTTGTGGCGTAATGAATATCGGTTCGGAATGAGAAATCGGAGAGCCGAGTTCGAATTCCAGTTGAAAGTGTTTCATACACTTACTTTTCTTCCCCCAGCTTAGGGGCTAAATATCAGGGCGGATTGGGTTCTACAGCCTTGGCTGGTAACCGGTTTACCTCAGAAAGTAATGGCAATTTACTGCGGAAAAATCATCTGCATAGTCAGTCATGTATCAAAAGAG